>JAJGRX010001237.1:0-502716 GCA_025461125.1 Carex kokanica
CAAATATAATTCATTTGAAATGAAAGCATTTGCATAAAATAGACCATCCTTTTCAATAACCATACGAGAGTTATTTATTACAAAACAAAAGCCTTCTGCATCCAAGCATGATACATATATTATGTTTCGAAATACTCAAGGAACATAATAAACATCTTTTAAACTTAAACAAAGACTACTAGATAAATGAAGATCAAGAGTGCCCACAGTGATTGCATAAACACTTGCAACCATTTCCAACCTTCAACACTACCTCTCCTTTGGAGAGAGGTCTCATAATCCCTTAGTGCATGCACATTAGAAACTAAGTGAGCACATGATCCGGTATCCATTACCTAATCTTGGATAGTTGTGGCTAA
The DNA here is from genome assembly GCA_025461125.1 of Carex kokanica. Taxonomy (NCBI): domain Eukaryota; kingdom Viridiplantae; phylum Streptophyta; class Magnoliopsida; order Poales; family Cyperaceae; genus Carex; species Carex kokanica. The sequence goes on from JAJGRX010001237.1 coordinate 360, forward strand.
ATTAAATTTAATTCAATAACAAGTATACCTTTAGGACGCTTGCATTCAACTTGCCTTCATCCAAGTCACGCTTGTACTTGATGCAATTCATTTTGAAATGTCCCTTCAAATGGCAATAGAAGCACTCATTAATTGAGCTAGGAGAGTTCCTTTTCTTACTTCTCTTAGAGGTGCTTACTTGAGCTCCTTCCCTTTTGCCTTTGAATGAGGGATGCGTCTTACTTGTCTTGCTCTTTGCCTTGCCTTTATTCTTGGCAATCTTCTTGCTACTTGACGCAATGGACAAGACATATTTCTCCTTTGTCTTTCCCATGTCAACATCATTAGCAAGGGGGTGTTTTTCGACCATAGAAACGCAGATAATTAGAAAGTGTAGACATAGCTACAAAAATTTCATTTTAAGGTATATGTTAGTGTTCATGAATTTATAAAATTTGTATTAACAAAAATTAAAGTTTGTCCGTTTTGTTAATCACTCAAGAACCTTTTTCAAATAAATAGACTCATCTAAAATATTTGTCCAAGGTAGGTATCATTTACCAATCATAACCTTTAAGTAAAATTTAACTTTATGACTCTTGTCGTTTTCATTAAGAAAGAATATTCCAATTTCTTAATAAAACTCTCTTTCCCAAAACCCAAGCCTAGATCTTAGTGATTCGTTATAAGAAAACTCATTTTATTGGTCAACAAGTATGAACAAGTTATTCCTGTTAGTTTGTAATAATCTAGAAGTCAATAATACGATAAATTTGTTATATAAAGCTTTGTTCATGAATGAATGTTTAATCATTTTGTGTTTAATCATTTTGTTACCTTGAGTATTATTGAATTTATGAATCATTTTTGAGTTCATGACTGGAATTGTGAAACTTCATAATATAGATGGTAATACTCTTAAAAGTCTCTAACCAAGGTAATTAGCAGGAACACTAATTACCGCGATAAGGTTAGTGTGTGGATTAAATGATGGTTAAGTTTTACAAACCATAGACAAAGAGTTGTCATTTAATCACACAGATACATGTTAGAGAACATGGTATTTGACAGACCCCAAATGAAACATTAAATTGGAATTGTGTTAGTGTCATTAATGGTTTTCATTTTAGTGTTTAAGTTCTAAAGTATGAGATATTCATTTTTCCTACATAAGAGATGTATATGTGTGATTGCTATCTAACGCTATCCGTAAAAAGTAGCTATAAGGGTAGTTTTTTCGGTATACATAGCTTATGCGGAGGAAAAGATAGTTTATCAAAAGTACTATTGTCCCTCGTATCTCAATACGAGCTATAGCATCACTGGGCCCCTTGATAGAATATGATTATCTGGATCCAGTATGATTACAAGAGTAAACATATTTGATAATCTATCAGGATTAAGAAAAGATTAAGTTTGCAAGGATGACACACACCTACCTTGAAACTAATCTGATAGCTATGAGACAAAAGAATTAACACGAAGTAAATCGTATACTGGATCGTGATATTGTACCGTACAGCATCATCTGTGTAATTGGTGTCATAATTGTACTTGCCAGGTGCCACATATGATTATAGAAGTTAGAACAGTTCTAATTCTATTTGCCAACATAACACAGATCCTATCGGGTCACACCAATAGGAAAGTAATCAGAGAAATTTTATGATTAATTATAAAGTGTTATAATTAAGAATAAAATATATGTCATGGAGATGACATGCTTAAACCGAATTAAATTTATAAACGTGTATGACACGTCGTATAAATTTATCGCAAACGCAAGAAATATAATTATTCAGAATAATTGTATATATATATATGGATTAAAATATTAATTATGAATTAATATTATGAATCAAAAGTCCAATTTGAATTTAGGCCTTAATTAAATTTAGAATTTAAATTAAAAGCCTAAATTAAATAAATTAATTAAATGAAAAATGTTTAATTAATATATTAAACAAATCATTACAAAGTCAAATTTGATTTTGATTTCAAAACCGACATATGCAAACGCCACAAATATTGTATTATAAATATGCATGAAATTGGAGAGAAAAATAAGAAATCCATTCCAAGTTCAAATCAAAGTACGAATCAGAATCTGATTCCGATTTGTATCTAATTTTCTCTCCCAAATAGGGATTTGCAGAAAATCTGATTATCATATATATATTTTTGCGAGAATAAAAGTTATTCTTGTGAATAGTGTTTTGTCAGAAATTTCGTACTTTCGGTGAATAGTGATTTACCGAAAAACCGCGACTTTTCGAATACCGTTGGTATAGTATTTCTGGCAAAAGAAATACCAACTCTCTGGTAGTTCCTGATGGATAACCGATAGAGGCACTATATTTTTGGTGCTTGCTTAACCGGGTCAGGACTTGCATTCCAATTTGAATTTGGACGCAAGGTAAAGAAATGTTATATTAATCTATTTAATTGTTAAATAGATTTAATCTTTTAGAAATCAATCAAAGGAGTAGAATCTATAAACTGATTAAAATACAAGTAAATACGGTTTACTACTTTGGGTCTATACAGGATTAATCTGGTATGTAACTCTCGGTTATTATCCGACATACTACTTAATCTATGCTCTGAATGAGTAAAGTTTTACTTACGGTTTTTAATCTAAGAAAATGATTGAACAGGTATGTAACTCTCGGTAGATTATCCGACATACCACTTCAATCCTTTAAGTTAGAAGTAAAAATTTTATTTTACGGTATTTCCGCAGCTTAAGCCTAATGGCTTTGGGTAGCCTCAAAAACCTACAATTCCCACATAATGAGCAAAGTGTGCCTCACACAACTCCCACTCACTTATGGCTTAATAACAAATTCATGCAAGTCCACAATTTCTAATAATTAAGATCACACTCATGCTTATTCCTAATTACTAGCTTAAAGTGATAAAATGAGAAGGAAAGTTATTCTTAAATTTTTTCATGGACATAACATACATATGACTTTGATAATTTTGGTAGGTCATGTATTCATACACCAATACCTATCCTAATCATTAAATTATATCATATATATTCACAATCTTCGTGGGTTGTATGGCTCCTGCTTGCATTCTTGTAGTTCTATCAATTACCTTGATATAATTCTAAACTACAAGTACCCACCCAATCTTCATTCTATTTTAGAGCTATTATAAATTAAAATGAAAAATTACATTTAGAATTACCCAATTCTAAATCCTATGTGGCATGCAAGCCTTGAATGATTATACATAAATGGCAACCTAACATCTTTGCCATAATTTAATTATTATAATTAATCTTCAATGGGCACCTTAGGCCGCATTACAAACATTCATACACCATCATTCATTACAACACACAAGGCATTGAAAATCTTGAGCCATACTAACCCACAATCCTCCTGCATAGCAAAATTAGTACACATGTGCAATCTTGTCGCACTATTCAATCTTATTTAGTTAATCCTATATCTCTCAATTTCTTAATTCATCTAAACAATTTTAAATCCTAAAAAAATGATTTCAGTTGAATAAACATTTATTTATTAAATGTCATTAATTGTTAATTAAATTTCATTAATGTCATTTATTGTGAATTAATTATCATTAATGTCATTAACTCATTCTTAATTGCCATTATGGCTAATTAAAACCTTAATGTCATTAATTCATAATTAATTCGTTCTTAATCTGTCCAAATTTGAATGAGATCTAATATTATAGATTTTGCAAAATAGACCTTGCAAAAATTAATATTTCAAGATGATGAGACTGAAAATTATAAAATTTTCAGTTTCGGTCTGCTGCGCACCTGTCAATGTTTTCTATGCTAAAAATTGTGTATTTCGAATAAAAATTCAAGCCATACATTTCTGAAAACTAGACTTTGATACCTTCTGGATATATAAAGAAATCACGAAAATATTCAGTAGTTTGTGAGAAAATTACATTTCAATCACAGGTTCCAGTGCTGGAGACCTGATCGTACTACTTCTGTAAATTTAATTTTCACACAAAATCCGTAATATTTTTATATTGCAAAATATAGTTTTTCAGAAACTATACTTCATTATATTTCTAATGATAGGTGGCTCACAAAAATACATTCATCCAAACTCAAGTTATTCTATTTTGAATCTCAGCAAAACAGAAAACTGGAAACAGAAATATCCAGCGCTGTACCTGTTTTTGTCATTTTTGTTTACCTTAATAAAACAATCTAAACTCTCTGTTTTATTTTAGAATCTTAATCCACACATCATAAACTAATGTAGGAATTTTTAGATTCACAAAAATTGTGATTCAAAATTACCAAAATGACTTAATGCCTTAAGGACCTAAATTTGACAGATTTATGAACTAGAAACTTGAGAGATATTTAACTAAATATTTGTGCACTTAACTTAGCACTAATTAAATAGTCTTATTGTCATAAAATTGAACTCTAGCTTTGATACCACTGTTGGTATTTCACTTGTATGCCTATATGGTGAGAATTTAAAATTTTCCTATCACCACTTGGCTCAATACACAAAAGATCTTATTTATACGACAAAAGCAAACAAGATTTTCAATAAACTAATGTGTACTAAATTAAATAAATTAATCTCATCTAATTTATTGCTAAAGAGGATTAAAACCTTTACCTAAAGAGATTGTCAAATCTCTTGATGGAGAGAAGCCGATTTCTCTTCTCTTTCTCGTGTTCTTCTTGGAAGCGCCTCTTGGTTCACCTTGAACTTAAACAACGAACTAACACACCTCTTAGATAGATTGGATGTGAAGTTCAAGGCTTAGATCCAACCACCTCTTGATCTTCAAATTAACAACCTATTTGATTTCTTGGTGGCTAAACCTATCAAGAAGATATTAGAGAAGAGATTGAACCACTAGGGTTTTTAGCCTTGAGCAAAGGGGATTGCTACAGTAATTTCGGCCACTGCTACAGTAATTTCGTCCAAAAATGAGCAGAAAAATTCTCATTTTTTTTTCCTTAATTACACCCCTTTAAATAGGCAAGGGTTAGGGCAACTATTTGTGTAATGTTTAAATTAATTACACAAATACCACTAGCATTGTTTAGCCATTTTATGATATCTTTAATCTCATCTTGTGATTGGTTTAATAAAGTAATTTATGAATAAATAATATTAATCATATTATTCTATTATGCAATATTCTTATTATTCTTATAATGCATTCAAACATTATACCAAATAATATTTGCATAACTTCATAATTTATTTATGGTCTAAGCATGTCATATTATGACATTTTATTTTATCATTTCATCTCATGTATTTTATCTTATACATCATTATGAAATATAAAATACTTGTTGTTTCTCTTCAGTTGGTGTGACCGTATAGAGGATTTATGTCATCTTGGCAATAATATAAAACTTTATATTATTGACTATAAGAGGTTCTATCATTACATTATAGTTATCCAAACGACATAATAATCATTCACTTAATCCACTAATTTCGTGTTTATCCTTGTCTCATGATATTATGAATAATATGCAAAATATGGTCGTGTCATTCTTGCATTATATTCTTTTCTTGGTTTCTCAAGTGAATTATAATTATAACTACATCAGTTATATTGCATGCGGTATAATTCCACTTTACCAAGGGGCCCAGTAATATCATAACTCAAATTGAGGGACAATGATAATATTAACATATAGTTTTTTCCCGCACAAGTTGTACACAACGAACTACTATTTTATTCCTATCTGAAGATAATATTTAAATAGCAATCACATTATATACTTCTCATGTGAAAACCTACACATCTCATATCTTAGATTCTAAAGACACAATGAAAACATTAATGACACAAAACACAATCCATATAATGTTTCATTTATTTAGGTCATGTTCAATATATAAAATGCACATATTTATATATTCATGTTATTAAATGATAATCCTTTATCAACATTTATAGAACTTCAATGTATTTTAATCAACATGACAATCTTTTTCGGTAATTAATGTTCCTCCTTAATTACCTCGATTGTGAACTTATTTAGTGATTAAATGTTTCTCATCTTAGGAGTTCTATGGTTCAAGACCAAGAGCATCTTCCTGAACTATTCCAAAGATATAACATATAAATCTCAAGGAGCATGAATAATAATATTCGTAATAAAATCATGAACTACATATAAATTATCACTAAAATAAATAACTTTCAAAACACACATCCTTCAAAATCAGCTTGGAGACCAAATTTTATATTTTTTGGAATTTTTTTACCATTTATTAAGATGGTTTGAAAATCGTTGTTTTCCAATGGTGTAGAAGTTTAATAAAATCAGCAATTTTCAAACCATCTTAATAAATGGTAAAAAAATTCCAAAAAAAATGTAAATTTTGGTCTCCAAGCTGATTTTAATATAGATTGAATATGTAACTGTAACACTATGCAAAATACATATATGAAATTAATGATTGAAGATGATATACGAAATTCTTAGAGATGGTTTTCAAGTAAGCAAGTAATATTTAAAGTGAAACATAAAACCGATTATTTAAAATTCGGTTTGAATGATATAAAATTATGTTATATTGATTCGAAATCTCTAAAATATTGGAAGTGAATGTTCGAATGTTTGACATAGGAATCAGATTAATTACTGATCAAGCATATGAACTTCTTCTTTTTATCATCTTGGACTGATTTGTAAAATATGAAAAGTTAAAGGTTGAAATTATAAAATTAAAAAAAAAAAAATAAAGAAAAATGACCAACGTGGCACATAACACGCGGCCCATGATGAGGTGAAACACCCCAACACCTTAATTCCCCTAAATTAAGGCTGTTTCTTCTCTCTCTCGTAGAAATGAAAAGAAGAAAAACAAAAAGAAATAGGAAAAGAAAAGAGGAAAGAAAAGAAAAGAAAGAAAACATTGGAATTTTTCTCTGTAGCTCGCTGCCTGATACGATTGAATCGATGGCTGGGTATGTGTGCTTTCTCTCTTGGCGCTTCTAAAGCGATTATTGAGTATAGTGTTCTCTCTCTATTCTATTTTCTCTCTCACCTGATGAGAGCTTGGTAATCTTTGAGAAATGAGTCAGCCATGCATGTAGTATTGTAAACTTGACCAAGTTAATTGATTGTTTCTTCATTCTTCTTTTGTTTTCTTTATCGGGTTTGAACTCGAGTTTGGTAATGATCCCCGAATAGCACTGTATCAGTGCTTTGTTATTCTTGTGAGAACATGGATTTCGTTCTGACCATGGTACCGAATAGTACCAGTGGGTCTTACTCTCTGATTTGGTTTTTATGGACGGATTCGTAAGAACATAAATAAATAAGGGTAAATATGCTAAATATTATTGGTTTGGTAATATTCTCTTGTCAGAGGGTTTAAATTGTAAAATGAACAAATATGGATTGTTTGACCGAATTGGAGTTTAATTAGAAATGGTTAATGAATTGGCAAACTAGTTAATCTAAATATACCATTGATTTAAAATGAGTACTTTGTTAATTAAACAAGGATTGATGATTATTATAAATATTGATCATAATATATATATTATTCTACTATAGGCATAATTACGATAAAGACAGACAAGATAGAATGTTCAGGATGAACAGACTGATGGTGACCTTATCTATTGTCCTACGATATCAGGTGCGGGGTTCTTGGACTTGTTTGATGTTTCATTTTCAGGAATTAAATTATTTTTCGATTGTCATGTTGTATGTTGATTGCTGCATAATTTGAAATTGTTGATTCATGTGCATAACTCAATTAATTTAGAATTGAATTGTTGTGAGATGGTTGATTTGCATATTCGTATGGTTGTCAATTGATGTGTTCTATTTATTATTCTATTGTTTCTGAATTTGCCAGGCTGACCCGTAGAGGTAGCTGGATAAGGTGACGGTGACCTATCCGTTGACCTGTTTCTGAATTTGCCAGGCTGACCCATAGAGGTAGCTGGATAAGGTGACGGTGACCTATCCGTTGACCTGTTTCTGAATTTTCCAGGCTGACCTGTAGAGGTAGTTGGATAAGGTGACGGTGACCTATCCGTTGACCTGTGTAATGAATTTGCCAGGCTGACCTGTTTAGGTAGCTGGATAAGGTGACGGTGACCTATCCGTTGACCTGTAAAATGAATTGCCAGACTTTGATTTTTTTTTGAATGAAATTGCAAAGTAGAGCCAGATGGCTGACTTTGATTCCGTGTAGATGCATTTGTAAAGCCGAGCTGTATAGCTGACTTGGAACCAGACTTTAGTAAATGGTTAAGCCAAAGCACTGCAGATGGGTGTCAGATAAAGGGTCCAGCTCGGTGGAACATCTGTAGGTGCCAGTAACCCTACAGATGAGGGTTTGACAAAGGGTCCAGCTCGATTGAACATCTGTTGGTGCTACCAGTCATAATAAAATGAGTTAGGCCAAATACGTGTTTGTTTGAACTTCATCTTGGAAATTCCGTAAGTTGTATTTTATTCGATTATTGTTGTCAAGCATGTGCATTCATTTATATATTGTGTTAGAACTGTTAATGTAATTTTGTATGGATTTCATTTTTGGATATGAATTCTGATTGCAAGTCCAATATCCTGATTGTGGCAAATTCGCACTGAGGGATAATTTTATTATTTCTCACCCGTTTCCCCTTGTGGGATTCGCAGGTTTGTTAGACGAAGACAGAGAAACGCTTTTGGGGTTCAAATTGACAGCAAGGCCATCTAAAGGTTTGGGATTTGGGTTATTATATCTGACAGGGTGCAGAGAATATATCTCTAGCATCATCCACTGTAAAATGTCAGATAATTATTGTAATTAAATTGAGATGTGGGAACAATAATGGATGATATTGGCAATGTATAAAAAGATCCATGCCTTAGGTTATGTATATCGAATGGTAGGATAGACGTGATACGAATTGTCGCACCTCCAGATTTGAGGTGTGACAGTAACTGTTTGAGTCGACTGTTTGGACTTTGAAAATAGAAGAACCAAACCGTTTGTTCCATGACCTAGGAACAAACATTTGTATCTTAGCCACCCTCTAAGATCGGAAGTTTGAGGGAGGAATTAATGGCAATAGCACATGCCTGTGTGAGTGTTTGAAAATTGGAAATGAGAAACGGTCCAATCCGGTTCGTCCGGAGTTCAATCACTCCAGACAGAGTTCTAATAGCATATTATATCGAGTTTTTTCAACTTGCTCTTGTGCCAATAAATAATGACCAACAAATTTAAAGTAAGAAAAAATTTCTAATGTGTCCATATAAATTTTGAAATATCCAATTTTCTCATCAAATTATCATAATATCAAAAATCTCTATACAAAACTTAACATTCTTTCTTCTATTTACTTTTATTTATTTAATCTTTTATATAATTAATTTAAAAATTAAATTGAACGATATATCCTTTAATTTAAAATGAAGGGATCCTTTGCTCTAATTATCTTCTTCCTCCCTTAATTGATATGGCGTTATTTTCTTTTTGTTGGGAAGCAAGCTGTGGGATCTCAAAACTTTAGTTAGCTGCGTGGTAACAAACAACAATATGCAGTTTCACAAGAAATGTAAAGGCAGTTCTATAAAGATTATTGAACGACAACCTATAAGATATATCTTAAAAATATGCCACCTTCTACATGTTTCAACACAAAAACTCTAGAGAAAAATACAACTTTAATTCAATATTTTATGAACTTAACATCACTCTTGCTTGCTCAAGGTCATTCAAGATGTATCTTTTTGCTTATTGTAGCCTCATATTTTTCTTATATGTAAAGATATCATGATTATGATCTTGTTTTACAAAAATCATTGGTTGGTCAGAGCATTGTGGATTAAAATACTCAATAAATACTATCCACATCATACATTTAATTTTATCATCAACTACAAACATCTCTTCAGACTTACATATAAAGTTTGAATTTCTTTTTTTTTCCAACTTCTTCATCGCTATACAAGCAATGCTGAAAAGTCGCTTCGTTTCGAGATGTTCAAGACCAACATGTAGTATATCGAGTCCACAAACAACCAACCCGGGTCTTACGTACAAACTTAGTCTTAATAAGTTCATTGGTCTTACGAATTCGAAGTTTATGGCTAAATATGCAGGCTACACTACACAATAATGTTTCTTAAATACGGTTTTGCTAAGATATGCAAAAGGCCGCTTGCATACCACATATGAGGTATGCGGCCACATATATAATACTACAAGAATGGACAGTATCCGTGAGGGATACTGTCGGTATACCCTCGCAGATACTCCCATCGCTAATAGAAAAAAAACACATTTATGTCAGTATATCCTCGCGGATACTGTCCCATTCTTGTGTGCATATGCGGATTTTAATGCGAACTCATATATGCAGATATTTTCAATAAATATTTAATGTTTAATATGCATATTAGATAAAATAGTTTAATATTTGATACATTTAAGATATTTGTGAAGATTAGATAAGACAGTTTATTATTTGATACATTTTAATATTTTTTTATTCCGTAGGAAAAGATGTATCTAAGGTCGGAACCAAAGTTTTATCAGGGCCATTATCATACTCGTTGTAATTAAATGCATGTATGGATCGGATTGTACTCGTTGTAATCGCGTCAAATACATGCAAATATAAAAACATTGGTATACAGTAAAGACGCGATTTACAGGACCAATTTGATTAGGCTGAAAATATGCAAATCTGGTTACCAAACGATAACTCTCATCATGGCCCTTTAATATTTGACGCGATTTACAGGACCAACAAGCAGCCCAGTGCACAGGGCCTCAGCAGCCAAGCCAATTTGTTAGTCCCACAATTTCAAAAAAGAAAAATTTCAAAGCTCTAGAGTGCCTATAAAAGAAGCTGAGGAGGCTGAAGATTTAACTGGACCGTAAGGGACTCATATAATGGGTTCTGGACGGGGTCAACGGACTCAGATAATGGGTTCATTATATTTTTGAATCTATTTTTAGTATGGACCTGCATATGCATGGATATTTTTCATGTGGTAGTAGACTGCAAACGCATATGCAACTCATGCGGCTGCATTTAAAAACATTGACCCATGTGGCTGCATTTAAAAACATTGCTCCACGCTCCACAGTGGACCAAAGAAATCAACCCCATCCAAATACACAACATTTGTATCAGCCCCGACATTGATTGACTGGCGGTCTCAAGGTGCGGTCACACCGGTTAAGGATCAAGGAGATTGCGGTGAGTAAAACTATAAGTTCACGTTATTAAAAACAAGCATGTCATCTACCATGATATATGAACAATGAGAAACTAAGCTTAACAATGTTAATTCGCACTCGAAAAACAAGAGTTTTCATAGCATATTATGTCGAGATTTCTCGACTTGCTCTTGTGCCAACACACAGTGACCTATAAAATTAAAGTAAAATTTACTTAACTTTTTTTTTCTCTCTCGAAAATACTAGAATTCATAATATATTTTTGGCACCAGATGTGACTCCTAGATTTTTATTAAATAATAAAGCTCTGTATTTCTTAAAAGAAAGAAAATTGTTATGCTGAGTATTATGCCTTGTCTTTTTATTCGGAAAAGAAAAAAAACAGTGTCATTATTTTCATTATCAACTATGAGTGCAGGTAGCTGTTGGGCTTTCTCGGCTGTAGCTGCTATCGAGGGGATAAACAAAATCAGAACCGGACAATTGGTGACTCTTTCGGAGCAGGAGCTGGTAGACTGTGTTACCTCTTGTTACGGATGCAACGGAGGATATATGGACTATGCCTTTCAATGGGTGAAAAATAACGGGGGCATCACAAATTCGACGGACTACCCATACAAGGCGTTGCAAGGAACTTGCAACACCGTGAAGACCACTCACCGTCAAGTTACCATCACCGGTTACGCAGGCGTCACCCCTTACAGTGAGACTTCTCTCATGAATGCCGTCGCGATCCAACCTGTTTCTGTAGCCATTGAAGCAAGTGGATATTCTTTCCAACTTTACACGAGTGGAGTTTTTAGTGGCTCATGCGGGACGAGTCTAGACCACGGCGTGACAGTAGTTGGGTACAGCAACAGCGTAACCCCTCACTACTGGATAGTGAAGAACTCGTGGGGTGCATCTTGGGGCGAGTCTGGATACATCAGGATGAAGAAGGACATTACCAGCACAGCAGGCTTGTGCGGTATCGCCATTGAACCCTTTTATCCTACCAAGTGATTTTGATGATGAGCATGACCGTCAGGACTTGTGCTTTACATTTTTCATTGGATACAACTGCTACTTAAGTAACCAATGAGCCTCTGAATAAAAATTAATGTATGCATGTGTGCTTTGTAGAAAGAGATCTATCAGTGAATAAAACAAATGGAAGTTTGTATCAAAATAGTTCTATATTCGTTCTATATCGTTTATGTATTGTTGGAACGATGTTGGAAAGCGCGAGACCTGTACTCTTGTTTTAAGCCTAGTTCTATCTTCTTCAAGTATTAGTCACAGAAACACTCTAATGTAATGGATCTTAAGAAGAAAAGCATAATAAATTCATCACATAATGTCACCAATGTTATAAATGGGGCTTATCCAATGACATGCGCATCAACACTTCAAGAAGGAAGTAACAAGACGTAACATAGAATAAACAAATTAAATAAGCGGCGTTTCATAGGAGATGCCAGAAGAGGGTGACTTTTAATTAACTTCAACATAATGTATTACTCAAGAAATTAAAATGACCAGATATACCGAAGACAACTTGTATGAGTCACTTTTAGTTCTCACGAAAGTACCCGATTTCTGCTTACTATAAGAAATTGCTCCTTGTAGACGAAAAACGACACAAGCTGGATTGCTAACTTCAAAATATATTTTGATTCAATAAACAACAATGCGATTCTTCGAGGTGATTCGATATACAACCTGCATATAATTTTTCAAGACAATATATTCCACGATATGTCATCCGCTGTTACCGTTTTTTCCTCTACTAAACCACAAGTAATTGAATAGAACGTTGTTTGGTCCTTGACATTAATTTATGCCTGAAGAATTAATACAATAACGACAACACATATTCGTACAACATAGAAATACAAGTTTTTTTAATTACAGTTTAAACAACAGAAAATTATTTTCATCATAAAAACAAGCGTTGTGAAGCGAGCAGGGCTTTGCTTTTTTTTCATTACGGATAAAACATTTGTTTAATTCTTTCGCAATTTAGGTCGCCGCAGTGATATCATATTATGTAACAAGAATAACTCCACACTCAAATAAGCAGAAAATTAGGGAAACACAACTTTTCATGTTTGCGAGCTGGCGTTTTCGGACATTTCCGGACACACAGGGACAATTGCTTCTAGGAGTGTGAAGCTATCACCGCGAACAAGATCGAATCAAAACGATTAGTTTTTTGTACGAGTTAAAATATTATAACTTGTCAAAGTGAGCTGTAGAAAACAAATGTTTCAAATATGATATTTTCTGTATTTTAAACAATCTTTGCCTTTTTCTTTGGTTTGAAAGATACGATGGTCTTCGTCTAAGGGACTGTATGAAAATGACACATTTAAATTTTTTAACAAAGTAAATGATGTAAGTGGTCATCACTTAATGTTTGTTGTACACTTCAAAGTTTCTACACATATACAAACACTCTTCGGTTATAATTATAGTTATGAAAGTACAATTAATTAACACCATAGTCAATTACTTCCAGATAGTCTTTGTGGCTTAGAACCTGGCATCTCTACTTCACAGCGCAAAACCACCGATGTTTTCAAAATTCGCTCAGACAATTGCTGAGCCACATTTGTTACGTATATATACCGAATATGTTATTTTCATGGGACTCTTCCTCATGCATCAATAATGTTGTGACATATTCCAAATTTTACATTTTTTGGAAATTGTTTACTATTTATTAAAATGGTTTTGAAAACCGCTATTTTTCAATGGTGCAAAATTTTAATAAAAACAGCGATTTTCAAACCATCTTAATAAATAATAAAAAAATTTCAAAAAATGTAAAATTTGGTCTCCAAGCTAATTTTAATATAGATTGAATATCTAACAGTTTGGGTTGACTGTTTAGACTTTGAAAATCGGAGGACCAAACCGTTTGTCCCATGGCCTAGAAACAAACGTTTGTATCTTAGCCACTCTATATATATATATATACACATACATGGTATAACCTTGATGAGATGATACATATTTTCCTTCGGGAAGTTGATTGGTGCGAGATACTTTTATAAGGGATATCTGGAACATGAGAAGAACACACCCTTTCGGAATACACCTCGTGACCATGATGGCCACGGGACTCATACTCTTTCGACGGCTGGTGGCACATTTGTGACCAATGTGAGCTTCTTTGGACATGGCAACGGCACGGCTAAAGGGGGTTCGCCCCAAGCCCGTGTCGCAACTTACAAGGTTTGTTAGTTTTATTTTGTTGTTCACATCATACTTGGACAAAGATAAAATACCAGAAAAAATTGAAACAAGCATATCTTCCAGATGCTTCTATATATGCTTATGTTTGCTCTTACCAATATAGGTATGCTGGCCAGAATGTTATGATGAAGACATTCTTGCGGCTTTTGAAGAAGCTATTTCTGACGGCGTTCATGTCCTGTCTGTCTCCTTGGGTGGGGACTTCCCAGTGGATTATTTCGAAGACGGGTTAGCAATCGGATCATTTCATGCAGTCAAGAACGGCATAAAAGTTGTCTGCGCGGCCAGTAACGAGGGCCCTACAGCTGGATCGGTTAATAACGTGGCACCATAATTATTCACAGTGGCAGCTAGCACAATGGATCGAGAGTTCCCTGCCTATGTGTCTTTTGGCAACACTAGTATCAAGGTAATTCAACATACATTCATTCAGATTATAAATATGCTAGTTAAGCTACATGTGATTTGGAGTAATGGTAATGACATCATTTTAAATTACAGTCAAAAATATGTATTGGTCCTTAATTAATTGTGTGTTTTTAATTACAGAATTAATACATTGTGATAATAAATTAATTGACTTCATATATAACATTTAAGTTAACAATTTATTTGAAAATTTACTTCAATTTGGTTTCCTGCTTATAATAAATTTAACATTCGTTAACTCTTAACCTCGATGCCTTTTAAAAAAATTAGGGTGTGAGCCTCTCATCGACAAGTCTAGCAGAAGGAAAATACCCAATTATCAGCTCAACAGACGCTCGAGCGGCCTATTCAGAAGAAAATGATGCGTAATACATTTTATTGTTACAATAATTAATATTTTGTTACTAATATAAGCTACATAAAATTTCCAACAAAAGTACTGACTAGCAATTCCACCATGCATGCCCCAAGATACCAAAGGTTTATTCAAAATCAAGCAAATAGAAACAAAAATGAGACTACCAATCATGACATCAAATGTTGAGATCAGGATAAATATTATGTGGCACCCCAATTTGTTCATTGTTTAACTTGACATATAACTTAAGCTTGCAGCTGTTCTTAGTATGGAAATCTACTAACTGTTGAGATTTATGATTGTATTAAGGTTTATTTAGTAAAAGTGCAATTAGAAAAGGTCTAGGGACCTATATGTAATTAGGTTATATATACTCAAAGATAGAGAAATAAAAATACGGGGTTTTAGAGAATCAGAAATCGAATTTGGTATCAGAGCCAAATCAAGGGTTTGGACGAGCGACACAGCCAGCGGCTCCTCCTCCTCTCCGGCGTCGCCGTCGCCACCACCACCACCGCCGGTGCAGACGCGCCTCCCCGTCGTCGCTGTCTGGCAGGTCGCACCTCCAGGTCTCCGTCGCGCCTCTAGGCCGCCGCCCCTGCTGCCAGGCCGCCGCCCCTGCTGCCAGGTTGTTGCCGCTGCCGACAGCCACCATCTCCTTGCTGGCCGACAGCCACCACCTCACTCTTGCTGCCCTACCGCTGTCCGCTCCTTCCACCACACCCGTAATGTCTTAAAAAACTGAAATTGAGTTAAAGAAAGGTTGAATGACATAGAACTTGATCTTGAGGGTGAAGTAGATCGAGATCGGGTCAAGAAGAGGAAGGAAGTCACGTGTGATCTGTGTGATCTAAGACTTGGATCCTCGTGAGTAATCGATGGAGGAGATTATCAAGAAGCTTGATGCAGCAGAGGTGAAAACCTTGATGGAACTAATGAAGCTAAGTGCCATGAAAGGTGAGGGGTCAGGATCGGCTTCCTCACAACCTATGAAGCTAGATCTTCCTTCGGTGGATTTGAAGCTTGAGGGACCGGCCACATATCTGAGTTGGTCGCGTCGGATCGAGGCTGCTCTAGTAGGGAAGAAACTAGAAGGGTTTTTGACGGGAGTCAAGGATGAGCCACAGGGGGACAATGCAGAGAGGGACGAGTGGAGGACCACGCATGCCTTGCTTTACACCTGGTTATTAAATTCGATGGTTCCAAAGGTTGCTTCATCAGTTGATGGCATTCGAAAGGTAAAGGACATCTGGGCAAAGCTGAAAAGGACCTATGCTGGGGCAGAAAACCACATGAGGGTCTTCCAAATTCAGCAAGACATAGAGGCAGTAGTGCAAGGTGATAAATCTATTCAGGAGTACTCCATGGAGCTGGAGAAGCTGTGGCAAGACTTTGATCACTTCTCACCTATGTCAAGCTGTAGTGATCCAGGTTGCAAGAGCAGGGAGTTCAATGCACAGATGAGGACTATGCGGTTCTTGGCTCATCTAAACCCGATCTTTGATCAGAGGAGATCAGTCCTTCTAGCCCAGACGAAGATTCCTTCACTAGACAATGCCGTTTCCGCGATGATACAGGAGGAGAGTCGCATGAGGCTACACTCTGAGTCGAGTGGAGCTCCAGGTGCACGGTCAGCTTTGGCCACCTTGAGCTCAGGTATGACAGGTACACAGGGGGAGACCCGTAAGTGTTACAACTGCGGGGAAGTAGGACACTTGAGCAAGGCTTGTCCCAAGCCACCCAAGGAGAGAGAGATGGGTGGGCGAGGACAGTCTGGAGGTCGTGGCCGTGGTCGTGGGGCACGTAGAGGAGGTAGAGGTGGAGGCTACCGGGCACATATGGTGGACCCACATGAGGAGGAGACAGCCTTTACTGAGGAGGAGCACGAGCTCTTCGAGATGCTAAAAAGGAAGCAGAGAATGACAAGTGATGGAGGAAAGAAGAGCGTGAACGATGAGACATCCACATCTGACTTCAAGGGTAACTTTGTTACTTCTGCCTATTCTGCCACAGGTATTGCACATGCTCTTGTCTCTAAACCTCCTACCAGAGCACTAGAATGGATCATAGATTCTGGTGCATCTCGACATGTGACTGGGGCTTCGAGTGAGTTCTCCTCTTATACTCACTTGAATCCTCCAGAAAGTATCCAGACAGCGGATGGCACAACCCAGCCTGTGGTTGGTAAGGGAACGGTTAAATGTACCGATTTAGTGACATTGTCCAATGTACTGCATGCTCCATCATTTTCAGTGAACCTATTGTCTATTAGTGCTATTATCCTCCAACTAAATTGTGTTGTTTCTTTTGACATTCCCAAGGTGATTTTCAAGGAGAAGGGGACGGGCCGGAGACTTGGGACTGGCACGTGGCATAGAGGATTGTGGTATATGGACAGAGAGGGGATGGATTCAGCGTTGACATCTTTAGTAGAGGGTGCAGGAGTGGGAGGTTCTGGGATGACTGTAGAAGAGATATTACTACGGCATCATCATCGTATAGGGCATACTTCATTTACTGTTTTGAGTTTGTTGTACCCTTCATTGTATGAAAGGGCAAATAAAGAAAAGTTAGTTTGTGATGCGTGTGTGTTAGGGAAACATACCAGAAGCTCCTATCATAGCTCTGGGAATAGGAGTTCTAGGGTTTTTGATCTTATTCACTCTGATGTATGGGGGCCTTGTTCGGCAAATACAATCAATGGTTATAGATATTTTGTGACTTTTATTGATTGTTTCTCTCGTGTTACTTGGTTGTATTTGATGAAAAACAAGAGTGATGTACTTGCTTGTTTCAAAGACTTCCACAAGGCGGTACAGACCCAATATGGTGCAATGGTGAAGGTATTGAGGTCTGATAATGGGACAGAGTACACCAACAGGGCGTTTGGAGAGTACTTGTCTACTCAGGGGATACAGCATCAGACTACTTGCCCATATACACCGGCACAGAATGGGGTAGCAGAAAGGAAGAATAGACACCTTCTCGAGGTAACCCGGTGTATGATGATATCAATGAATGTTCCAAAATACTTGTGGGGTCGAGCAGTCTTGACAGCTGCTCAGCTGATCAACAGGATGCCCTCAAAGATATTAGATTGGAAGTCCCCATGTGAAATGTTGAAGGGTGATAATGGAGGAATTCTTCCCTTAAAGGTGTTTGGTTGTGTGTGCTTCGTGAAAGACAACAGACCAACAGTGGGGAAGTTAGATCCTAGAGCAGTCAAGTGTGTCTTTGTAGGTTATTCTGCAACTCAGAAGGGGTATGTATGTTGGAGCCCAGTAGAGAAGCGATCATTTGTGAGTATGGATGTGACTTTTCGCGAGTCTGAGCCATACTATTCCTTGAGAGTAACCTCACCCTTTGGTGACTCGCCAGATAATGGAGAAATAGGGCGAGAGGGGGAGAAAAATGAAGGTGAGAGACCGATTCAGTTGGAAATGGTGTCGAATCCTGTTTTGAGCGAAGAATCAACTGAGGATAAGCCAGATGAAGAGGAAAAAAATGAGGAGGAAGAAGGTGAAGGAGGAGAAACTCAGGCTCAGGGGGAGCTGAGAGTGTACCAGAGGAGAAAGAAGGTGAATCCTCATGTACCTATACCACTCGTGCCAGTAAGTCCCTTGTCCCGGCCTTCTCCACCTCCTGAGACACCTATATCACCCATGACAGATTCAGGTGATATGTTTCCTCTACCTGACCCCCCTGTGACAATAAGGAGGACCTCTCGCAGCAATGCGGGAAATCCTCCTGATCGTTATGGGTTTTCATATAACATTGACCAGTCTATCCATTACTCTCACATATCACCTGGATATGGAGCATTTATTGCATCATTGGACAGTGTCTCTATACCCAAATGTTGGCAGGTAGCAAAGGAGGACCCAAAGTGGAAGGCAGCTATGCATGAAGAACTGAGGGCTCTTGACAAGAACCATAC
The DNA here is from genome assembly GCA_025461125.1 of Carex kokanica. Lineage (NCBI taxonomy): Eukaryota > Viridiplantae > Streptophyta > Magnoliopsida > Poales > Cyperaceae > Carex > Carex kokanica. The sequence goes on from JAJGRX010001237.1 coordinate 19,501, forward strand.
ATGGGGGTTAGTGCCACTACCAGCCGGGAAAAAAGCAGTTGGATGTAAGTGGGTCTTTACTGTGAAGCAGAATCCAGACGGGCAGGTCGAGCGCTATAAGGCACGCTTGGTGGCAAAAGGGTACAGCCAGACCTATGGCATCGACTATGATGAAACCTTTGCACCTGTAGCGAAGATGAGTACTGTTCGGACCTTGATCTCTCTGGCAGTGAATGGTGGATGGAAACTACACCAATTAGATGTGAAGAATGCATTTCTTCATGGAGATTTAGTGGAGGAGGTGTACATGGATATACCACCAGGATTTGGCACAGATCAGACGGTGGGCAAGGTCTGCAGATTGAAGAAGTCGCTTTATGGGCTAAAGCAGTCTCCCCGAGCTTGGTTCGATAGGTTCAGGAGAGCCATGATAGGTATGGGATACCAGCAGATTAATGCCGACCATACTGTGTTCTTTCGACAAAATGGGAGCCACATTACTATGCTTGCAGTATACGTGGATGACATGATTGTCACAGGAGACGACGAGAAGGAGATTGCTCAACTTAAGGCGAGACTGGGCAAAGAATTTGAGGTGAAAGATCTTGGCTTGCTTCGATACTTTCTTGGGATCGAGATAGCTCGAGGAGCGGAGGGGATTGTTCTCTCTCAAAGGAAGTACACACTAGATCTTCTCATAGAGACAGGTATGTTGGGGTGCAAACCTGCAGTGACACCAATCGACCAAAGGTTCAAGCTGAGTGCAGAGGCCGGAGAACCAGTTGATCGCGACAGGTACCAGAGATTAGTAGGCAGGTTGATCTATCTGAGTCACACGCGTCCCGATATCTCTTTTGCAGTGAGCGTGGTGAGTCGCTACATGCATGACCCAAGGAAGGGTCATATGGACGCGGTGTATCAGATTCTGAAGTATTTGAAAAATGCCCCTGGAAAAGGGCTTGTATTCAGGAGAAATGGCCATGTGAGCATTGAGGGCTACTGTGACTCTGATTGGGCCAGCTGTGCAGATGATAGGAGGTCCACTTCAGGTTACTGCATTTTTGTAGGAGGCAACCTGGTCTCTTGGAGGAGCAAGAAGCAGTCGGTGGTGGCGAGATCGACAGCAGAAGCAGAGTACAGAGCTATGGCCTTGGGAGTTGCAGAGTTGCTGTGGCTAAGAAATATGTTGGTGGAGTTGAAGTTGGATCAAGGAGGAAAAATGAAGTTGTGGTGCGACAACAAGTCAGCCATCAGCATCGCCAACAATCCAGTACAACATGATAGAACCAAACATATCGAGATCGATAGGTTCTTCATCAAAGAGAAGTTGAACAATGGACTATTGGAGTTAGGCCATGTTTCAACCAAAGATCAGGCAGCAGATTGTCTGACCAAAGGGCTCAGTTCATCAGACATGGCTAGAGGATGTGACAAGATGGACTTAGTAGATATCTTTCGCCCATCTTGAGGGGGAGTGTTGAGATTTATGATTGTATTAAGGTTTATTTAGTAAAAGTGCAATTAGAAAAGGTCTAGGGACCTATATGTAATTAGGTTATATATACTCAAAGATAGAGAAATAAAGATACGGGGTTTTTTAGAGAATCAGAAATCGAATTCTAACATTATGCTACGTATAAATTATATGGCAGTCGGGTATGCCACTTTGGTTCGTTAGATCTTGCAAAGGTTAAGGGTTCAATAGTGGTTTGCACAACATCAAATACTTCGGCTGTTGAGAAAGGAGTTGTTGTTTTGCGAGCTGGTGGAGTAGGTATGGTCTTGATTAATACTGCCATCATGGGCAATGAGATCCAAGCCGATGAACACGTCCTGCCTGCCGTTGCAATCACCTACTCTGACGGTCAAACTTTGTTGTCTTACCTCAAATCAAACAGGTTAGTACATATCATACGAGTTGAATGCTAGTGGATTTTACTTGCTACTTTGAGGTATAGAACAAAGAATATAAACCTATGTATAGAAATCAGATGCTATCTTGTATTAATTTTCCTTTTACTGAACTAGAAAAGTTTTTACGGACGGATAAAATAACCCTAAAGCTAACATCAGGCTCACTAAATTACAGTGCAGTACTCGGTTATATAACAAAACCAGAAACTGTGCTCAACACAATGCCGGCACCGTATATGGCTTCAATTTCATCTCAAGGGCCAAATACAATTACCCCTGGAATCTTGAAGCCTGATATAACGGCCCCAGGTGTCCTTGTTCTAGCAGCATACACTGAGGCAGATTCACCAACTGGTTGGAACTTCGATATACGCCGTGTAAAATTCAACTTTGTATCTGGTACGTCCATGTCATGCCCCCACATATCAGGGATTGTTGGTCTTCTCCACACTCTCTACCCTGATTGGTCCCCAGCAGCCATCCGATCAGCTATTATGACAACTGGTAATACAAAAAATTCTGGATCTTTTTTTTTTGTATGGTTGTGTATAATAGTTGAACACAATATGCATGAAGATTCCTTTCTCATCAAATGGATCATGCCATGCGATGTAGGCAACTATCATTTTTACGATAGTTTCTGAAATAAAATTCCTTTGAAATAAATAATATCGTTTGAGGTTCTGATCGAGCTAATCTCGAAGGACCAAACAATTATCCTCGTCAGAAATAGTACATGGTTTTGTTATCTTCATTACTGTTCAAGTAAGTCAATAGTTCAAGTGTTTACTTTTTTTTTTTTTTAAATTATATCATCGGTTAACCTTCTTGAAAAAAAAAACCCTACATTCCTGTTCTGTTTTTCCCCATTGCAGAAATTGTTATGCTAATTGAAAAACTATGTTGATTATTATTTTTCCATTGAGGTACTTTATTTATATTACTTATAAGAGTTTTTGTCTTTAATAAACAAAAAATTGCAGCATCAATCAAAGATAATCAGGGAAAGAATATCTTAAACTCATCCTTTCTAACTGCCACGCCATTCAGCTACGGGTCGGGTCATGTGAACCCAAATGCGGCAGCAGATCCGGGTTTGATTTATGACCTCAACGCGACCGACTATTTGAACTTCCTTTGTTCTACTGGCTACAACTCAACCCAGCTATCATTATTCGATCCGGGCTATCAATGCCCCTCAAATCGTGTAGATATTAAGGGCTTGAACTACACATCATTTTCAATTTATAACCTCACAGGCTCAGTTACAGTAACCCGCATGGTTAAAAATGTCGGTCCTCCAGGCACATATACTGCAACAGTTGAGGAACCGAGAGGTATTCGAGTGAAGGTGGAGCCCGATTGTTTAAAGTTCGGCATCGGTGAAGAGAAAAAATTTAATGTAACATTTAATGTGGATACCCCTAGCTCTACTTATGTATTTGGAAGTATTACATGGTCGGTTGGAACACGGTCTGTAAGGAGTCCTGTCGCGGTGCAGACAAGGTTATAGAGAAACCAATTCCAATTGATTGAAGCCTTCGGTTTGGAGTTTTTTTTTTTCTGTTTATTTGAAAATAATTTCAATTGTTTCTATATCATTTGCTCGGTGTGTATTATTTAAATAAAAAACAAAACACTGTTATCAATATAATTTAAATAAGAAACAAAGCACTGTTATCAATATAATTTAAATAAGAAACAAAGCACTGTTATCAATATAACAAATTTGTATGGTTGCTATTTCCTTTATTTATTTTGAAGAGCTTTGGCTTGCATTCAGTTTTTATAATTAAGAAAAATGTCTCTTTCAGAGAAATGTATACATCCTCATATAGGAGAGGATAATTGAAAGGATAACACTATATCAATATCATTGTGTTATAAATTGATGGTATTTAACAGGAGACATAATTAATACATAGATATAACAATATAGCTAAAACAAATTATTTCATTAAATCAATTAAAAGAAACAGAGAGTTGTTGCAGGGGGTGAAAATTCCATCCACCTCTAAAGAAACAGAGCTTTGATCTTCTTGCATGATTAGCAAGGAGAAGGAATGGAACAAATTAAAATTAACCATGTTCTCCTGGTACAGCCGGATTACAATTTTAATCTCTTATTATTACCTAAAATTACATAACTTAAAGAGAGTAAAAACGGCCAAAATTAAGTACTTTGTGTAATTCTCTTCCCTTTAGCTGGTTACAATTTTGACATGAGATCCCAAAAAAAATAATGAAGTACCAAACAATGAATTTGAACAGGAAACTTAGGTTAAACTGAATTGAAATGTAAGGCCCAGTAAAGAAATAAAGGCACATTTCAGATTTCCTTTTAAAATGATCTTTTTAGCCTAGTCCGAAGGCCCAGCAGAGGTGTCTTTTGCAAACTTTTTATTTGACCTTCTGACAAGCATAAATCTCGCAAATTCACAGATTAAACCCCAGATCCAAAATACCTTATAAACAAACCCCTTGAAAAGTCAGAACTAATGTACCAGTAGGCTAGACAGCACTTGTACCGACTGGTACCAGCCATGGTTTGCAAAATGGGAATCTGAATTGAGATCGGTCACTTAACCTTGGATCCGAATCGGCCGAATCAAATCGGAAACTCAAATATTCTGGCAGAAGCTTGTTTTGTACTAAAAATAGGAAAAAGTTGAAAAAAATATAATTTGTCAAAAAATAAAGTTAAGATAAAAGATTGCATTAAAATAATCTATTTGTATAATATAATCGACTTACATCCACTTGTTTAGTAATGCAAAAAAAAAAAAAAAAACGCTCCTAGTCCCACGAGGGAAGTATAAATACGAGTAAAGACATTTCTACACTAGCAACTTTCATTTGTAATAGAATTGTTATTGTTGGGCCTCCAGTGTGAAGTTATTGTAGGCTGAAAGATATATTAGAGAATCGGCTCACATTTTCAGAAATGTTCCAACTCGGTGATGACTTGGCCGAGTCGACCCGGTTTTTTTTTTTTTTTTTTTTCTTCAAACTCACATACCACGTAACTCGGTCTAAAATCGGTTGGACTTCGACCAATTCCGATCCGACTCGGCTGATTTTGTAGATGATAATACTAGCAAGTGAGACAAAGTGGCTAAGAACATGGACGCGAGACTCAGGTAAAACTCGGATCGGACCCGACCGATACTGAGTTGACTCGGCCGAGTTTCCAAACCATGGTTGTCATAGCCAGACCGGTTTATCATCATCACCCATACGCATCATTTGACACTTACGCAAATTTATAGTAGTTCAATACAATTTTTCAAATGTAAAAAATAAACAACTGTCTACCTCCAATTCTTATTGGCTCTCCCCTGCATACCATACGATACAGTCGGTAATTTTTTTTTTATATATTTTTAAAAATAGAAAACAGCCCAATTTTATAAGGGTCTAATATATTTTTTCAAATATAAAAAATAAACAATTGTCTAACTTTTTTTTTATTATTGTCACTGCCCCTGTGATACAGCCAAATTTGCAAAAAATACTTTTCTTCCCCGCTAGAATACAGTCTGATATATAGCACAACTGGTAGTAATATAGCCTTTAAAAAGAAATGGCATAGAATCGAATCCCATTGGAATGAAATTTTGGTGTATGTGAGCCTGCGTGCCTTTGTTTTTTTTTGTTTCTTATAGGACCCGTAGGTCAGCCTCAGTACAGCCATGCAACTAAACTCTTGTTTACATTTCCTAGCGCTAGAGGAAAAAGATGAGAAAAAAAATAAGCTTCTGACTTCAAAACTAAAAACCAAAACCGAACACCTATAGAACCAGAGTAAAGGACTCTATTGTCAGGATAAGTCCGGCTCATTCCTGCCGCTTTTCTCCCATATTTGTAGTCTCCCTTGGTTTGCCAGTACATGGGGCAAAGCCATGTCATGTTCTCCCCTATTACGGTATTTCACTTTTATCTTCCTTTTGCTTGTGCCAGTAAAAACCATGCTTCCCAGATCTGCTCGTAAGACCTCCAGTCATTTATCTCCGGCTTGTCAGAACCCAGTGCCTGCACTGTTTCTAGTGAGTCTGATAGTACCACTCCTTCTCCATTCCCATAGTTTCCAATCAACTTAAGGCCCTCCAGTACAGCTACTGCCTCTGCCTTTGCCGAAGAAATTGCCTGGATGTACTTAGAAACCCACTTGATCATGCTGCCATCTTTAAAGAGTACCATCCCAATGCCAGCATTACCCCCTTCCATCCACGATCCATCTACACAGCATTTTGTGGTGTGGCGACTCTCCCCTTCAATAGAGTTGTTTTGTCCCCTTCTCCCTCTCATTCCTCCCTGATTGACAAGCATCCGTATATTGCAGCTTTGATATTCTCTTAGGTAGTATTGCAGACATGCCTGAAGAGAGTATTTATTTGCCCCCATTACTACATCATTTCTTCCCCTCCAGCACGCCCACATCGTGCAAACAAAGGTACATACCTGCTGCTGATCAAGGCTGCGCATCATTTCCTGTATGATTTCTCGCACTGTGCCTCTTAGCTCACCAGATCGCAAGCCGAGAGGAGATTGGATCCACATCGCTCTCGCCGTATCACACTTGAAAATGACGTGGTCGATTGTTTCATCCCCTCTCGAGCACAATTTACAAGTTGGGGATACTGTTTGAATTCTGGCCGCTATGATGGCACTTGCCGGTAAGGCATTCCTAATGCATCGCCATAGAAAGATTTTCAACTTTGGGGTGAGACCCCGGTTTAACCATATGCCATCCCATAGTGCTTTATCTTGCATGCTCCCTACATCTCCCTTGACCACTTGGTACATCTTTTTAACTGAGAAATTTCCATTCTTTGCCGCTGTGAACAGGAGCTTGTCAGGCCTAGGTCCTGTAGCTGGTTTGATGGTGTCATCGGTCGCTATTAACAGGGCCTGTGTGAAACCGAAAGCTTGCTGCAATGAGAGGAAGTCCCACTGGTTTGTACCCGGTTGTATAAGCGATGAGACCAATTGGTTCCTTTGATAGCTGTTTCCGGCTGCAAATTGCTTCCAATTGGGGAACCATGGTTGGGAGAACACCAGAATTTGTTCCCCTCTGCCAATCTTCCAAAGGATCTGATCTTGTAGCATTGGTTTTAGGTTAACCAGATCCTTCCAGAGTTTAGAGCATGCATATTTTCTTTGTGTTTCCAAAAAAGCCCCTCTTGGGAAATACTTTGCTTGCATAGCTTGAACCCACGGCTTCTCTGGGTGCGCCACCATGTGTCATACGTTTTTTAGTATAAGAGACCTGTTAATGTCATTCAAATCTCTTAGTCCCAGACCCACCATGCCCTTCGGTTTAGTTATCTCCTTCCATGCAACATAGGCCATGGCTTTCCTATCATTTGATCCTCCCTAGAAGAAGTTTTTGGATATTGCAGTTAATTTGATGAGGACCTTTTTTGGATGGTCACTGTGCCCATTGCATAGATTGGCAAGCTTTGGAGCACAGATTGAATTAGTACCAGTCGCCCCGCATGGTTTAGTGACTTGGCTTTCCATTGATTGAGTCTCAGTTCGAATTTTTCCACTAAATAATCAAAATCAGCAGGGGTGTTGATGGACACTGGGCATCCCAGGTACCTCTCTTCCCTTTTTGCCTGATCGACATTCACCATGCTTAAGAACCTTGCTTTTGCCAAGTCAGTGGTGCTCTTGCTAAACCACACTTTTGATTTGTCTTCATTTATTTCCAGACCCGAGATCATAGAGAATTGCTGAAGGGTAGAGAGAAAATTGGACACCTCAGTATTATCCACCTTGTCCATAAGTAACAAATCATCTGCAAACATGCTACATGTCATCGGTTTTGCCGAAGCCGCCACCTTTAGGCCTGTCAGTTGTCTCCTTGAAAGGCTTAGCTCTAGAACCCGCGCCAGAGGGTCCATCGCTAGGATGAATAAATAAGGGGACATCGCGCATCCTTGACGGAGGCCTCTGCTAGGGGACAAGAAGCCATCCCCACCTCCATTGAACATGATTGTGAATTTGGCAGATGTGACACATGCTTGAATCCACCTACAAAAACGGTTAGGAAAACCATACCTTATTAATAGGGTGAATAGGTAATCCCATCTGACCTTGTCGAATGCCTTCGCGAGGTCTGCTTTTAGTACAAACTGCTCTTCACCGATTTTTTTGCGGAACCCGTGTAGGATTTCTCTCAGTAAAATAATGTTTTCTGAAATCTCCCGCCCCGGAATAAAAGCCGTCTGAGCCTGAGATATGATGTAAGTCATCCAAGGCCTCATTCTAGTTGCAATGACCTTGGAGATGACTTTATATGTTAGGTTGCAGACGCTTATCGGCCGGTAATGTGAGACCTTCGTTGGTGCCTTCATTTTTGGGATCAAAACGAGATTGGATTTTGCTACTGAGTCCTTCATGATTTCGGTGGAGAAGAAGAGCTGAACCTCCTTTACAATAGCTGGGCCTAGAATGTCCCAATGCTGCTGAATTAGGGAGGCTGTGATTCCATCCGGGCCCGGCGCCTTTGTCGGGCCTAGCACAAAAAGTGCCTTTTTAATTTCTATCTCGGTTGGATCCTTTTGGAGTTCTTCATGGGCCTCTGTAGGTATTTTATTAACCCCTGCCGTATAGTCTGTTGATATAACAGGAGGCCCATTTGGTACACTACTTCGTGGTAGGCTAAAAATCCCCTTGAAATACTTAACAAACTCCGCTCTAATTTCTCCTTCTAGAACCACCCATTCTCCATTTTCCTTCAACACCGCTGTTATCCTGTTCCTTCTCCGTCTGATTTGAGTTGACAGATGAAAGAAATGCGTATTCTGATCCCCCTCAAGATTATATTTCAGCCGTGATCGCTGCAACCAATAGAGCTCCTGCGCTGCGATGAAGGTTTGATATTCATGTTGCAGCTCCTCGACTCTTTGCCTTATCGGATCGGTTTGTGCTTGTTGCAGCAAATCCGCTAGTTCCCGCTCAATCTTTTTCAACTCCCAATTGCCAGCTTCTAATTTCCTTTTTGAGAGCTTGGTATGTTTCTTCCCAGCTCTTCTGCCCCTCACCCGCCGCTTTTGCACAAACCTCTTTAAAGTCATTGTGCAACATCCACCATTGCTCCACTCTAAAAGTTTTTTCTCTTCTTCATTGTTTGGTTTCGGTTCTGAGCAAAATTGGGAGGTAATCGCTACTATAATTCGGCAGATGAAAAACCTTTGAACTCAGAAACATGCTGACCCATTCCGCTGTGGCTATTCCCCTATCTAGCCTTTCCAAAATCAAGTGCTTGCCTTTTTGGTTATTCGCCCAAGTGAAAGCAGGCCCATTGTGACCCAAGTCTAACAGACCCGTTCGCTGCAAAAATTCTCTAAATCTCCTGTGTTTTCCTCCTAAATTGGCTTGACCCCCTTGCTTCTCTTGCTGGTTTGAGATGCAATTGAAGTCACCAATAGAGCAGAGAGGAATGTTTGTGGTAGTTGCATAGTGGTGTATCCTGTCCCATATGTACACATTGACCTGATCATCACAGTCTCCATAGACCGCAAAAAGGATCCATGGCTTGCTCGAAACTATGAACTGAACTCGAGCTACTATAAAGAAAAGAGAAGTCTCAATGATCTCAATTGAAACTTGGTCTGACCATAATAGCCAGAGGCCCCCTCCCCTTCCTCGGGAGGGAACAATCTCAGAATTCTGTAAAGGCAAATTTCCAATTCGTCTCAGAGCTTTATCTACTGAACACTTCGTCTCTAAAACAAAAGCAATATCGGCCATCGTGCTGCGGAGGTAGCGTCGCATGATTGGAATTGTCGAGAGCCCTCCGCTACCCTGACAATTCCATGAGAGTATGCTCATATTGGGGCTGGCGGCGAAGTACGTCTCGCCGCTTTTGGTTTTTTGTTTAGGACCTTGTCAGATGGCTCCCTCTCTGACATCTCACCATCCTCTCTATCCATCCCCTCTTCCGTAGCCTCTGTGATTGCCATTTGCCGTCCATGCTGGCCCTCAGTTGATTCATTGAACGAACGTTTTGGCCTTGTGCTTTTGGTTCCAGGTGGTGGTTTTTGTTGTGTTTGGGGGCTCTCACTATCATGGAAAGGTATGAGCATCGGATTGAGGATCCAAGATCCGATAGTAGGATTGAGAATGTTTTCGAGTTCTGGCCTGTTTATATTTTCCTGTTTGTTCCTGATTCTAGCCAACCGGTTCCTGTCTTTACATGTGCCTACTTCATGGCCAAGTCTTGCACAGAATGTGCACGCCCTTCCCACTCCCTCATACACAGTATAAACTTTGACTTCACCCAGAGATGGATGCCGTGCTTTTACTGCATCTTTGAGAGGGCTGCCGAGTTCAATTTCCATTTTGACTTTGAAGAATTGTCTCCCGGCAATGTAGCCCGGTACTGGGTCTGAGATTGCTGTTCCCACTGGCCGAGTTACTATTGCTACCCCCTCCTCAGTTAGCGAATCAAGAGGGATATTATGGTATTGAACCCAAAGCTCACCTGTAAGGATCTCCGGATTTATTGCTGCTTGGGGGGAGTTGCACGGAGCTGTTGCAACTAGGTCCTGTCGGTAGAACCACGGCCCTTCATCCAGGATCTTTTGGTAGTCAGTCCTGTTGGTGAGCTCAACTTGATATACCCCCTTCTCTAGCTGTTTGAAGGTAGCCTCTGGTTTGATACCCCAAACCCTTCTCATTTGCTTTTCGAACTGGTCATGGAAGACCAAGCGATAAGTGCAAACCTTCACTATTGCGCACAGCTCCCAGTTTTTTGTTATTGTCGCGACTATCGGGATTACAACAGAGACTTGGCTTGAGCTTCCTTCGGTTTGCAGTCCGGCGAACTTTCGAATCAGTTCTTCATCAGTGACATCCATGGCAGGTTGGTTTTTTTTGGAAATTGCGGGAGAGAATTGATGGGTTTGAAAATTGTGATTGTATGGTGATTTTACGGTTGTTATGTTGTTGAGGGTAGAGGGGTGAGGGCCTATAATAGACGGAAACTTCCTTTATCCTTACTCTGAGTTTCCTTTATGTGGTGGACACACGGTTGGCAACAGAGTTTTCCGTATTGGTGAGGATGATGCCAGATCACCAGTCTCTGAATTCTCCAGATCAACAGTCTGCGATTTTTCCATATTGCCAGGGTTTTGACTGTTGATTGGACATGGTGTATTGATTTCTCCTGTGCACCAGACCGGAAAGGCCCACTGCCACCCCAGATCCGCCTGAGAGTTCACATCTGCTTCTGATGCCATGTATCCCAGCATATTGTGTGCTCTTATCAATGATTACCGGACCTCGCTATCCATATTCTGTGTATGGATTACTGGCTCGCGAGCTCCATCTACCGCAGACATAGATCCTCCTGACGTCGGCCCGTTATACGGACCATTCAGCGACGGTTCATCCATCTCCCACCCGATGATTGAGATCCAGCTTTTTGTCCATTCTAGTTCGTTGTGCACAATCAATAACGGAGGAATTAGTGCTGGGTCGAAACACCTGACTGTCATTCGGAGGGTTGATCGATCTGGACCCCTGATGTTTTCATCGTCCACATACAGGAGATCCCCAAAACCAGAGGTGAATAGCCAGAAGTAGTAGTGATGCCAGAAATTGGTTGGGAAATTGTGCACTCGAAAGTATACTCTATATGAAATTGGCCCCTGTTTCCATCCATGGTTGAAATGCGGTGTCCAACCGGTCAGGTATACGTGATGCTCCACCGCCCATATGAGTAGCTCATCGATAACATCTCCTCTATCTAGGAACTCAGGCAGCCTAATCAGGTAGGTGCCGTGTGAAAATCTCTGCACCTGATAGTCATCCATTCGACCTCCATAGACTCTCACTAACTCAATTTGAATGATATTGGAGTCATTATTTTGTGCTAAGTGGTGAAATCTGGCCTTTAGAGTGTGCATTGCATCATGGGATAGGAGGAAGCTGTATTTAATGGTGGGAAAATAGACGAAGGAGTTGGGGCATGTCCACATTGCGTATGGGTATGGGGCTTCCATAGCTGTGGAGGGACAGTGGTTGTGAAAGGGGGAGAATTAAAAGAGGGGATATGACATGGGGAGAGAATTAAGAGAGGGGAAAGAGCTGGGAGGGGAGGGGAGGAGCTAGGAGGAGAGGGGAGGAGCTACGAGAGGAGCTAGGATCTTTTATTCTTTTTGAAGATATCACAATCACTTGGTGCGTCACCCTGGATTTTTTTTTAAATAGAATTCATCTAAATTCTTTTAACCAAACCAGCCTTGAGTACTTGGATTTTAGGAATATAGCCTCCACCGATCCCTAGGACCGGTGGAGCAAAAAAAACACAGACCACACAGGTCCTAGGGACCGGTGGAGCCCTTGATGCGCCAGAACACGGAAGACTACACGGAAAATCCAAAAAAAGCCCTGCACCGATCCACAGGATCGGTGTAGCTGCAAAAAATCCCAAAAAGGCTCTGCACCGATCCTGTGGATCGGTGTAGCTGCAAAAATCCGAAAAAAACCTCCACTGGTTCTGTGGATCGGTGTAGATTTAGAGTTTTTCTTCCTGAGCCGCACCATTCTTCTTCTCTCTTCTTCTCTTCCCAGCCTCCTTCTTTCTTCTTTCTTCTTTCTTTCCTTATTTCGTTTTTTTCAAGTTCAATAGAGGAGTTGCCGTAAGAACAGATCGCCACCACCATTGTACTCAGCATCGTCTTCTGATTATTATTGTGAGTTTTTTTTTAAATATGTTTATATTTAGTGTTGTAAAATTGAAAAATATTTGGAGTTAATTTAGTGTTTGATTTTTGTTCAGCAAAATGTCACTGCTATTGATCAATGTGTATTACGGTGGTAACCTCCAAAGCACTTCAACAGGTGTTGGTTATGACATAGGGGCTGCATTTACCTTTACTGTATCTGATTCTACCAGTTTTGTTATTATAAGACGGCAAATATACGTTGGACTTGAATTGCTTCCGAGTCGAGTTAAATTGACAATCAGGGTACGTATGAACACAGCACAACCCGGATCGTACCATTTCTCATTATTTTGGATAGAAAATGAGGAAACTTGGGATGTCATTAAACAAATAGTAGCTCAAGTGCCTGGATTTAAGGTTATAGAATTGGTAGCTGAGGCGCACCAGGGTAGAAACCAAAGCAGTTATGATCCGTGTCCAGATAGTTTGCCTGGAGGTAGTAACACACCGTCGGTTCAGATCGGCTTTCATCCTGACTCGGGCAGTGTACCTGTACACACCTACACACATCCGGTTCAGACCGGTGATGACCCTTGTGAGCAATCAGAAAAAGACACAGAATCTGATACAAGTTCTTTTGATGATGACGATTCGGCTGAAGCATGGGACGCAAATATGGACGAGGCGGAGGCTGAAATGATGAAATGAACGCCCGAGAAATTTTAAAGGATTGGCACAAGTCGATCCCATTCCTCAATCGAGGACTTAAGCATCCATGTTCATCATTCAACGATGAATTGCCAATGCCATATGCGGATCGTGCATTTTTTGCGAACCCCCCCCCCAGGTTAGATGAAAAATTTGCTGAAGGTCAAATGTTTGAATCCAAAGCCAAACTAATAGCAGAACTTGTTGATTTTAACCTACCAAAAAATACAGAGTTAGTCGTGCTAAACAGCAGCAAAATTAAGTATAGAGTTAAATGTAAATCTTCCAAATGCCAATGGAAATTGTATGCAATTGTAGTACCAACAGGTGCATGGACAATTTCCACCAACCCGTTTATCCACACATGTTTTGGAAGTGCTGAAAGGTTGGATAGTCATCAAATGACTGCCAAAGTAATTGCTGATCTTATTAAACCGGCTTTGAAAGATGATCTGGAGTTAAGCATGAAAATGGTCAAGCATCTTATTAAAGTTAAATTTGACACAGTAGTGCCCTCGTATAACAAGTTGTGGAGAGGTAGGGAACTTGCAATTGCGGACTTGTTTGGAAGCTGGGAGAAGTCTTACGAGTTGCTGCCATCGCTTTTGGGTGCCATCAAAGCATCTAATCCAGGTACACAGTACCTAATAGAACATGAACCATCAACCGAGTTTAATATCGATATTTTCAACCGGGTTGCATGGGCATTTGGGCCATGCATTGCAGCATGGCCTCATCTTCGACCCGTTATCAGTGTTGATGCCGGGTTCTTATCCGGAAGATACAAGGGTAAACTTTTTATGGCTTGTGCTTACGATGCAGAGCAACAACTCTTGCCACTTGCATTTGCAATTTGTGAAAAAGAGTCTATAGAAAATTGGGGTTGGTTTATGAATTGGTTGCGTATCAATGTTGTCGGGCCAGGAAAAATATGTGTTATTTCGGACCAGCACCTTGGTATACGAGGGGTGTTTGAGGCTCCTAATCTGGGATGGTGTGAGGAAACTGGTGAAGCTGTCCACCGACTGTGTTCACAGCATATTTGTGAAAATATTTGGAAAAAATACCCTGAAAAGTGGATCAAAAAGGTATTCAAGAAATTTGTTGAGAAGAAAAAAATCTGGAGATTTGAAGAGGGGATGGAGATGATTAGGCAAAGAGATGTAGCCGTACATGACTACATTATGAAATTTGGTAAACGGCTCCGCAACTCTGATGCAGAGCCTTTGGCTCTGCATAAGTGGGCACAAGTGCATGATGGATTCCTCAATCGATGGGGTATAATGACAAGTAATGGCTCTGAGGTACTAAACAGTGTATTTAGGATTACCAGGCAACTACCCGTGTGTGCAATTGTTGAGAAAACCTTTTATAAGTGCGTCGACTGGTTTGTAAATAGGCGGGAGGCCGCGATTGGATGGGAGGCAACGGGATTGGATTTTTCGTTGAACATTACACTGATTTTACACCGTCGTAATGAGAAAGCAAGGAAACATATAGTAAGACCGATGTATTATGGCCATAACAACTATGAGGTTATTGATACAAAGGAAATTCTCGAGAGAGTAAGTCAATAATTCAAAAAATCTAATTTTTTACTTTCACGTAATACATTTGATGTAAATATTATTTTTTAATTGAAGGGTGCTCGGGGCGAAGTGAAGTACGATGTTACCTTCCCTCCAGAAGGGATGCCTATATGTGTGTGTCGGAGACCTCAATTAACAGGAATCCCTTGTAACCATGTTCTTGCAGTTTGCTTCGTGAGGAGGCTAAATCCTAACGACTATGTAAGTTCATATTACAGCTTACAAAATTATATAAACACTTGGTCTGGTCATTTCAATGGATTTGGAAATAAACGGGATTGACCATTGTATAATGGGTCCATTATAAGGCCAGATCCGAATAAAGTAAATAAGGGTAGGAGAAAACACAAGCGAAGAATAATGACTATGGACAAAATGGAGGCCCCTGCCACGAGGCGAAATGCTCGACAACATAATTAAGAGTCAACTACAGCAAGACATTCAGGTATAACAATTTAAAAATTCAAAAGACAATTCGTTTGCATAATTACCATTTTATTTGAACTAAGTTGTACTCATTTTGTAACAGGTGCATCGACTCGATAATTTTATCATGTTATGACATGCATTAATGTATCTTATTTAGACATTTTTATTGTATTCTGAGAATTTATGTTGACATTTTATTGTATTTTTAGGGATGTATCTTGTTTAGACATTTTTATTGTATCATGTTATGACGTTGGCGTTGGCAGACTTGATTATCTTTGGACATTTTTATTGTATCATTTTTATCATATTTATCTTTGGCGTTGGCAGACTTGCTTCAGTAGTACATACATGAATTTCAAATATGATTCAAATAAGTATAATTTATACAACACATTTAGCCATGCTACAAAAATTGAAATAAGCATAATTTAAAGGATAATTAAAGTTAGTCCAATTAAAGTTACAATAGTCCACTTAACATTACAGATAGCATACATATAATAATGGATCCAATCTAACATTAACCTCGTATTAATGGATCCAATCTAACATTAACCTTCAGATACCTCTGCAAAAAAAAAAATAATGCATCATGCATTAATCAATAAATAATGGATACAATGAAAAACTAAAAGGCATCATGCAAAAAAATTAAAAGGTACCATGCTTAACAGAGGCACTTACTTAGTCGAAACATGTTAACGCCTTCGACGGCAACGCGGTGGTCCAAGGGCGTCAGTTTCGGGAGTGTACGGATCTGTTGGAATCCTTATACGGCTTTGAGGTGATTGTAAAAAATAGCCGGATCAGCCCCTAGATCAAACTCTAAGTATGGGTCCCAATCAGTATCGCTGGTGCCAGTAATCGTATCACTTGCAAATTAAAATAATTATACAATTAACAATTTTTTTTAAATAGTTAATTAAATTAACCGATAAACAACTTCTGATTATTAATTACCCTTAATCGATAAGCCCCACAGACATGCAACATCTTCCAACGTCACTGTCACCTCACCGACAGGTAAATGAAATGTATTGGTCTCCGACCTCCACCTCTCAACCAGAGCAGTAATCAAATGCGGATCAATCTTGCAATCATTTAGGCGAGCAATTTGATACAACCCTAACCTCTTCAGAGCATCGTTCATCCGACTGTTGTAAGCAATACTAGTCTGATGTGAATTTATCTACAATGAAGAGGTAGGCTGCCAAAAAGAATTAAAATATTATAAACCCTTCAAATACTTCATATAATATTTATTTGCAACAAATAATTAATAAATATAATCAAAATGACCATATCACGAACTCCCCATGCCCTGTGGTTCTGTGGTGCTAATTTTAACAACTCCGGATAATCCAGATTATCCATTGACTCTGTTAGAAAATTTGATAAACAAATATTTTTGCAACTGATGAGAGTCATCACACATAATTATATAAACAAATATTTTTTCAAGCATATGGCTACAATAATCAAAATTATGTAAACAACATACCATCTAATTTTGATTTTAATAATAAACTTCATGAACACTTAATTACACAAATTTATACTACATATTACTAATTTTACACAATTATAATTTTATCTAATTTTAAACTTCATGAGAGTCATCACACATTTATCTAATTTTACAAAAATTATAATACAAATTACTAAAAAGTTACATTATACTACATGAACAATTAATTACACAAATTTATACTACATATATACTAAATTACACTAAATTAACATCATATAAACTCTAAATTAACACTACATTACACTAAATTAACATCATATGAACTCCAAATCACACTATATTACACTAAATTAACATCATATGAACTCCAAATTACACTACATTACCACTAAATTACTAAATATACTCCAAATCAACACTAAATTACACCAAATACTAATTTAACACTATATTTCACAAAAACAATCTAAATATACTAAACAAACTAAATTAAATTAGTTATTCATTTTAATTCGGCTAAAATAAAAAATTATAAAAAGAGGGATATTTACCTTGTCAAAATTGTAGATCTGAAGAGTTTCTAACTCTCTTAGACGATCCAGAAATTTTAAAACAATTGGATGGAGAAATGATTGAGTAAATTGAAAGGATAAAAGAAAAAAAAAGAGTTCGGAAGAGTAGTATTGTGTGCTTGGGAGAGACAGAGAAGGGAGGAAAGGGTGAGACAGAGAAGGAAAGGGAGAGCCGTCGGTTTGAAATTTCGGAAACAAGCCTCCACCGGTCCTAGGGATCGGTGGAGCTGTGTGGTTGGGATTTTCTGTGGCGACACGCTGTGGCTGGCGCAAAAGGGGCTCCACCGGTCCCTAGGACCGGTGTAGTCTGTGTTTTTTTTGCTCCACCGGTCCTAGGGACCGGTGGAGGCTATTTTCCTAAAATCAAAAGTCTCAAGGCTGGTTTGGTTGAAAGAATTTAGAGGAATTCTATTTAAAAAAAAAATTCGTCACCCTGCGTGCCTTTGTAAAAAAAAACAAAAGAAAAAAAAAATACATTCTAGCCTTTTTTTCCTTTTGTTTTTGTTTTTTTTTGCTTTGAAACAAAAAAGACGATTGAATCTCCATTTCGACTTATGTGAATTAACTGACGGAATCATAAAATATTTATAGAGCTAATTTCACAATAAAGTAACCATCATTTAAACAGTATGTACTAAATTATTTATTTGGCATATTCTTTGAGCGTTCAGAAAAGAAACAACTTTATCTCATAGTACAATTTTGGATTTAAGTCTATCTTCCATACAATTCAGGTTTTTGTCTTTTTGTGTTATTAATGATGATGGGTTACATCAGAAAAGAGAGTACTATGTATCAAGGTAAGAAAGTATAGGAGGACACATAATGAGGCATGAGAACAAGGTACAACTGACGTGGGAGGCCTCATCTCACAGGAATCCGAATCCTCTGCATTAACTCAAAAGAGAATCTTTTGAGTTAATGAATCTTGACTGTTCAATATGTATCAAAATTCGTGCGAACTAGATCTGCACTAATATTAAAAGGCTCTCTATGTTATAGACTTTAGCCAGATTTGCTCCATTTAAAATCAGACGGTTGAAATTTATTAACTCAAAAGATTCTCTTTTGAGTTAATGCAGAGGATACGGATCCATCTCACAGAGCCAAAAGAGAATTGGGTAATTATTAACTAAGGGCCTGTTCGGCTGTGATCAAGACTATAAGAATTATCCATAATTTGATAGGAATTATTCATAATTTGATTAATGTTGAAATTTTTTCCTACACACCGTTCGGTTGCATATTTTTTGGATATTGGAATTAGAATCTATTTCCACTTTTGTTCCCATCTCTTTGTTATTTGATGGGAAAAAAAAAATTTGATCGGACTTCATTATTATTTTCCTACGCTCTATTGATGTCTGTCCAATGAACAAATACTAATCTATGACGTGAACTTTAATTATTTTTTTAATAAAACATGGTTGCTATTAAAACATATTTGTGAGATTTTTTTGTAATAAAAAAATATTATGTAAAAACAATATTATGTCAAGTCAAAAAAATTTAGAACTATTTTAATCTAAATTAATTTTCTCTTTTGTACATAAATGTCCGAATATTTTTTTTGCTATATATTTTATACATAAAAAATATAAAAAATATCAATAAATGCCAATATTAAAATTGTTGAATATTTATTAATTGATGTTTTTAATGATAATAAATGTAAGGTTATTGTAAATAAATATTTAAATTGATCATAATTTAAATACTAAGAATAAATTTTCACATCTCAAAATTTATATGCTGCTTGACGTGATATTTTTATTTTAAATAAGTGAGAAATTTAATTAGAAACACATATTCTTCAAATAAATTAAGACTTCCACAACTAATTTCACGGTACAACCGAACACTCATTCTATAATCAATCCCGTACATATTTGTATCTGTGGGTTCTCACTTTTTCAAAAGTGGATTCCCATTCTCGTCAAATCTCATCCCGTGTAATCCCGTGACATCCGAACAGGCTCCAAGGCAACAAGGGACTGGGGAATCTACTTTGTGGCAACTTGTTGGTTAATTTGGAACCGAAGGAATGGTTTGCGTTGTAGAGGATCAGGAAGGCGACTGATGTGATCACTACGTGAATTGTGAAGCGCTTATGTGGTTCCTCCTGTAACCACGTGATCGAAGTGCAAAAGCTGTTTTCTTTTGTTTTATTTCCTGTACACAGCATGACAGCCACAGTCATGTATATTTCAAAAAAAGACTAAGAAGTAACTCATGATTATCGAATTTGAAATATGCATGATTACAATCATTTTAAGTATTTATCACGGAACACTCATTATTCTTACCAATAATGTCCAATAATGTCTTGTCAAAAAAAAAAAAGCCATAACTCAAAATATCCATCTTATGAAATATGGAATGGTATGTGCTCAAATTACTGGTGAGAGAACAATATTTCTGAAATCTCTGCTTTTCTGAATTCAGGTATCCAACTTTTTTCATACACGAATCTCAAAGCAATTGGTTTTTCTGTACATGAATCTCAAAACAGTTGGACGGCTGGATTCAGAAAGACATGGATTTCAGAGTTACTGTTCACTATTCACTATCGAGAATTTAGTAGATTTGTATCCATAAAATATACATGATTACGGTTATTGTACGCATATTTTGTCAAAAATTATGCATCTAATTTTGAATCTCAAAAGCCATATGAATCATACATGATTACGACCATTGCATGCATTTATCAAGGGACACTCTTTCTTACAAAATATGCAGCTAATTTTGAAATCTCAAAGTCCCATAATTATTTATTTATTTTATATTTAAGAATTTACATATATAATTAAACAATAGTTGTTGAGATATATGTTTTTTTTCCAGCCATCAAATAGTTGATTATGTGATAAATAACCACCTTATAAATTTTTTGATCATCTTTGACAATTCTATAGAATATGGATTGTTTAGTTCCCGTGAAAAAGTTTTTTAGGTACCTTTCTAAGATATAATTCATTTGCTTGATCAAAATCAGATGAATAAAGTTCCTCTTAAGGATTTTGTTTAAAAATAAACATAAAGAAACTTAATGTACTGCTATCTATATAGATATATATTTTTTTTCCTTACTCATTTTGTTAAGTTTTTTTTTCTACTTTTATTACATTACCGTTTTAATTTGTATCATTGACTTTGTACTATTTTTTGAAACTATTTTTGCTGTTAGTATCACCTGTCAGTATTGAAAAAACATGAAAGACAAAAACAAAAACACTACAACATCACATTAGATGTGCATTATAAGTATTACCGACTCGTAAGACAGGATGAAAATGGAAAATAGTTTTTTTTTTTTTTCAAATTGGTACCAAGCACTTTGTAGTTTGTAGTTTGTACAAGACTAAACTGAGAATACCATGTGCTTTTAGGTACATAATAGTGAAAGGTCTGGGCCTATGCATAGATCAAATGAGTAGACACAGAAAGCACTGCACATTCTCCACGTTTTAGAATTGACACTACTACAGAAAATGCACGTATACACAATCCGAAAAGCTAATGACACATGGTTCCATTACCGTATCCCCACGCGTCGTGTAAGAAAATATCTATATATTGTATACAGTTTCGGAACTGTGTCTATACAGTGCTAATATACACAGTTCTAACAAGTGAACCGTGTAAGATCTCTATAAAAAAAGAGAGCTGAAAATGGTGATTTATATACGGTCAAAGTAACCATTTTGACCGTATATAATAAATAGGTTACATACACAGTTTTCTACAAGAAAATCGTGTATGATTTTGAAAACTATACACGGCTGTTTATTACAAACCACTCTTTGTACACTGTTTGGTTTTATGAACCGTGTTTAATTTTTTTAATCATATTATAATTAGCTAGCATTCATATTTACTAGTCATTAGCCCATTACACATCCAAAACAGCGCGATGCTAGCACTTTCGGTTTTGATTCTGCCGAACTTGTTGCATTCAGGAAAGTAATTCAAAAGGTATTGAACATGTACACAATTTAGGTAACAATCATATTCATTGAACATTCAACGCAAAAAGAAACAATTAATATAATACAAAATGTTTGTTTTGTACTATTTTTATTGATAAAAATTAATTTGTTAACAATTTATATTTAAATGAATGGTTACACTCAAATAATTCACTAAGATAATAAAATACAAACATTACAACTAAAATAGGTAACATTTAATGAGCAAATAGCTTTTTTCTAAACAATTGAACAAGAAAATTATGTTAATTTAAAATTAAATACGATACACAAATTATTTGAAAATCTATTTGTCTGAAAATAATGTACATATGAAATAGTTAGAAATAAATGTTGAAAGTTAGAATTTATACGAGATAGACATAATAGAAAATTTATACTTAATAATACTTAATAATACTTAAATGTTGAGACTGATTTACAAAATCTTAAAATTTAAAGGTTGAAATTGTTACTAAAAAATTAGAAAATAAAATAATTTTTACAAAAATTATGTCTGGCTTAATGAATATTGCTAAATTTTGTTACATTTATGTCGCCTCACTTGACAAGTATCCTCTCCTCTCCAAATATGTGTAAAAGATTCCCCTCACTTTACAGTTTGAGATTACTCTCAACTGCTTTGAGATTCAAGCTAGCACAGGAGCAGTATTATTGGACTTTAATATTCGTGCAAAGTTAAAAAGAACAGTCCGGATCCACTAATTCTAAAAGATTCCGTTTTACGGTACTGGGGAGAATGTGAATTCTCACTTCGAGCCCTTTGTTTCAAAATTTCTCCAGTTGCTAAAATTCGCTGACTATAAAAGGACCATCCATTCGATTCAATCTCGGGGCCCATCTGCAGAGATGGCCATTTGCTGCCCGTATCTATTTCTTCTCTTGCGCTAGTTACTTAGCAAACCCAAATTGAACAGAAAAAAAAATGCCTTCTATATATGCTACTAATATTGGAGAAGTGGAGGCAACAAAACAGAGTGTGATTTAATAACCAATCCAACTGGAGATCTCCTTTTCAATCTAAACTTGAGACAATCAATTCTGAGATGATTTTTGAATAACAGAACTGTTGCATTTGTTTTATTTACAGCTCAAATTGTAGTTTTACTTTTAGTACAGCACAACAATATAAATCGCCTATTAAAGGGCTGTAACTCTTTCTTCTCAAATATACAAAAATAAGAGATTCAAATCATATATCTATCTTCTTCTTTCTCCTTCTTTACCAGTAGTTAAATACAAAATGAATACATAACAGGAAAACCGTTCAGCAGCAAAATCGTTTATGACTTCTACTAACAAGTTATAAATGTCTCCTCTTCTCACCTCTATGTCGACAACTTACTGGCCTCAGCTGCTGACTAGGGCTAGGGCTAAATTTTCGACAGGAGAGTTGCCTCCATTTCTTCCAAAGGAGGTGGAAAGGATCAAAGATTGTCAGTTGATCGAACTGGCCAAGAGAATTGAGCGTGTCCCTGTAAAGGTATAGTAGATTTCTTTTTTTCTTTTTGTTGGGGCTATGAGTTTATATGGATTGGGTAAAGTGGTTTGGTAAATTTATGAAGAGGCATCGGCATTGTAGCCATCCTGTATTATTTTAACTTTGTTTGGATAGTTTGATCTACTTGTTAATCATGGTTTGGAAAATCGGCCGATTCCGAGTCAACTCGGTATCGGCCGTGTCGGATTCGATTTTCACCCGAGTTTCGCGCCCGTGCGAGTTTTTCAGCAAAACTCGGATGAACAGTGCTTGACTCGGCCATCCTGTATTATTTTAACTTGGTTTGGATAGTTTGATCTACTTGTTAATAATGTAAAATGGTATTCATCCTTTGCAAAAGAACACAGCCTATGACAATTCTTGGGAAAAATATTTACTTATTTGATTATTTCCAATTTTCAGATTGACTCGGTAAAGAGTCCAATAATGAGCACCTGCATCAAACCAGTGTGCCAAAACAGTAATGCAGCAGTTGTTCTCCTTCATGGTTTCGACAGGTACATATTATCTTTGAACAATTTCATGGTTTTCTTCTTTTCTGCTCTATCTATCAACTTACTGATATTTCGTACAGTTCTTGTTTAGAGTGGAGATACACCTATCCATTGCTTGAGGAAGCTAGAGTTGAAACATGGGCTGTTGATATACTTGGTTGGGGTTTCTCTAACTTAGGTATAGTCACAAAAGGTTTTTTGCCTACCTTGATCTGTTTTAAGAAAAAAATATTGATTGGCTGATTGCCTTGAACTCTTTTCCAGAGACACTTCCACCGTGCGATGTTTCTACCAAACGTGAGCACCTGTACCAGGTTATTATACACTCTAATCAATTGCATTGGTGGATCTTACCAGCTAAATCTTTTTGTTATTTATTTACCTTGTTTAATTTGATCAGCTCTGGAAGTCACATATTAAGAAGCCAATCATATTAGTAGGAGCAAGCCTTGGTGCTGCTGTTGCTATTGATTTTGCTGCCAATTATCCGGAAGCAGTATTACTTTGTATTTTCGTACTTCAAAATTGTAGAGTATTTGTATTGTATAGGTGATAATTTAAATTCCTGCAGGTTTCTAAGTTAGTCTTTATTGGTGCAAGTGTATATGCTAAAGGCACGGGAAATATGACCAAACTGCCCAAATTCATTGCATATGCTGGGGTATGTGGTAATGAAAAAATGATTAATATGACAATTTTTATTTCAATTGATGATGCCAATACATGGTTGATAATTGTTAAATCTTAAGTAATACTTTTCACAATTTTTTTACCAAGCAGGTAAATGTATTAAAGACCCTTCCTTTAAGGCTATATGCAACGAAATTGGCTTTTAACAAAGTTCCAAAGGGGTCGTTGCTTGACTTTACTAGGGTAACTACTTTGTTCTATGTTTTTCTTTTCAAGAAACTGCTACCCAGATGGCTGTTAGCTGGTTTGTAATGGTACAGGTTATGGATAGGAGTCACTGGTACACTATTGATATTATCTAAAGTTTGTGGCCTGTGTCCCGTTCAGGTAGGTCAGTTACACTGCCATTTGCCTTGGTGGGAGGATGCAACTGTTTGTTTCATGACTAATGGGGGCTATAATGTTGTTAATCTAATTAAACAGGTAGGTATATATAAACATTTGCTCTTTCTGTATGGCTCCCTTTTCCTCAAACCATTTGGTCTTTGATTTATTTGTATTGTTTTAGGTAAAGCATAGGACTTTAATCATATGGGGAGAAGACGACCGAATTATCAACAAAGAACTCGCAACAGTACTTCACTATGTTTAAGCCTTTGTCCTTTACTTGTATACAATTCCTTTTGTTTATATACTCTCATAATTCTCATTGTATTTATCAGAAATATTGGCTTCAAATGAGAAAATTGACCCCATCTGAAAGTAAAAATTGACCAATTATATAAGCTTCAATTAAATCTAGTAACATCCTCAAACCCCGATTGTTTGCAGATCATATAGTAATGCACCAGTAGGTGCTACCTGACTGATATAGTTCTGAAATTGACCATAGAAGTATTGTAATACTTAATTATAATTACTAGTGCAGTAAATTTTCATTTATATGAGCTGTTTCTAAGGGATTATCTGGAAATAATTACCATGCAGAAGCTGTGCAACGACATTCAAGATTCAGTACTATGTCTGGTACCTAATTGTGGCCACATTCCTCATGTTGAAAAACCAGAGAAAGTAACTGAACTAATTCTCAGTGTTCTTGCAAGAGAGAGTGTAATATCAGAAGTACAGCTTCAGGAGGTTCTCAATTAACCAGTGGAAATTAATAGTTTAATGTTTTTGTTGCTTTATCCTAGATTTGTATAGCTATATTTTGGTTTTTGGAAGGTATTGAAATTAATATTTAGATCAAGGTGATGTTGTATTATTTAAGGTTACATGATCACTTGTTTTGAATCAAAAGTTATTTTTTTCGTCTTGTGATAGCTCTGATTCAATCTGATCTGCTGACATTCCTATATAGACTATTGCATGACCAAGCTTTTTAAATTTTTTTTTGAAGGTTTTTCTTTTATTTCCTTCATAAGAATACAATTTACAATTGCTATTTTGTTTTCTTTATGTAATTGACAGTACAATCTCTCTACATCAAAAGAAAAGAAAGAATGGAAAACATGTAAGACCTCTAACAACAGACATGTTATTTAATTATATTTCCAAAACTATTTATGTACAAACTAAACATATTCTTTTGAAAAAAAATGTTGGTCACAGGGCACAAAGGCATTTCATGCACCAGAGGACAAGGTTGAGTCTTCTGTAACTGCTAGCAATTGTGTAAATATAATGTTTGTTCCTTTTAACTATTGTTTTATGAAACTTTCTCCATATTTGACCAATTTAACTTGAGTCAGGGTTTCTCACTTTACAATAATTTGAACAACGTACAAGGATTGCAATCCCTAGGAGCTCGGAATTGGGAATTTTGACGCCTCAAGTTGTGCTACCTGGCAGTGTAAGAAGCGGATTGGTCGTGGAGTGAGATGGTGTTAGGGTGATCAATATCTCGATTGGAATGTGACAGTGTAAGAAGCAGATTGTCGAAACTCGTCGGCGGTTGAAAAAACGGATTCGGTCGTGGAGCGAGATGAAGATTAAGGTATTATGGTGATTAAGAGAGGATTAGAATAGTAAACTAGTTTAGAGGATTTTATGAAAAAAAGAGTAGATTTAGAAATTAGTGTCATTTGACCAATTGTAAATACGTTTTTTTGTGAATGAAATTGTTAATAGACATCTAAACCACTAACTTTAAAAAAAAATCAAAGTGCATGTACATGTCATATTCTCAAACCACAATTTAAATATTCAATTCGGTTATCCATTTAATTTGTTTTAATGCACATGATACAACCAACAAATAATACAAACTAAGCGAGTTCAATATGCACAAACAAAAGGAATGGTGTTTAAAATTCCAAAACTTGAATGTAGCAAATTTAGTGAGTACACACCTGATAACAAAGCGCAAAACAAAGGAAAAAGGAAATTAAGGAATAAAGGCCTACTTCATGTCAAGTTGTCAGTTCTTTTATTTTACATATTTAGTTTCAAATCTTTTACAAAGTGTATGTTAATTTTATATTGTGCGAGGTGTGCTTGTTCTTATATTTTAATCTTGTGTTTATTAAATCAAATCAAATCAAGTTTTCAATTCTTTTATTTTATTAAAGCTCCATAGTTAAAGTCTTGGGCCTAAGCCCATAACAATTAATCCATTTATTATTTCCTGTTACAAAAATTAAAGAGCCTGAAGGCCCAGCAGAGATATAAAGGCCCACTTCAGATTTCCTTTTAAAATTAGGGGTGCAAACGGATCGGATAGTGGTAAATCCATATCTATATCCGCTTTTATTTTTCGGATACGGATATGGATCGGATATTAGACGGATAAGAATACGGATCGAATATCCATAGATATATACATAAATTTTTCCATAATATATATTAAACTACATGATCTATATCTACTATTCGGATACAGATAATTAAAATTTAAAACCATATCCGTAATCGTATCCACACGGATATTCGGAAGGACTAGCAGAGGTGTGTTTTTCAAATATTTTTATTTTAGACCTTATGCCAAGCGTAAATCTCGCTTATTCATAGATTAAACCCCATATACATAATACTTTATAAACAAACCCCCTGAAATGTCGAGAACTAATGTACCAGTAGGCTTGACAGCACTGGTACCGACTGGTACCAATACCGAGGGAGACACAGAGTGACAAAGAACACGGCTCAAAGCAAGTATGCATAATCAGACACTTATTCAAATTTATATGCTAATATGCACGGGTAGATCTATAACCTTGACAATGGGTGCTTATCACTCCTATAATTTTAAATTTTTTTTATCATGCATATATACTGAAACTTAGCTTTTATTTTTTTATTTTTTATATGTTCAATTACTTCATAAAATATTAAATGTGTGCTTGTAGTTTAGTTGTTCAAATTTCACTTGATAATTGTGGAGATTCGAGTTCAAATCTCACTATCACATATTATGCATTTTATGTTTCAGCTCTTTAATCTAAATTTTCTAGTTCTGTCATGGTTAATTTGATTGGTACCGGTGCATCTAAGGCAGAAAATCACTTGAACTTAATATTCTAATCAAAATATTAAAACAATAAAAAAATGTAAGATTTGATCTACAAGTACATTTTCTTTTTTTGATGGTAAGGTGGCAAGTTGCCATCTTACAATTTTGCATTGATAAAAAATGTTATTTACACAATCTACAAGTACATGTTCATATGGAGATCATGTTGAACAATGCGGATCGATTGTTTAGACTTTTAAAATAAAAATATTGTTCCGTAGTACAGACCAATCTGCGCTATGCATAGTACTGTAGTCTCACACAACTAATTATTTTGTTAGTATTCATCATTATAATAACTGCTAGATACAACTTCTTCACTGGTAATACTCCTTTAAACAAGGAGAGAGAAAAATTCAAATATAATACTTTTCACACACAATACTAGGCTATAAAAGCAGGACCAAAACAGAGCTCTGCAGCCCTGTTCAATTCTCCATCACTAAAACACACAATCAAGGTGTAGAGAGAGAGAGAGAGAGATAGAGAGAGATGAATTACAAAGTTTTCTGGTTTGCTTTTTGCTCTCATTCTTCCTTTTGAAAGAAAATGCCATAGCTGCTGATAAAGTGGTACAGACTTTAAAGCCTCTTCTTCTTTATTAATCTCTCCATTATTCAAAAGAAAATGTATATCATCAAACTCAACCATTTGATTTCACATCTTAATTTCTGATGTAGCCATACATTGTGTATTGTGGCGAACCGCTGAGTCGCCTTGCTGGTATCCCTCAAGACTTAGCCAAATCTCACATTGAGCTCTTGGGATCGATTTTGGGATCGTAAGCACTACATCCATATACATTAAAATTTAAACAAAATATATGCATAATCTTTGTTAATATGAGAAAATGGGTTGCTCAATTTAGCAGTTGTTGTTTGTAAATTTTTGAAATGTAGCCTGGAAGCAGCAAAAGATGCTATATTTTATTCGTATACACAGCACATTAATGGCTTTGCTGCAAGAATTGACCCGGAAACAGCAGACAAGATTGCACTTATATCTCTCTCCATCCTCATCCCTTGTTACTTTTCTTTTCTTTTCTTTTTAAGAAAAAAGCATGTTATTGCCCATTTCATTAGAAACAGTTGCTATTTGTTACTTCATTTTAATAGCTAAACTGTTTAATTTGTTAGTTTTTTCTTTGACGTGGAGGGTTGCCGAATTACATTTCCTCTCAGCAATATATTCATTATTATTTATCTACATTCTAACATATAAAATTTCATCATTTTGGAGATAGTAAATATAAAAAAAAAATATAACAAAAACCCTGATTCACCTCACACTGGTAATGCATAACATGCATGGTTTAAGATGCTTTAAAATTTTGAACCCATATGATCGTGTACAGCACAATAAGATAAATAATGATCATGCTTTAGAATTTTGAACCCATACATGTACAGCATATCATTTTTCTTTTTTAGAAAAGCCAAGTCAACATGCATATCAATCTGCATATCTCAGTATCCACTTTTTTATTTTTTTATTTTATTGCTGATCTTCCCTTCAAAATCACTTAAGGAAGAAACCCTGTATTCTTCCAATTCAGCACCATATACTGCACATGCAAAGCTTCATTTTCATAACATTATTTTCATTTAACCTCAAGCGCATCAGTTAAATAGAATAAAAAAAACGGTTTGACAGTACCATTAACTTGTATCATTGAATATTAATTTAGTATATAAAAGTCTTGTTTAGTACTACTGTCATATGCTTAACTATATATAACCAAGCTGATTACTTTATTTGACACGAGGGGCATGCTGGGAAAAGACAATAGATACAAGAATATAAAAATTGTGAAATAGTGGATCACATATAAGGGATAAGAAGAATATTTTCCCAGTTTAATATAGGTCATTGAACAAAGGGAATGATCAAATATTCCAAATTTTAAAGAGAAGTCAAAATTCACATCACTGTAAAACTTTCATCTGAAGTATTAATTTTCAGAAAAGCCATCGCCTTTTTTTTTTTTATTACTATGCCAAGATTTCTGTATAAACGTAACAGTAATTTATAAATTCTTGGTTACTTTACAAAAAAAAAAATAATAGCCAGAAAGTTGATACTTAAGTTCCATTTAAAAGATACCTCTTTTCAGAATACAATATAAAGCAACCCCAATAATCAATTAAAATGTAATTAAAGGAAAATAAATAAACAAAAAATAACAATAGAGTTGCATAATTTGTTGCAGAGTTACCAGGGGTCGTCTCTGTGTTTCCAAGCAGAGGATACCAGCTTCACACTACCAGATCATGGCAATTTCTAGGTCTAGAAAGTGATGGAAATGTCAATTCAAATTCTCTCTGGAGCAAAGCAGGGTATGGTAAAGACACTATTATCGGAAATCTCGATACAGGTACATACCAGTTACAATCCTTCTTTCCTTTTTTGTGATTATTGTTTCCACTTTATTAAACTTAAATAGAAATATGCTATTCTGGGTAATAATTACTTAGAAAATATGGAGAAAGGACTGGTCATCTGACATTCAACATCAAATGAAAATCAGCAGTTTATCATGAACAATAATAAGAACATTTTTTTTTATAATATCCAAGTATATAAGTTTGATAGTTGTTTGCGTAAACTATTGCTTTTGGGTGTGCTTGGATTGTGAAATGAACATTGTAAGAATAATGTTGTTCATATGAGTACATTTTGTATAGTACAGAATAGTACTAAATTCAAATTATGAGCAAAAATGTTAACTATATGATAATCAACTATTAATATTGTTTAAATTGTATAGTTAAAATAGTATTGGGTGGAAATGAATGCAATAATGATAGTTAGAATATATATAGTATTGTCAAACTAATTGGTTGTCATTGGATCTACGTGCATATAAAAAATTATTTTCTAGACGACACAAGATAAAAAAAAGAAGATAATAAAATCGACCATATCAGATTGCACATGCTCATTTAATTCCCAAGATACTCGGAGATTACAATTTATTTTAATATTATCAAGGAGATCATGAAAATTAAGAGACATCAACTACAATATACTTTTTAATTAGCCTCTAAAATCATATGGGCATCAATGATATTTAGTTCCATGCATGTCGTATATATATATACACACTCTGTTAAATGAAGGGAAGTAAGAAATAAAACCGAAAAAATGTCAAAAGACAAGCATGGTTTCATGTCATACAATCAGCCAAATGCAGCATGTGAATTTCATTCTTATAATATTCCTCTTTAGTAGACAAGAACTGAAGAACCTCTGAATTGTTTATTCTTTAGAGAAAGTCAAACCAAGATCCACCTGAAATTTTGCTTATATTAAAAATGAGCATGGAAAACAAATACTGTGAACGGTCTTGGAATAATTTTTTTTGGGTGGATCATATTTACAATTATTTTGATCAACAAACATATTGTTACAAATAATTTAAAAAAAATCATAACAATAGAGAACCATATTTTTAGGATCGCACATGCGACTCTATCTGAGCACATGTGCTCTACCCTGTCTAGTAAAATTTTCACATGTTATCTGTGTGAGTGTGTTAAGTGCAGAACTGGCAATCTACAACAGCAATCAACCAAAGAGAACTGGTAAATAAGAAAACGCGCACACACTGACACACATAATATATAGACACCATGGTTTAAGGTAGTTCGGGTTTCTCCCGCATCCACGGCACATTTTAGATATTGACAATCCGGAGCGTAATTAAAACAACATCTGAACATCCATACTTGATTCTTCAACCAAGCTATTCATCAATTAAAGAAAAAAAACAAATAACAACAAAACGAAATCAGTTAAAGTTTTAGTAACTGATTATTTAACGACATGTTTCTATAACAAACTTTATGTATTAAGTATTCTAAAATGCATTAATTAAATACCCTCAAAACATATGCAATTTACTTTTGCATTGTTAACGATCAAGACCAGTTGCCCACAAGTCTTTCAAATAATAAAAACCGATACACATGAATCTCACCCTGACCATTTCACGCACGAGTCACAAATTATCCATGAAGGATAGTTTTTGTATCGACGTTTGTTTCTAAATGAATTATTCTTAGCTTTTCTCCTAATTTTTAAATCAGTGAATCAATTTTATTTATTGTACATGGTTAGGTGTTTGGCCAGAATCAGAAAGCTTTGCAGATGATGGAATGGCTGATGTCCCAATTACGTGGAGAGGAATTTGCCAGAATCAGTCCGATGCTAATTTCACTTGTAACAAGTCTCTCTCTCTCTTTCGATCTCTCTCAAAATATACAAATTGGCCATGATGTTTCTTGTATCTGGGGATCCATTTAAATTTCCACATATAGTTTTAAAGTTTGGGCATGTTTTGTCTTGGTATCATTATCAAGTGAAAGAAAAGAAAAAGAGAAACCAACATCCAAAACATAACATATCTTTCGTTGGCTGTAAAAACAAGGGCTAATTTTATCATGTGCACCTACAATAACATTAAATATTTTTAGAGTTGAAATTTCAATTGGGATTTCAATAGGATGTTCCAGAAGAATCATTTGAAGACCGTATTAGTTACTGTACCAGTGTATGTAATGGCTTGCGAGTTGTATATATACATGGTATAACCTTGATGAGAGTTATCATACATATTTTTCTGTAGGAAGTTGATTGGTGCGAGATACTTTAATGAGGGATATAAGGCATCTGGGGGGTCACTAAACACATCCTTTGATACACCTCGTGACACCAATGGCCATGGGACCCACACTCTTTCGACGGCTGGTGGTACATTTGTAGCCAATGCAAGCATCTTTCGCCATGGCAACGGCATGGCTAAAGGTGGTTCACCGCATGCCCGTGTTGCAGCTTACAAGGTTTGTTAGTTTTCTTTCATTAATTTCTCAAATCATACTTGGAGAAAAAATGAAGTACCTAAAGAAAGGACGAAACAACATGATGCTCTGCCGTATGCTTATGGTTGCTCTAATTACTAGTATAGATATAAACTCCTTCTGTATTTAATTTATGACTCAATTTGTTGTTGTCCATACAGGTATGCTGGCCTCCAGTGAATGGGGGTGAGTGTTTCGATGCCGACATCCTTGCGGCTTTTGATGCAGCTATTGCCGATGGTGTTCACGTCCTGTCCCTCTCCTTGGGCGGGGCTCCGGGGGATTATTTCACAGATGGGATAGCTATCGGATCGTTTCATGCTGTTAATAACGGTATAAAAGTTGTCTGTGCTGCCGGTAACTCGGGCCCTACAGCTGGATCAGTTTCGAATTTAGCACCATGGATATTCACAGTGGCAGCTAGCACAATGGATCGGGAGTTCCCTGCCTATGTGACTTTTGGCAACACAGGCCTGAAGGTAATCGACAGCCATTCATTTAGATTATAATTTCATTATAGACATAGTTAAGATAATTGTAATTAGGAGTACTAATAATGATATCATTTCAGAGTTACCTTAAAATAATCAGTCCTTGTGTATTTTTTACTTGCAGTCAATTAATTCTGTGAGATTATAAATTGATTGAATTCATGAGATTTCAGTTAAACAATTTATTTGAAAATTGACTACTTCATTTTTTTTACTATTACAATAAGTTCTAGACTTGCATATTTTTAATCTTGGTGCCTTTTTTCAAATTTAGGGTCAGAGCCTCTCATCAACAAGTCTGCCAGAAGGAAAATACCCAATTATCAGCTCAACAGAGGCTCAAGCAGTCAATTCAACAGCAAATGATGCGTAATACATTATATTTTAAAAATAATAAATTTATTTAATTTTGAATTTTGGTAACTCTCTTTTGATATTAAAAACTGAAAACTTAGTTGTTCTCTAATTCAGATTTTGCCTCTATAGGCACTACAACTTACATAAAGGACCCTACAAAGAAGCTATATTTCTTTCTTACTAAACGGTCCCTATAAACATACAATTAAACTCAACACTCCCCCTCAAGATGGGCAAAAGATATCCATCAAGCCCATCTTGTCACAAAACCTAACTAGATCAATTGAGCTAAGTCCTTTGGTGAGGCAGTCAGCTACTTGATCTCCAGTAGCTACATAACTCAGCTCCAATAGTCCACTTTCCAGCTTTTCCTTTATGAAGAACCTATCGATCTCCACATGCTTGGTTCTGTCATGCTGCACAGGGTTGTTGGCAATGTTGATCGCTGACTTGCTATCGCACCACAGTTTCACTTGAGCTCCATGATTCACCTTGAGCTCTTCCAACAACCTCTTTAGCCACAGCATCTCTGCAACTCCCAGTGCCATAGCCCTGTACTCGGCTCTTGCTGTCGATCTCGCGACAACCGGTTGCTTCTTGCTCTTCCAAGAGACCAAGTTACCCCCTACGAACATGCAATAGCCAGATGTGGACCTCCGGTCATCGAGAGAGCTAGCCCAATCAGAGTCACAATAGCCCTCAATATTCATGTGCCCATTCTGCCTGAAAATCAAGCCCTTCCCCGGTGCACTCTTCAGGTACCTCAGAATGTGATACACTGCGTCCATATGGACCTTCCTAGGGTCATGCATGTAGCGGCTCACCACGCTCACTGCAAATGAGATATCGGGACGAGTATGACTCAAATAGATCAATCTGCCTACCAATCTCTGGTACCTCTCACGATCAACCTGTTCTCCTATCTCTGCTCTTATCTTGGCCTTCACATCAATTGGGGAAACTGCGGGTCTGCACCCCAACATGCCTGTCTCTGTGAGCAAGTCTAGGACATACTTCCTTTGGGATAGAACAATCCCCTCTGCTCCACGAGCCACCTCAATCCCAAGGAAGTACCTAAGCTGTCCCAAATCCTTCACCTCGAATTCCTTTCCCAATTTTGTCTTCAACTTTGCAATTTCTCCCTCATCATCCCCAGTAATAATCATATCATCAACATACACAGCCAGCATAGTAATGTGACCACCATGTTGTCGAAAGAACACCGTGTGGTCAGCATTGATCTGTTGGTAGCCCATGCCTACCATAGCCTTCCTGAACCTATCAAACCAGGCCCGAGGAGACTGCTTCAACCCATAAAGCGACTTCTTGAGCCTGCACACCTTACCTACTGTCTGGTTTGTGCCAAACCCTGGAGGAACCTCCATATACACCTCCTCCAACAAATCACCATGAAGAAAGGCATTCTTCACGTCGAGTTGGTGTAACTGCCATCCTCCATTCACTGCCATTGAAACCAGTGTCCTTACTGTGCTCATCTTAGCCACGGGTGCAAAGGTCTCATCATAGTCGATGCCATAGGTCTGACTGTATCCCTTCGCTACCAACCTAGCCTTGTAGCGCTCAACCAGACCCTCTGGATTCTGCTTCACTGTGAAGACCCATTTGCATCCAACAGCCTTCTTGCCTGGTGGTAGTGACACAAGCTCCCAGGTTTCGTTCTTGGTGAGGGCCCCAAGCTCTTCTATCATGGCGGCTTTCCATTTCGGATCTCCTTTAGCAACCTGCCAACACTTGGGAATAGAGACAGTGTCTAATGATGCAATGAATGCTCCATGTACAGATGATATGTGTGAGTAAGAGACAAACTGGGCAATATCATGTGGAAAACCATATCGGTCAGGAGGAATGCCCGCATTCTCGCGAACAGACCGCCTTACCGACAGGGGAGTAGGAGGAGTAGAGAGAGGAATCATATCACCTGTGTATTCTGGGTCTGAGGTGGTTGGTGAAGGTGTCTCAAGAGTCGGAGTAGGCAGGGACAAGGGACTTGGCACAAGTGACACTGCAGGCACGGTTCCATCATTCGCCTGTGTTCTCCTAACATACACCTTACGGTACCTCAACTCCCCCTGAGCCTGAGTTCTACCACCTTCGGGCTCAGTCCTCTCAACTTCCGGCTCAACCACAGCCGAATTCTCAAGTACAAGACAAGGAATACTGCCTACACTCACGATCCTCCTCTCACCCTCACTACTACTCTCCCCCTCTCGCCTCATACCTCCTGTATCGAGCGAGTCCCCAAAGGGTGATGTCACATCTGAGGAATAGTATGGTTCGAGTTCTCTGAATGTAACATCCATACTCACAAATAGTTTCTTCTCTTCTGGGCTCCAGCACACATAACCCTTTTGAGTACCTGAGTACCCAACAAAGATACATCTCACAGCCCTAGGATCCAGTTTGCCTACATTTGGTCTTTTGTCATGCACGAAGCACACACATCCAAATGTTTTAAAGGGAAGAATATTTCCATTCTTACCTTTCAGCATCTCAATCGGAGACTTCCAATCCAACACCCGCGAGGGCATCCTGTTGATCAAATAGGCTGCTGTCAGAACTGCTTGCCCCCACAAGTACTTTGGGA
The DNA here is from genome assembly GCA_025461125.1 of Carex kokanica. Taxonomy (NCBI): domain Eukaryota; kingdom Viridiplantae; phylum Streptophyta; class Magnoliopsida; order Poales; family Cyperaceae; genus Carex; species Carex kokanica. The sequence continues at coordinate 55,288 of JAJGRX010001237.1, forward strand.
CTTTCATCGATATCATCATACTCCGAGTTACCTCAAGGAGATGCCTATTCTTCCGTTCTGCTACCCCATTCTGCTCTGGTGTGTATGGACATGTGGTTTGATGTTGTATCCCCTGAGATGACAGGTACTCCCCAAATGCTCTATTGGTGTACTCTGTTCCATTGTCAGACCTCAATACCTTTACAACAGCACCATATTGAGTCTGAACCATTTTATGGAGATCTTTGAAGCAAGCAAGCACATCACTCTTGTTTTTCATCAAGTAAAGCCAAGTCACACGAGAAAAACAATCAATAAAAGAAACAAAATATCTAAATCCATTCAAAGTAGTTGTGGGACAAGGTCCCCATACATCAGAGTGAATCAAATCAAACATATAAGAACTCCTACTACCAGAGCTAGCATAAGAGCTCCTAGTATGCTTGCCTAACTCACACGCATCACACACCAGTTTTTCCTTATTAGCCTTTTCAAATAAAGGCGGATACAACCTACTCAAAACAGGAAATGAGGAATGACCTAAGCGCCTATGATGAAGCAGCAGTAAGTCCTCCACACTCCTCTCAACTCCTCCAGCTCTCTCTACGATGGATGAGAGGGCCGAGTCCATACCCCCCCCATCCATGTACCACAGCCCGCTATGCCAAGTGCCAGTCCCAAGCAACCTGCCTGTCCCCTTCTCTTGGAAGATCACCTTAGGAATATCAAACAAAACAACACATTTTAGTTGTGATATAATGGCACTTATGGATAAGAGATTCACAGGAAAAGAAGGAGCATGCAAAACATTAGACAAAGTCAAAGTGTTGGTACATTTCACAGTACCCTTACCAACTACGGGCTGAGCCGTACCATCGGCAGTCTGAATGCTCTCTGGGACTGCTAGGCGAGTATAGGAAGAAAACTCCCTAGCAGCACCAGTCACATGGCGAGATGCACCAGAGTCGACTATCCAATCTGATGATCTGGTGGGAATAGAGGCTAAAGCAAATGTATCATGAGTACCTGTAGCTGTGTGGGCAAGAGAAGCAAAGTTACCCCTGGATGAAGATGAGGAGGATGCATCATCTCTCACACTCTTCCCATCACCTGTCAGTTTCTGCCTGTTCCTGAGTGCCTGAGAATAGGCCTCCACAAGTGCCTGATCCTCCTCTGTAAGATCCCCACCAGCTTCTTCTTCCTCCTCTACAACCATCAGATGTGCCCGGTTGCCTCCTCTTCCACCTCTCCGACCTCCACGGCCGCGACCACGACTCCCAAACTGCCCCCTCCCACCTGTATCTCTCTCCTTTGGTGGCTTCGGGCAAGCCTGCTTCAGGTGACCCACCTCACCACAGTTGTAGCACTGTCGAGTCTCGCCCCTGTACCCTGTGTTACCTGAGTTGGAGACCGCTAGTGCTGACTTCACTCCTGGGAGTCCTCCTGTCCCAGCCTGTAATCCTATACGGCTCTCCTCCTGTATCATCGCAGAGATCGACTCATCCAGAGAAGGAATCTTCGAGTGGGATAGCAACACCGCGCTCCTCTGCTCGAATGCTGAGTCCAGATGCCTTAGAAAGTGCATAGTCCTCCTCTGGACATCTCTCAAACCTTTCTTGCAATTTGGATCCAAACAACACTCAGCAGGAGAGAAGTAGTCGTAATCTGCCCACAGTCGCTCCAAATCTGCGGCATACTCCTGAATCGACCTACCTCTCTGCGCTACCTCCTCTATCTCTCTCTCGATCTGGAATACTCTCATATTGTTGTCAATCCCTGCATAGATCCTCATCAACTTCCCCCAGACATCACTCACGGCCTCTATGCCATCAACCGTCTTGGCAATAGATGCAACCATAGAGTTTAGAAGCCAAGTGTGTAACAAACTGTTTGTAGACCTCCACTCACCGTACCCAGCTGAGCCCTCAGCTGGCACGTCCATCTCACCTGTGATATACCCATCCAGGTTCTTCCCTACTAGAGCCCTCTTAACCCGACGCGACCAGCTCAAATACGTGGCTGGCCCATCCAGTTTTATGTCCACCGACTGAAGTTCCAACTTCTGTAACTTTGGCTTGCTTTCAACAGAAGTTTGGCTCCCGGCCAATAATCGCACCACAACAGCGAGCTCATCAGGAGTCAGCTTCGCACAAGCCTTCGCAAACGCATTCCCGGTTTCCTCCTCTGACATTGCTCGGACTCAGATCTACGCCTCACGTATCGATCTTGGTCCGAATCACTCCTAATACCCTCTTAGACCCAATCTTGCACCCTCAAGACGAATCTAGGTCATCTCCCTCTTCTTCTTATTCTTCATTACCCGATCTTGATTTAACACATCAAGAATCGAGCGCAAACCCGATCAAACTCCAACTTAGTTCAACCCAAAGGAGGGGAAACAGTGGCACTATACCAAACAGTGGTTGGGTCAGCTTAAACAGCAATAAAAACGGGTCTGTGCAAAAACAGCAAAAAACAGCAAAAAACGGAGCTCGACTAAGAGAGAAGAAAGGCGGAGCTGGGGCGGAGCCGGAGGCAGCGGAGGCAGCGGCACTAGGTGGGCGGAGCCATGGCTGGGCGGGCGGAGCCAGGAGCCGACCTAGGCCGCTGAGGCCAGACTCGCGGCGACGGAGCTCAGGCGTGTAAGGCGGAGGGTCTGCGGGGCGGAGAGCTGCTACAGGGCTGACCTAGGGTTACGTTTTTTTTTTCTTTCCTCAGAAAAATAGCTCTGATACCATTTTGATATTAAAAACTGAAAACTTAGTTGTTCTCTGATTCAGATTTTGCCTCTATAGGCACTACAACTTACATAAAGGACCCTACAAAGAAGCTATATTTCTTTCTTACTAAACGGTCCCTATAAACATACAATTAAACTCAACACTCTCGATTCTAGGATTCAGTGAAAACATAGAGACAATAGCAAAGTGGAAAAGGAAGTTCAATTTTCTTTAACTGGTTCGATGGCTAATATTATTCTTACGAAGTTACGAAGAAGTCCTTGAATGATAGCATAAATTTATGTTTGCATATACTATATAACTGTAGATATCACAGAAGATACAAAAAATAGCAAATAACCAACTAATATAAACTACAGAAAATTTCCATGAATAGTATAGAAGTATAAAATTAACATTATGATATGTATGAGTATTATGTGGCAGTGAGTTATGCTTAGTTGGTTCATTAGATCCTGCAAAGGTTAAGGGTTCCATAGTGATTTGCACAAGAGGAACAAATGCTCGGGTAGAAAAAGGAAAAGTTGTTGTGGAAGCGGGAGGAGAAGGTATGGTATTGATTAATACTGCCAGCACCGGCAACGAGATCATTGCCGATGCTCATGGCCTGCCAGCCAGTCACATCACTTACTCCGACGGTCAAACATTATTGTCTTACCTCAAATCGAACAGGTTTGTACATATCATATGAGTTGCTTGCTAGCTAATTTTGTCTTGGTACTTTTTAGGTACATATTATGTAAAATTAAGATCAGAATTAATTGTCCTTGATTCCTATTTTACTTTTTTTTTTCATTTTTTATGTTTTGGCTGATAAATATCAATTATTTCATATTTTTGTTTTTACCGAACAAGAAAAATGTTACGGGTAGATAAACTAACCCAAAAGCTAACATCATGATCACTAAATTAAAATGTAGTGCGGTACTTGGTTACATAACAAAGCCGGAAACTGTGCTCAACACAAAGCCAGCACCATTTATGGCTTCCTTCTCATCTCAAGGGCCAAACACAGTTACCCCTGGTATATTGAAGCCTGATATAACGGCCCCAGGTGTCAGTGTAATAGCAGCATGGACTGGGGCAACTGCACCAACTGGTCTGGACTTTGATAAACGCCGTGTAAAATTCAACTCTGAAACTGGTACATCAATGTCATGCCCCCACATATCTGGGGTTGTTGGTCTTCTCCATACTCTCTACCCTCATTGGTCCCCAGCAGCCATCCGATCAGCTATTATGACCACAGGTAATACAAAAAATATGGTAATTTTTTTATGGTTATGTGTACGATAGTTGTTCAAGTTCTGTCAGCAATATCTTTTTTAACTTTTTCCTGAGTTAACTAAAAATACTTTGTTAGACCATTTTTATAATGTTTTAAAAAGATAATTTCAATCCGAGGTACAGACAATTATCAAACTAGAAATAGCGGCCCATCCACCTCTTGATCTTCATGGCCCAGAATTCCATGAAACTTCCTTTCCCAACAAATGGATCATTCCAAGCAATGTGGTATCTTTCATTTTTAAGATGGGCTAATATAAAATTCTTTATAAATAATTTCAATCTGAGCTTCCGATCTGACCTCAAAGAACCAAACAATTATCCTTCTCAGAAATAGTACATGGTTTTATTATCTTCATTTCAATGGCTTATAAAAAAAAGTCAAAAGGGGAGGTAGCACAGTTGGCTAGGAAGAAAGTCCTAGGATTGTCGGTTACCTAAAAATCGAGAGTTCAATTCCCCTCACGACTTCGCACCCTCTGCAGGTTCAAGTTTTATTTTACTAATTTTATTGTAACGCATTTGATGTAAAAAACTCTACTTTCCTGTTCGGTTTTTCCACATTATTGAAATTGTTATGCTAACTGAATAAATTATATTGATTATTTTTTCCATTGAGGAGCTTCACTATATATATATATATATATAGAGGTTGGCTAAGATACAAACATTTGTTCCTAGACCATGAAACAAACAGTTTGGTTCTCCGATTTTCAAAGTCCAAACAATCAATTCAAACCGTTAGATATTTAATCTATATTAAAATCAGCTTGGAGACCAAATTTCACATTTTTTGGAATTTTTTACTATTTATTAAGATGGTTTGAAAATCGCTGATTATATTACTTAATAAGATTTTTTCTTTTAAAAAACAAAAATTGCAGCATCAACCACAGATAATCAGGGACAGCGTATCTTAGACTCATCCTTTGTAACTGCCATGCCATTCAGCTATGGGTCGGGCCATGTGAACCCAAATGCAGCAGCAGATCCGGGTTTGATTTACGACCTCAACACGATCGACTATCTGAACTTCCTTTACTATCATGCCTACAGCTCAACCAAACTAGCATTAGTCAAATCGGGCTGTCTAGGCCTTTTGAAGCCTCAAGATATTAAGGACTTCAACTACCCATCATTTACAATTTATAACCTCACTGGCTCAGTTAAAGTAACCCGCATGGTTAAAAATGTCGGTCCTGCGGGCACATACACTGCAACAGTTGAGAAACCAAGTGGGATTCAAGTCACGGTGGAGCCTGATAGTTTAATGTTCTATGCCGATGAAGAAAAGAAATTTAAGGTAACTTTTGAAGTGGTGGTACCTAGCTCTGACTATGTATTTGGAAGCATTACTTGGTCGGATGGAACCCGGTATGTGAGGAGTCCTGTGGCTGTGCTGACAAGTTCATAGAGAAACCAAATCCAAATGATTGAAGCCTTCTGATGGATTTGTTTTCTTTTTTCTGACTATTCAAAAAGTTTGTTTTAATTTTTATTTGAACTTGGCAGTGGCTGCCAAGGTATTCGAAAAGTTTCTTGCATTGTTTCATTCATCTACGTAACATTGATCATTGAAGGCACAATTATATCATTTGTTTCTGTTTGTAAATTTGATTGGCACCGTGCATAATTGAAATAACAAAAAGAACTCTGTTTCAATTTAAGAAATTTGTAATTTCTATTTTCTTAAATGAACCTTTTCAATTAAATTAGTAATTTCTATTTCCTTTTATTTCTCTCTTAAGAGCTTTCCCTTACATTCATATTTCTATCACCACACCACACGGCAGCAGCATTTTCTAGAATTGAAAATCATTTTCGGCAATGCTATTCATTCAACAGGGGTATTACATTATTGCATTACAAACAGAATCAAAAGGAAACCCACTCAATTTTTAATTGCGCAGCCGCCCTCATGCATGGCAGCCCCTAAAAAGGATATCTCTAATTGGCATTATTAACTAGAAGGGGACAAGGATATATCAAATGGATTTTTATCCCGCAATTTTTATATATAAGAAAATAAAAAAAATATATTAAAAATAAGAAATATATCGGGATAATTTGAAAAATAGAAAGGCAAGCGGGCGCCATGGCATTCTCAAACCCATCAGAAAAAAATAGAAAAAAAAACCGGGACACCATGACTCAGGCCGACCCAGAAAAAAGAAAAAAAATAAAATTAAACGGGCCGTCATGGCCCAGGCCAGCCCAAAACGAAATTCAATTTTTTTTTATGCTATGTTCAATGAGCAGTCCAATAATTTTGACAAGATTCAAAATTCAATTTAGATAAAATGGCTACATGTATTTTTGTGTTCTTTATATCAAAATAAAGATATGAAAGTCTAGTTTCCAGATAATATAATTTCTCTATACAAAAATATTACAGATTGGTACAGTTTTAGCGATTAATTGACAGACGTCAGAAATCAGAGAAGCTGAAATTTCAGTGAGCAGTCCTATAATTTTGACCAGATTCAAATTCAATTTAGAGGACATAGCTACATGAATTTTTGTGTTCTTTACATCAAAATAAAGGTATGAAAGTCTAGTTTTCAGATAATATAATTTCTCTATACAACAGATTGGTACATTTTTAGCGATTAATTGACAGAGTTCAGAAATCAGAAAAACTGAAATTCCAGTGAGCAGTCCTATAATTTTGACCAGATTCAAAATTCAATTTAGAGAACATGGCTACATGGATTTTTGTGTTATTTATATCAAAATAAAGGTATGAAAGTCTAGTTTTCAGATAATATAATTTCTCTATACAAAAATATTACAGATTGGTACAGTTTTAGCGATTAATTGACAGACGTCAGAAATCAGAGAAGCTGAAATTTCAGTGAGCAGTCCTATAATTTTGACCAGATTCAAATTCAATTTAGAGGACATAGCTACATGAATTTTTGTGTTCTTTACATCAAAATAAAGGTATGAAAGTCTAGTTTTCAGATAATATAATTTCTCTATACAACAGATTGGTACATTTTTAGCGATTAATTGACAGAGTTCAGAAATCAGAAAAACTGAAATTCCAGTGAGCAGTCCTATAATTTTGACCAGATTCAAAATTCAATTTAGAGAACATGGCTACATGGATTTTTGTGTTATTGATATCAAAATAAAGGTATGAAAGTCTAGTTTTCAGATAATATAATTTCTCTATACAAAACTATTACAGATTGGTACAGTTTTAGAGATTAATTGACAGAGGTCAAAATTATTGGACTGCTCACTGAAATTTCAGCTTTTCTAATTTCTGACCTCTGTCAATTAATTGCTAAAACTGTACCAATCTGTAATATTTTTGTAAGAGAAATTATATTATCTGAAAACTAGACTTTCATACCTTTATTTTGATATCAAGAACACAAAAATCCATATAGCCATGTTCTCTAAATTGAATTTTGAATCTGGTCAAAATTATAGGATTGCTCACTGGAATTTCAGTTTTTCTGATTTCTGAACTCTGTCAATTAATCGCTAAAAATGTACCAATCTGTAATATTTTTGTATAGAGAAATTATATTATCTGGAAACTAGACTTTCGTACCTTTATTTTTGATATAAAGAACACAAAAATATATGTAGCCATTTTCTGTAAATTGAATTTTGAATATGGTCAAAATTATTGGACTGCTCACTGAACATAGCATAAAAAAAAATTGAATTTCATTTTGGGCTGGCCTTAGCCATGGCGGCCCGTTTTTTTTTTTTTTCCATTTTTTTCTGATGGGTTTGATCGAGTATGCCATGGCGTCTATGCTGGACGCCATGGCGCCCGCTTGCCTTTCTATTTTTCAAATTATCCTGATACATTTCTTATTTTTAATATTTTATTTATTTATTTTCTTATATATAAAAATTGCGGTCATTCACGTACATAGCCAACTCTCTCTTTGTCTTTTCTGGATTTCTAGACAGAAGATTCGGCATGAGCAGAACTAGAAAAATGAGAGGGGAACAAAAATTTAGTACAATGTAATATTATTCTATGAGAGGGACTAAAAAGTATTGATGCATACAAAAATTACTCAATTTAATGGACAAAATTATAAATTTTCAATTTATAGAGGGCTTAGCACCATTTTTTCTCCATTAATATTGTGATCAGCCCCTGGGCTTCAGCTCCTTTTTTCATCTTTAATTATTGCATCCTTGCATCTGTACTGCCAAGTTGCAGCCAACCCAATCGGTTCAACTTCCCAAAACCGAAAGGACAAAAAAGAAGACAACACGCAAGACATGAACAAGGATGAAAGGAGATCCGTTAATATTGATTTATTTATGCATGTTTGAATGAATTTGTAGGTCTATTAAATTTATTAAGAGATTTCTGTTGTCCGAAACTCATAAAAATTCAGGTAATAATGGAGATATGAAAGTAGTTCAAAAGGTAATTTGAAAAAACACGGATTTAAAAAAAACTCCTTGCATATGCACCAAAAAATAATTGATTGACATTTTTAAAAGAGGATTGTATTAAGCTGGCCCCTCATCTTATATGATCCCGAGTGTTGAAGACAATAATGGATATATATATATACTTGGTATAATCCAGTTGCACTTTTTCTAAATCAACAATCTCTCTATTATATATTGTATCTATGAGAAATGGCAAAGGAGCAACCGTGGCATTGTATTGTATATATTGTATCTATGATAAATTGATCAATACAGCTTATATTAAATCAATTCACTTTTTTTAATAGATATATAACCTGAAGAAAAATTCATTCGCACTCTATATTGTTTCTCTTTTGTTCCATTTTCATGTCTAAACAATTCATCATTTTTTGACGACTTTTCATTATAAATTAACTACCCGTGAATAAATTGTTCCAACTATTCGTGCTGATTTGACCCTCCAATAAAAAAAATATATATTATTCCATTAGCCTGTACTATTTAGTAGTTCGCACGAACATTATTTGCTGCCTTTTGTCTAAATCTGGAATTATTAGAACTCACAGCTAGCCAATAACCATCTCTCATTTCATTTTATTTAATATATAATCAAATATTTGCAAGAATTTGTCAAATTCTAATTGAAGACAAGTAGTTGAGATCATGTACTTTGGAATTGGTTGGTCGCCAGAATTGGTTAATAAATGATTGGTATAGACCAAGGTTCTAAATAGCGTTTATAGCGTCGTAGCGGGAAGGCTAAAAAAAAAGCTATAGCGAATAGCGTCGCTATAGCAGAAGCTATTCCAAATAGCGTTTTTTTTTTTTACATTTCGTATATTCAATATTTGTACTAAATATCAACATTATCTAAGGTCTCATAGAACAATAAATAACACCAAAGTAATTAAGAAATTATAATATTCATATTGAACCCGTACAAAGTCCAAATTACGGTTCAAAATATCCATAGTAATATCATAAACTATCGATTTTTCCTATTAAAAATATCTTAAGTATCATGATTCATGACATAATCTATTTTTTTTTCTATTCAAATTTTAATTCCGGTTTGGACTTTTTTTCTATTCAAATTTCTATTTCTATTCCCAATTTCAAATTGATTTATTTGTAGCAAGTAGCAACAAATTCAATTTCGGTTTGAGATTTTTTTTATCTTTATTTAAAACCCATATAAATTGCTTAAAAATAAAAAATAAAAAAAAACCCATATTGTATAGCGCAAATAGCGCTGTAGCGGCCGCTATAGCGGCCGTAGCGCAAATAGCGCATGTTGATGTCGTAGCGTAGCGTTTGGGGTCCAAAAACGCTATAGCGCGCTATTTAGAACACTGGTATAGACACAAAATTAAAGCACAGATTAGTTACGTGTTGGCTATGTGCGTGAACGAGTCAAGTTATGGTACATGCAAAGCACATATTGGTATGTGCTATGTATCACTAGTGGAAAAACTGGAATCAGGATCGGCCTAATAGTATCGGTTATATGAAACAACCGCTTCTAATATCTATCTGGATCGGTTTTTTTTAGAAAACCGATCCTAAAAACTATTCAGATCGGGTTTTATGGTTAACCGATCCTAATTTACGAACAATTAGAATCGGTTTTTTATTAGAACCGATCCTGATACTATCAGGATCGGTTTTTACAAACAACCGATCCTAATGGAACACATATTAGGATCAGTTATTTCTTAAAAACCGATCCTGATAGTATCAGGATCGGTTCTAACAAACAACCGATTCTAATTCTTTTTTTTTTAATGTTGGTTCTGAAAAAACAAAAAATCAGGATCGGTTGTTACAACAGAACCGATCCTGATACTTTTTATTTTTTTTTATTTTTTTAATGTTGGTTCTGAAAAAAAAAAAAGTATCAGGATCGGTTCTGTAAACAAAACCGATCCTGATTTTTTTTTTTTTTTTCAGAACCAAAATTTAAAAAAAAAAAAAAAAAAAAAAAAAAAAAAAAAAACAGTATCAGGATCGGTTCTGTGGACAGAACCGATCCTGATACTGTTTTTTTTTTTTTTTTTTCAGATCCAAAATAAATAAAAAAAAAAAAAAAAAAAAAAAAAAAAAAAAAAAAAAACAGTATCAGGATCGGTTCTGTGGACAGAACCGATCCTGATACTGTTTTTTTTTTTTTTTTTTTTCAGAACCAAAATAAAAAATTAAAAAAAAAAAAAAAAAAAACAGTATCAGGATCGGTTCTGTCCACAGAACCGATCCTGATACTGTTTTTTTTTTTTTTTTTCAGAACCAAAAAAAAAAAAAAAAAAAATAGTATCAGGATCGGTTCTGTTTACAGAACCGATCCTGATACTGTTTTTTTTTTTTTTTTCAGAACCAACATTAAAAAAAAAAAGTATCAGGATCGGTTTTTTCAACACAACCGATCCTGATTTTTTTTTTCTTTCAGAAACAACTTAAAAAAAGGTATCAGGATCGGTTTTTTTGAAATAACCGATCCTAATTCTAATTTGACGCTGGGTTTAATTCTGTTTCGCGCCTTTGTACTTACAAAAACAATCAGGATCGGTTATTTCGAAATAACCGATCCTGATAACTCCTGCTTAGTTCTTATTTTAATTTCGCGCCTCTCATTTTCAACTTAGCGTTTCTCTCTCTCTCTGTGTCTCCGTCTCTCCCTCTCAAATTCTCAGACCTCCGTGTCTCTGCTCTCTCTGTCTCCGTCTCGTCTCTCCCTCTCCTCCGTGTCTCTCTCTCTCTGTCTCCGTCTCTCCCTCTCAAAGCCGAGCCTCTCGAACCTCTCGAACCTCCGTGTCAATTTTTAATTATTTGTATTGTTTCAAAAATTAATTAATGGTGTTTGTATATTGTTTTTCAGTCTTGAGGACATCTCGCTCAAGTTACTTAATCATCCGGCCGATCAACTATCACGGTATTAGCTTTATCTAATTTTCTCATTATTATACTTTTAAAACACATTTTTTTTTGTATTTTCAATTTATTTATTTGTCTTTTTTCATTTGAGCAAGGCTTTTTGAAACTATCTTTTTATTTATCTTAATTATCCGACCGATCAACTATCTTTTTTCATTTGTATTTTCAATTTTATTTTGCTATTGCACCAAATTTCTTCAACTATTGTACTTCTTTTTGTGTTTCATGAATTTTATTTTGTGTTCTTAATTGGTTTTGAGCTCCAATAAATCAATGGTAAATAAAAAAAAAAAATTTATGCTGGCCAGCAAATATATATGGAAGCTGGCCAAATAAAAAAAAATATTTTTTTTAGATCCAATATAACATCAGGATCGGTTGTTTCAAAAAAACTGATCCTGATTCTTTTTTTTTTTTTTCAGAACCAACATTAAAAAAAAAAAAAAAAGATATCAGGATCGGTTATTTCAAAACAACCGATCCTGATTTTTTTTTTTTTTTTCAGAACCAACATTAAAAAAAAAAAAAAAAAAAAAAAAAAAAAAAAAAAAAAGAGTATCAGGATCGGTTTTTCAACAAAACCGATCCTGATAGTAACTATCAGGGTCGGTTGTTTCAAACAAACTGATCCTGATAGTTACTATCAGGATCAGTTGTTTTGAAACAACCGACCCTGATAGTTACTATCAGGATCGGTTTTGTTGAAACAACCGATCCTGATAGTAACTATCAGGATCGGTTATTTAACCGATCCAGATTATTGTAAGTATCAGTATCGCCTCCATCAGGATCGGTTGCATTCCGATACTAATATGCATATATAACCGATCCTGATTCCATATTTTCCACTAGTGTATGGATTCATATTTTTGTTTCCAAAGTCTAAACAACAATTCAAAACCACTGAACATCATCTCCATATGAATATGTACTTAGAGACCAAATTTTACATTTTTTGAAACTTGTTATTATTTTTTTAAATAGATTGAAAATCACTATTTTCGGATGCATGGTTGAAAATATTGAAATAGGGTAATTTTCTACCTGAAATAATAGTAAAAACTCTCAAAAAATGTATTTTTTTCCCCAAGTACATTTGTTATGAAGATCATTTTGAATGGTTTGGATTGAAAGTTTGAACTTTATAATCGGAGATATTAGATATTGATCCATATAGCATAGACAGTTTCGCGCTTTGCAAAGTATTGTAGCCTCGCTCTAATAAAAAATTGTTTAAGTTAGAAGAAATATACATTTTTCATTTTGTTATCAATTATTTAGGTAGAATTTCTAGCAAATTTGAAACTTTTCGGAATTTAATTGGTAAAATTCAATATACTCTTTCAATTAAACGATCCAAATTTGTTAAAAAAAATATCAAATCATCTACAAATTTAATTTTTCAATTCAACCAATTAATACTTTCTAAAACATCAAATTGATAGAGACTCAGACAAACAAATATACATACATACATACATACATACATACATACATACATATATATATATATATATATATAGAGTAAGGCTATTGTACTTCGCGAAGTAAAATGAAGTTTTACTTCACGCTCATACTCCCATTTCCAAAATCCAAATCATCGATCCGAACCGTTCAAGTTGTTCTCCATATTGAAATGTGCTTGGAGACCAAATTTTACATTTTTTGGAATTTTTTTACTATTTATTAAGCCATTTTGAAAATCGCTGATCCATTGTGAATAGTAAAAAACAGTAAAAAATTCTGGACCAATGGATCAGCGATTTTCAAAGTGGCTTAATAAATAGTAAAAAAATTCCAAAAAATGTAAAATTTGGTCTCCAAGCACATTTCAATATGGAGAACAACTTGAACGGTTGGATCGACGTTTTGAATTTTGAAAATGGGAATATGAGCGTGAAGTAAAATATTGATTTTACTTCGCGTAGTACAATAGCAAAATTCTATATATATATATAGATATATAGAGAGTGACTAAGGTCAAAGTGGTAGTTCCTAGCCTCTGGTGCTACCAAGTCGTTTTCGGATTTTCAAAGTCCAAACGGTCGATCCGAACAGTTCAAGTTGTTCTCCATATTGAAATCTGCTTGGAGACCAAATTTTACATTTTTTGGGATTTTTTTACTATTTATTAAGCCACTTTGAAAATTGCTGATCACATGGTCTAGAATTTGGTTGCACTGTTTTTACTGTTCACCCGGATCAGTAATTTTCAAAGTGGCTTAATAAATAGTAAACAAATTCCAAAAAATGTAAAATTTGGTCTCCAAGCAGATTTCAATATGGAGAACAACTTGAATGGTTCGGATCGACCGTTTGGACTTTGAAAATCCGAAAACGACTTGGTAGCACCGGGGGCTAGGAACTACCACTTTGACCTTAGTCACTCTCTAGATATATATATACATATACACACATTATATATATACATATATATAAAAGTTGATGCCAGTATTGACCATTAATAGTTTTTTTTTTTTTTTTTTTGAGTAAAGGTTGGAGGTCAAGCTAACCATTAATAGTTTTGTAATTAGAACTTATTAGAAATAATTTTTTTTTTTTGTAAGTATATTGACTATTAAAATAATGCCAGATACAAGTTTCTTCGCTTGGTAATACTCCTTCAAAGGATTTTTGCAACCAATACTAGGCTATAAAAGCAGGACCAAAATCGGAGCTCTACCACTAAAACACACAATATCAAATAGATACATAGAGAGAGAGAGAGAGGGAGAGAGAGAGAGAGAGAGAGAGAGAGAGAGAGAGAGAGAGAGAGAGAGAGAGATGGGTTACAAAATTTTCTGGTTTGCTTTGCTCTCATTCTTCCTTCTGAAAGAAAATGCCATAGTTGCAGATAAAGTGGTACAGAGTTTAGAGCCTCCCCTTCTTCATTAATCTCTCCATAATTAAAAAAAATGTATATTAATTATCGAACTTAGCAATTTCATTTCACATCTTAATTTCTGATGTAGCCATACATTGTGTATCTTGGTGAACCGCCGCGTCTCCTTGCTGGTAGCAACCGGGCATTACAATATGCCACAGTAGCCAAATCTCACTTCAAGCTGTTGGGATCAATTTTGGGAACGTAAGTACATCCATACATTAAAAAATTGAACAACAAAAATATGCATAATCTTTCTTAATTTAACAGTTGATGTTGGCATATTTTTTAAATGCAGCCTGAAAGCAGCAGAAAATGCAATATTATACTCGTATACACAGCACATTAATGGCTTTTGTGCAATAATTGACGAAGAGACAGCAAACAAGATATCAAGTATATCTCTTATTGGATTTTAGAGGAATGATGAACAATGTTTTTGTTATTGAAAAGTTCTGAATTTTTACATAGCCTGTACATGGATATATAACCTAAAGCTCCTATGTTTTCCTACTAGCCGTTAGGCTTATTCCTATTTTACAATTGGAGGATCTGTTGCCTAATTACACCCTAATTATATCCCTAATCATATCTGATTTACATATATCAGGCTAGGTACCATATATGGATGCTAGCTGATTTGTTGCCTAACTATGCCTATGATAAATTATTCTGAGGCTAATAATCTAATTCTCAACATCTCTCTCCATCCTCATGGCTTGTCCCTTCATTTTAATAGCTAAACTGTTAAATTTGTAAAGTTTTTCTTTTATGTGGAGGGTTGCCAAATTACATTTCCTCTCAATAATTCATTTTTCTTTTCATGGAAAATTTCATCATTTTATGAGATAATCAATGTGAAAAAGAAAATAAACCCTGATTCACCTTACACTGGTAATGCATAACTTGCATGAGCTTAGATGATTTACAATTTTGAACCCATATGATCGCGTAATATAGCCATTGAATTCTGATGGTATACTATCCAACTGCTGAGTGCTGCACCAGGGTAACAGCAGTACAGCACAATAGAAGAGCTCAAGTCAACTTGTATATTTCTTTGAAACAGCCTCAACAATCAATTAAAATTAAATTACAGGAAAAATGTATAAACAAAAAATTAAAAAAAAGTTGCATAATTTGTTGCAGAGTTACCAGGGGTGGTATCAGTGTTTCCAAGCAAAGCATACCAGCTTCATACTACTAGATCATGGAAATTTCTTGGTCTAGAAAGTGATGGTTATGTTAATTCAAATTCTCTCTGGAAGAAAGCAGGGTATGGTAAAGACACTATTATTGGAAATCTTGATACAGGTACTAGTTACAATCCTTTTTCCTTTTTTGGGTAATTGTTCCGTAATAATTATCTAAATTATATATATATCTTTTGATAATTATTTATTGTTTAGCATTAGGATGTTCAATTTTTCTAATTTCAATTTTATTGTATAGTTGGAATAGTATTGGAGGAATATAAAAAATAATAATATAGTGTTAATATTGTGCTATTGGGACGAAATGATCTATAGTTTAACAAAATTACACTAATTCAACGCAACAAGTTACCAATTTTTAAGTTGTGCCTTTTTTCGTCAATTTCATGGTGGATATAATTAAAGAGAAAAGATTGAAAAATGTCAATTAAGATTTGATTTCGCCATGTTTTTCTGAAGTCTAGACCTAGTCTATATATTTTTTTAAATTGGTTCTCATTTTTGGCTTTCCAAAAAAATTCCAATAAACAAGTTGACTTTCATGTTTAGGCAGATCATGCTGATCTAGTTAGCCATTAATTAAAAGGGAAAAGATTTTTTTCCCTTGGCTCATATCCCCATTAATCCCTCAATCGTTAATTATCTAGGGGACCACAACTTCAAGCACAAAAAGACAAAAAAAATGTGTATCAATTATTAATTACGTGGGGGACCGCTAATTAACCGGGGAACCGCTTATATTTGAAAAAATTACAACTGATGCGCACGAGTATTCATATATAATACATCAAGTATTCATATATAATACACTAAGTATTCATATCTAAGATATCAAGTATTTAAAAAAAAACTGGACATATTACTCACCCATCTTTTACACGTTTTTAGCGGTGATTTCTTTTCTCCGTTCACTCTAACCAATATTTCTAACAATCTGTGAAGAATTTTGCGAATCTAAAATCATAAACGTCTTCTACGCAATTTTCTCTTTCAAATGAGATCCATGATGAAGTACTTTTGAGTTATCTGTCGCGCAAGTATTCATACCTCATAAAATTATTTATATCCCGTTGTGCAAGTATTCATACCACGTTGAGCAAATATTCATACCTCGTCGAACAAGTATTTATACCTAAGATATCAAGTATTTCGGAAAATGAAACTGGATATATCACACGCCCATCTTTTATATGTGTCCAATTTTTTTTTCCAGTGATTGAGTGGGCTGGATCGGACAAGGAAACTGAAGAGAAAGATAGAGTGTACTGGACACTTCCAATGATTGAGTGGTAATGAAAGTTCAATCGGTAAAAAATGAGTGAATAATGTGTCCAGTTTTTTATTTGTGAAATACTGATGAGGTATGAATACTTGCTCGATGAGATATGAATACTTGAATGACGAGGTATGAATACTTGTGCAACGGATAACTTGAAAGTATGTCATCATGAATCTCATTTGAAAGAGAAAATTGTGTAGAAGACGTTCGTGGTTTTAGATTTACAAAATTCCTCACAGATTGTCAGAAATATTGGTTAGAGTGAACGGAGAAAAAAAATCACCTGAAAAAATGTGTAAAAGATGAGTTAGTGATGTGTCCAGTTTTTTTTTTTAAATACTTGATGTATTATATATGAATACTTGCACTCGCCGCGATAATGACGCGTTTTGTTTTGTCTTTTAGCTCTGAAATTTGTGGTCCCCTCTTAATTAGCAGTTAACAAAGGCAGTTTATATTGACCGGGGGATGAATGAGAGATAATTAGTCGGTCCCTAATTAAAATTAAGGACTTTGACAGTTGACTTCCATTTTTATTTATTAAATAGCAAATTCAAACAAGATGGTTGTTTTTATTTCCTTCTTAAGACAAACAATATAGCATCTTACCAACTATGACGTAGTGCAATATACTTATCTTGAATGTACTAGTTAAAGACTTATAATATATTACGAGGACAGATTATGTTTGGTAAAAGAGCATTTAGTTTATATATATGGATGGAGAAATCCAGATATTACTATTACTAACATTATTATTACTACTACTACTATTACTATTATTATTATTATTCTTTTATATTTAATAATATTATCTTTTACATCAACATTAATTAGTTTCTATATTATTTAATTGTAGCATTTTATAACTTCGGAAATCAGTGAACCATTATTTTTTGTGCAATTAATGGTATATTTGTAGGTGTATGGCCAGAATCACAAAGTTTTGCTGATGATGGAATGGCTGGTGTCCCAAGTGAGTGGAACGGAATTTGCCAGAATAAGTTAGATATCAGCTTCACTTGCAACAAGTCTCTCTCTCCCTCTCAAAATAATCAAATTAATGTCCATAAATTAAGTTTCTTGTATTTTGGGGATCCATTTAAATTTCCATTTTTTGTTAAAAGTTCGCCAAGTTTTTTCTTGCCATCTTGTTCTGTAAACAAAATTTTATATATGCCCTCAAACTTTTCAAAAGAAAAAAAAAAAAATCAACATCAAGAACAAAACATCTTTATTCGTTCAGTTGTAAAAAGCTGGGTCTAATTTTGCCAAGCGCATTTTGCTACAATGACATTAATATTTTGTTAGTATAGATCATGTTTCAATTGGGATTTGAATAGGAAGTTGCAAAAAAATCTTTGAAGACCATTTTAGTTTTTTTAAGATTGAAGACCACATTAGTTGTATACAATGGCTTGCTAGTGTATATATACATGGTATAACCTTGACTAGGGTTATGATACATATTTTTCTGCAGGAAGTTGATTGGTGCGAGATACTTTAATAAGGGATATCAGGCATTTGTGGGGGCGCCACTAAACATATCCTTCCAGACACCTCGTGACACAGATGGCCATGGGACTCATACTCTTTCGACAGCTGGTGGAGCATTTGTGGCTAATGCGAGTTTCTTTGGTCATGGTAACGGCACAGCTAAAGGGGGTTCGCCCCATGCCCGTGTCGCAGCGTACAAGGTTTGTTAGTTTTGATTTTCTATATACCTAAAAAAATTGAAGCAAAGGTATCTTACTTATGCTTCTGTATATGCTTATGTTTGCTCTTACCAATATAGGTATGCTGGCCTGCTGGATGTTTCGATGCCGACATCCTTGCAGCCTTTGATGCAGCTATCTCTGATGGTGTCCATGTCATTTCTATGTCCGTGGGTGGGATACCGACGGATTATTTCGAGGACAGTATTGCCATTGGGTCATTTCATGCAGTCAAGAACGGCATAAAAGTTATCTGCTCGGGCGGCAACTCGGGACCTACAGCTGGAACAGTCTCGAATTTGGCACCATGGATATTCACAGTGGCAGCTAGCACAATGGATCGGGAGTTCCCTGCCTGTGTGTCTTTCGGCAACACCAGCCTGAAGGTAGCTTGAAATACGTTTCTTCTAATTATAATATCATTAATTAAAGATATGGTAGTTAAGCTACCATAAAAAAAAAGATTGGTCCTTGTGCATTTTTACTCAGTCAATTAATTCAGTGTGGTTATATATTACTCGACTTCATGACATTTCAGTTAACAATTTATTTGAAATTTGACTTCAATTTGGTTTCCTACTAATAATAAATTGAATTAACCTGAATGTCTTTTTAAAAATTTAGGGTCAGAGCCTCTCATCAACAAGTCTAGCAAAAGGAAACTACCCAATTATCATGTCAACAGACGCTAAAACAGCCAATTCAACAGAAAATGAGGCGTAAGACATTTATTAGTTAGAATAATAAATGTTATTAATATAAACTAGATAAATTTCGAGCAAAGGTACCGACGAGCAATACCATGCCCCAAGGTACTATAGCAAACGCACAAAATCAGAAAACATTAATACATAAGATTTATACAAAATCAAGCAAATAGAAACAAAAATGAGATTAACAATCATGACATCGATCAAAAGTAGTTTAGATACGGATAAATATTATTTAATTGACATATAACTTGGGCAAGCAGCTGTTCTCAGTATAGAAATCAGCTATTAACATATGATTGATATGTATGAATATTATATGGCAGTCGGCTATGCCTCTATGGTTCGTTAGATTCTGCAAAGGTTAACGGTTCAATAGTGATTTGTACAAGAGGAAATATTACTTCAATTGAGAAAGGAGAAGTTGTTTTGGAAGCTGGTGGAGTAGGTATGGTCTTGATTAATTCTGCCAGCGCCAGCAACAATATCATTCCTGACAAACACATCCTGCCAGCCGTTGCAATGACCTACTCTGACGGTCAAATTTTGTTGTCTTACCTCAAATCAAACAGGTTTGTACATATCATATGAGTTAAATGGTATTTAGATTTTACTTGTTACTTTGAGGTATAGCACAAAGCAAATAAACCTTGCTGCTAAAAGTTTTTAAGCATGAATTGCGGGCTTAGTGTAATGGCACGAGCCCTCATCTCTCTATGAAGAGACACATGTTCAATTATCGAGAATAGCATCTAAAAGATGTTGGGGTGTACTAGGACCCTTCGATAAATTAAAAAAATAAGATTTTATGCGTCCCGAGATATTTCCAAGTCAATACATTGTATTTAGTGATCAAATGTCATCTTGTATTTATTTTTATCTTTTACTGAAATAGAAACGAATTTTATGGACAGATAAAATAACCCTAAAGCTAACATCAGGCTCACTAAATGACAGTGCGGTACTTGGTTATATAACGAAACCAGAAACTGTGCTCAACACAATGCCGGCACCCTATATGGCTTCATTTTCATCTCAAGGGCCAAATACAATTACCCCTGGAATCTTGAAGCCGGATATAACGGCCCCAGGTGTCAGTGTTCTAGCAGCATACACTGAGGCAACTTCCCCAACTGGTTATGACTTTGATAAACGCCGTGTTAAATTCAACTTTGTATCTGGCACGTCCATGTCATGCCCCCACACATCAGGGATTGTTGGTCTTCTCCACACTCTCTACCCTGATTGGTCCCCAGCAGCCATTCGATCAGCAATTATGACCACTGGTAATACGCAAATTCCAGACCCTTTAAAGGAATCATGGTCAACTTCTATCCACAATATCTTTTTTTAACTTTTTCTGAGTTAATTAAAAATATTTGTCAGACCTTTTTTAAAGTTTTTTATAAAGATATTTCCTTTTGATATTCATTCCAACCAATGTAGGCATCTAGCATTTTTAAGATACTTCTGAAATAAATTTTCTTTGTAATAAATAATTCATCTGATGTTCGGAGTTAAGCTCAAAGGACCAAACAATTATCCCGTTAGAAAATTTACATGGTTTTGTTATCTTAATTTCTGTTCAAGTCAATGGTTTATAAACCAAAAGTCAATGGCTAAAGTTTATTTTATAAATTTTATCATCTGTTTATGCTCAGAAAACCATAATGTCCTGTTCTGCTTTTCCCCGTTGCTGAAATTGTTTTGCTAATTGAAAAATTATATTGATTTTTTTTTTCCCTTGAGGTACTTCAATTTATATTACTAATAAAGTGTGTTTTTCTTTAAAAACAAAAAATTGCAGCATCAATCAAAGATAATCAAGGAAAGAATATCTTAAACTCATCCTTTGTAACTGCCACCCCCTTCAGCTACGGGTCGGGCCATGTGAACCCAAATGCAGCAGCAGATCCGGGTTTGATTTACGACCTCAACACGACCGACTACTTGAACTTCCTTTGCTCTCTTGGATACAACTCAACCCAACTATCATCATTCAAGCCGGGCTATCAATGCCCTTCAAATCGTTTAGATATTAAAAACTTGAACTACCCATCATTTTCAATTTATAACCTCACAGGCTCAGTTACAGTAACCCGCACAGTTAAAAATGTTGGTCCGGCAGGCACATACACTGCAACAGTTGAGGAACCAAGAGGTATTCGAGTGAAGGTGGAGCCCGATAGTTTAAAGTTCGGTGCTGGTGAAGAGAAGAAATTTAAGGTAACATTTAATGTTGATACCCCGAGCTCTAACTATGTATTTGGGAGCATTACATGGTCGGATGGAACACGGTATGTAAGGAGTCCTGTGGCAGTGCGGAGAAGGCCATAGAGAAACCAAATCCAATTAAATCAGTGAGGCACAATTACATCAATTTTTTGTGCCTAAAAATAATATATTTTTGTAATTTTGATTGGTACCGTGTGTAATTGATATAACAAAGTAAAGGAACACTGTCAATTTAAGAAATTTGAAATTTCTATTTTCTTAAAGAACATTTATCAATTAAACAAAAGTTTGTAATTTCTATTTCCTTTATTTATCTCTGAAGAGTTCCCTTGCATTAATTTTTGTTAAGAAATACAGATGGTATCTTACAGTAGATAGCGTATGCATAGATATAACAATCTAGCTAAAACAAATTATTTGCAACAGAAAGTTATTTTTTTCTTTTATGAAGATTAGTTGGCGATGGCCCAACCAACAATTTCATTAAATCAAATAAAAGCAACAGAGAGTTGTTGCAGGAGCTGAAAGAATTCCCTGCAGCTCTAATGAAGGTTGGAAGAATCATACAAGAGGCATAGCTATGGCACAAACATTGCTGAATTGTTGACTTTGTTTCAGCGTTTTGGGGATCCTTAGCAAATGGATAATTTGTAATTTAGGTGCTATGGGCCTGAGAATGTGTTATCCCTCGAGAGAAAGAAACTGAGAAGGCGGAGGAATAGCCTCATCAAGGTGGTGAAACAGGCCGAAACCAGTGATGATTGGTTCAACCTGAGATTGCCAGGTGAGAAAATTAGATCGATCCAACTTCAGGGAGACTGGGATGGAGATATGCGCCACAGACTCGGTGATAGTCAGGGGTGTGGAGTCTGGAGTAGCACCCTGAGATACAGCCTGAGAGATGGATTCCGCCATGAGTAGGTACTGGTATACAAGAAATTTTCTTGATTTCAGATTTAGTTTGATTTGGGAGATAAGAGGGGCTCTGATACCATGATAGGTATAGAGATAGAGATAGAGAATAGAGAATGAATTTGTATTTTGATTAATTCCCAAATGTTACAGATACACGTCTATATGTAGACTAACTGAATTACACAGAGTAGTAGTGCTCAATCTAACAAATGTAACTAACTATGCTTAACAAACATTCAGTTGTAACTAACTTTGACTAATCCCATCCTAATCTATTCGGTCAACCCTTGTTGTTTGACTGCATTCAATAGTTTCTCTATGGCCTTGTTCGCACCGCCACAGGACTCCTTACATACCGTGTTCCATCCGACCATGTAATGCTCCCAAATACATAGTTAGAGCTCGGGGTATCAACATTAAATGTTACCTTAAATTTCTTCTCTTCACCAGAACCGAACTTTAAACTATCGGGCTCCACCTTCACTCGAATACCTCTTGGTTCCTCAACTGTTGCAGTGTATGTGCTTGCCGGACCGACATTTTTAATTGTGCGGGTTACTGTAACTGAGCCTGTGAGGTTATAAATTGAAAATGATGGGTAGTTCAAGTCTTGAATATCTAAACGATTTGAAGGGCATTGATAGCCCGGCTCGAATGATGATAGTTGGGTTGAGTTGTATCCAAGAGAGCAAAGGAAGTTCAAATAGTCGGTCGCGTTGAGGTCGTAAATCAAACCCGGATCTGCTGCTGCATTTGGGTTCACATGGCCCGACCCGTAGCTGAAGGGGGTGGCAGTTACAAAGAATGAGTTTAAGATATTCTTTCCTTGATTATCTTTGATTGATGCTGCAATTTTTTGTTTTTAAAGAAAAAAACACTTTATTAGTAATATAAATTGAAGCACCTCAAGGGAAAAAAAATCAATATAATTTTTCAATTAGCAAAACAATTTCAGCAACGGGGAAAAGCAGAACAGGACATTATGGTTTTCTGAGCATAAACAGATGATAAAATTTATAAAATAAACTTTAGCCTTTGACTTTTTGTTTATAAACCATTGACTTGAACAGAAATTAAGATAACAAAACCATGTAAATTTTCTAACGGGATAATTGTTTGGTCCTTTGAGCTAAACTCCGAACATCAGATGAATTATTTATTACAAAGAAAATTTATTTCAGAAGTATTAAAAATGCTAGATGCCTACATTGGTTGGAATGAATATCAAAAGGAAATATCTTTATAAAACACTTTAAAAAAGGTCTGACAAATATTTTTTAATTAACTCAGAAAAAGCTAAAAAAAGATATTGTGGATAGAATTAAGTTGACCATGATTCCTTTAAAGGGTCTGGAATTTGTGTATTACCAGTGGTCATAATTGCTGATCGAACGGCTGCTGGGGACCAATCAGGGTAGAGAGCATGGTTCAAAAAATCGGAATCGGAATCGGAATCGGAATTTTGACCACCAAGTCAGAATCGGATGAATCGGCCGGAATCGGAAGAATCGGATCGGTAACTCGGGTATTTTTGGCAGAAGCCTTGTTTTGTAGCCAAAAAATAGGAAAAAATTGATAAAAATAATTTGTAAAAAAACTATGTTAATTAAGACAATATTACACTCAAATAATTCACTACTTATATAATGTATTACAAACATTACAAATAGAGCACACTTTTATAACCAGAAGCTATGCCGAGCTGGCTGGATCATCTCATCGTTCTCTGTATTAAATTAAGAATGTAGAAACATACATTTACATGGAACTTTTACAATGCATCAAATTTAATAATTTTATTTAGTTAGTACATTTGACAAGACTATTGAATTTTATTCAATATATTGTATTTACTGTTATATTCCAAAATTTTAAACATGATTTATTGCTAAACTGATCTTTAAACTAAATAAAATTTTCTAACTAAATTAATGACCGATCAGAATTATCTGATTAATCTGAAATGAATCTAAAATTTAAAATATAAACGAAATATGATATTATGTATATTAAAAATATTATTATTATTATATACCTAAAATAATTTTTATAACTACCCGCGAAAATTCATTACCAGATGTAAGATTTAGAAAAGAAGAGTAAAAAACAAAATAAAATGATACTATTCGTATAAATAAATAAAATATAAGAATTGAATAGATAAATATTTATATAAAAACATACATGATTAATATCGAATCATTCGAGATTATAGTTGAGATTAAACATGTGAAATATTTGAAAAACATAATATTATAAAATTTATAAATATCGATTTATTATAAATTCTAGAAGTATGGTTAAATAAATATTTATATACGTATATATATTCTAATCGATTCGAATTTATTAAACAAACTTGATATTTAAAGGGGACTTGGTGTTAAATAACAAACTTTATTTTTATACTATTCCCTTTGCTTCCCGTCGGAATGAATTCACACCATATACAACCATGTATGAATATTTGTTTTCTTTTGGAAAATCTCAACCGTTCATTGTTCAATCAGCACAAATCTCAAAGGCTTGTTTCAAATTAAAGAATTGAAATTAATCAAATCTAATTTTCAGTTCGGGTCCGCCCAAATGCCTTAACCCGATCAATTATTTTAACCATTGGATTACATCTAGCACGAATCCTGAAGCAATATCATCCTTTGATCTTTGAAAACATTTGAAATTGGAAAGTTAACTCCATTTAATAAAAATTACGGGTCCACAGACCCTCTCCCTCTCTTCGTTTCGCGCAAGGAGGCAAAGCTTCCCTCTCCCTCTCTTCTCTCACTCTCCCTCCCAATTTCCTGCACCGCCTACGAGAATCGGACAAAACTCGGCTCAATTCGGACAAAACTCGCACAGGTTAGTGAGAATCGGACAAAACTCGGTGTAACTCGGCCGGAAAATCGGCCGATTCCGTCACTGTTCATCCGATTTTTTCTGAGAAAATCGCATAGACCCGAGAATCGGGTAAAAATCGGCCCGGTCCCGTCCGATTCCGAGTTGAATCGGCCGAGTTGACTCGGAATCGGCCGATTTTTTGAACCATGGTAGAGAGTGTGGAGAAGACCAACAATCCCTGATGTGTGGGGGCATGACATGGACGTGCCAGATCCAAACTTGAATTTAACACGGCGTTTATCAAAGCCATAACCAGTTGGGGAAGTTGCCTCAGTGTATGCTGCTAGAACACTGACACCTGGGGCCGTTATATCAGGCTTCAAGATTCCAGGGGTAATTGTATTTGGCCCTTGAGATGAAAATGAAGCCATATAGGGTGCCGGCATTGTGTTGAGCACAGTTTCTGGTTTCGTTATATAACCAAGTACAGCACTGTAATTTAGTGAGCCTGATGTTAGCTTTAGGGTTATTTTATCTGTCCATAAAATTCGTTTCTATTTCAGTAAAAGATAAAAATAAAAACAAGATGACATTTGATCACTAAATACTATGTATTGACTTGGAAATATCTCGGGACACATAAAATCTTATTTTTTTAATTTATTGAAGGGTCCTAGTACACTGCCAACATCTTTTAGATGCTATCCTCGATAATTGAACATGTGTCTCTTCGTAGAGAGATGAGGGCTCGTGCCATTACACTAAGCCCGCAGTTCATGCATAAAACCTGTTTAACTCATATGATATGTACAAACCTGTTTGATTTGAGGTAAGACAACAAAGTTTGACCGTCAGAAGAGGTCATTGCAACGGCTGGCAGGATGTGTTCGGCAGGAATTATATTGTTGCTGGCGCTGGCAGGATTAATCAAGACCATACCTACTCCACCAGCTTCCAAAACAACTTCTCCTTTCACAATTGAAGTAATACCTCCTCTTGTACAAATCACTATTGAACCGTTAACCTTTGCAGAATCTAACGAACCATAGAGGCATAGCTGACTGCCATATAATATTCATACATATCATATGTCAATAAATTAAATAATGTTCAAAGTGTGCCACATAATATTTATCCGTATCTCAACTACTTTTGATCGATGTCATGATTGTTAGTCTCATTTTTGTTTCTATTTGCTTGATTTTTTTTTTTTTTGAGAGAAATTCTATTTGCTTGATTTTGTATAAATCTTATGTATTAATGTTTTCTGATTTGTGCGTTTGCTATAGTACCTTGTGGCATGGTATTGCTCGTCGGTACCTTTGCTCGAAATTTATCTAGTTTATATTAATAACATTTATTATTCTAACTAATAAATGTCTTACGCATCATTTTCTGTTGAATTGGCCGTTTTAGCGTCTGTTGACATGATAATTGGGTAGTTTCCTTTTGCTAGACTTGTTGATGAGAGGCTCAGACCCTAAACTTTTAAAAAGACATTCAGGTTAATTCAATTTATTAGTAGTAGGAAATCAAGTTGAATTCAAATTTCAAAAATAAATTGTTAACTGAAATGTCATGAAGTCAAGTAATATATAACCACACTGAATTAATTGACTGCAAGTAAAAATGCACAAGGACCAATCTTTTTTTTATGGTAGCTTAACTACCATATCTTTAATTAATGATATTATAATCTGAATAAACGTATTTCAAACTACCTTCAGGCTGGTGTTGCCGAAAGACACATAGGCAGGGAACTCCCGATCCATTGTGCTAGCTGCCACTGTGAATATCCATGGTGCCAAATTCGTAATCGATCCAGCTGTAGGGCCTGAGTTACCACCTGCACAGACAACTTTTATGCCGTTCTTGACTGCATGAAATGACCCAATGGCAATACTGTCCTTGAAATAATCCCCCGGTATCCCACCCACGGACATAGAAATGACATGGACACCATCAGAGATAGCTGCATCAAAGGCTGCAAGGATGTCGGCACCGAAACATCCAGGAGTCCAGCATACCTATATTGGTGAGAGCAAACATAAGCATATACAGAAGCATAAGTAAGATACGTTTGTTTCAATTTTTTTGGGTATATAGAAAATCAAAACTAACAAACCTTGTACGCTGCGACACGGGCATGGCCGGGGCGAACCCCCTTTAGCTGTGCCGTTGCCATGACCAAAGAAGCTCGCATTAGCCACAAATGTTCCACCAGCTGTCGAAAGAGTACGAGTCCCATGGCCATTTGTGTCACGAGGTGTTTGGAAGGATATGTTTAGTGGCGCCCCCTCATATGCCTCATATCCCTTATTAAAGTATCTTGCACCAATCAACTTCCTGCAGAAAAATACGTATCATAACCCTAGTCAAGGTTATACCATGTATACACACACACACACTAGCAAGCCATTGCATACAACTAATATGGTCTTCAATCTTAAAAAAACTAATATGGTCTTCAAATGATTTTTTTGCAACGTCCTATTCAAATCCCAATTGAAACATGATCTATATATACTAACAAAATATTGATGTCATTGTAGCAAAATGCGCTTGGCAAAATTGGACCCAGCTTTTTACAACTGAACGAAAGATGTTTTGTTCTTGATGTTGATTTATTTTTTTTTTCTTTTGAAAAGTTTGAGGGCATAAAATTTTGTTTACAGAACAAGACAGCAAGAAAAAACTTGGCGAACTTTTAACAAAAAATGGAAATTTAAATGGATCCCCAAAATACAAGAAACTTAATTTATGGACATTAATTTGAATATTTTGAGAGAGATCAGAGAGAGAGAGACTTGTTGCAAGTGAAGCTGATATCTAACTCATTCTGGCAAATTCCGTTCCACTCACTTGGGACACCAGCCATTCCATCATCAGCAAAACTTTGTGATTCTGGCCATACACCTACAAATATACCATTAATTGCACAAAAAATAATGGTTCACTGATTTCCGAAGTTATAAAATGCTACAATTAAATAATATAGAAACTAATTAATGTTGATGTAAAAGATAATATTATTAAATATAAAAGAATAATAATAATAATAGTAATAGTAGTAGTAGTAATAATGTTAGTAATAGTAATATCTGGATTTCTCCATCCATATATATAAACTAAATGTTCTTTTACCAAACATAATCTGTCCTCATAATATATTATAAGTCTTTAACTAGTCCATTCAAGATAAGTATATTGCACTACGTCATAGTTGGTAAGATGCTATACTGTTTGTCTTAAGAAGGAATATAAGGGATGGATGGTATTTTGAGCAAATAAACATTGCTCTACTCTATAAGTGGGTGCTGAAAATTATATAAAAGGACTATTTAGAGGAAAATTTGAGTGATGAGAGGGTTCTTTTGGGCATAATGAAAATTTGCATATCACAGTGCAATTTGGCATTGGGATTTTAAGGACAAGTATACATTCAAACCTATGTCTGATTTTCTTAAGAGGAAAGTTCAAATGCCTTCATTTTTCATTCTTATAATCAAAGGCTCAGATGTATCCTCTCACCTCATTGAAGAATAATTGATTTGCTAAATTTTTTTTTTTTTTAAGAGTCTATTAGCTCGGATAGATTGATCATTTTTTTAATTTTACTCTTTTGTTATTCGCTTAATATCATTTTTGTAAAAATGCTTGCACCCCATCTATATCGTACCAGTTGACACCAATATTGTTGGACTTATTCATTTTCTTTTATGTTGTTTCAACTTGGTCAAAGCTGGAGATAGTCGTAGCTTGGGGCTTTAGAAATGAAATAAAAACAACCATCTTGTTTGAATTTGCTATTTTATAAATAAAAATGGAAGTACTGTCAAAGTCCTTAATTTTAATTAGTGGCTAACTAGATCAGCATGATCTGCCTAAACATGAAAGTCAACTTGTTTATTGGAATTTTAGAAAGCCGAAAATGAGAACCAATTTAAAAAAAAATATAGACTAGGTCTAGACTTCACAAAAACATGACAAAATCAAATCTTAATTGACTTTTTTTTAATCTTTTCTCTTTAATTATATCCACCATGAAATTGACGAAAAAAGGCACAACTTAAAAATTGGTTACTTGTTGCCTTGAATTAGTGTAATTTTGTTAAACTATAGATCATTTCGTCCCAATAGCACAATATTAACACTATATCATTATTTTTTATATTCCTCCAATACTATTCCAACTATACAATAAAATTGAAATTAGAAAAATTGAACATCCTAATGCTAAACAATAAATAACTATCAAAATATATATATAATTTAGACAATTATATTTAATATTACGGAACAATTACCCAAAAAAGGAAAAAGGATTGTAACTGGTACCTGTATCAAGATTTCCAATAATAGTGTCTTTACCATACCCTGCTTTCTTCCAGAGAGAATTTGAATTAACATAACCATCACTTTCTAGACCAAGAAATTCCCATGATCTAGTAGTATGAAGCTGGTATGCTTTGCTTGGAAACACTGATACCACCCCTGGTAACTCTGCAACAATTATGCAACTTTTTTTTAATTTTTTGTTTATACATTTTTCCTGTAATTTAATTTTAATTGATTGTTGAGGCTGTTTCAAAGAAATGTACAAGTTGACTTGAGCTCTTCTACTGTGCTGTACTGCTGTTACCTCGGTGCAGCACTCAGCAGTTGGATAGTATACCATCAGAATTCAATGGCTATAGTATGCGATCATATGGGTTCAAAATTGGAAAGCATCTAAGCTCATGCAAGTTATGCATTACCAATGTAAGGTGAATCAGGGATTATTTTCTTTTTCACATTGATTATCTCATAAAATGATGAATTTCAATGAAAAGAATAATGAATTATAGAGAGGAAATGTAATTTGGCAACCCTCCACATAAAAGTAAAAACTTTACAAATTTAACAGTTTAGCTATTAAAATGAAGGGACAAGCCATGAGGATGGAGAGAGATATACTTGATATCTTGTTTGCTGTCTCTTCGTCAATTATTGCAGCAAAGCCATTAATGTGCTGTGTATACGAGTATAATATTGCATTTTCTGCTGCTTTCAGGCTGCATTTAAAAATTTGCCAACATCGACTGTTAAATTAAGCAACCCAGCCTCTAATATTAACAAAGATTATGCATATTTTTGTTGTTCAATTTTTTAATGTATGGATGTACTTACGTTCCCAAAATCGATCCCAAGAGCTTGAAGTGAGATTTGGCTACTGTGGCATATTGTAATGCCCGGTTGCTACCAGCAAGGAGATGCGGCGGTTCACCAAGATACACAATGTATGGCTACATCAGAAATTAAGATGTGAAATGAAATTGCTAAGTTCGATAATTAATAAACATTTTTTTTAATTATGGAGAGATTAATGAAGAAGGGGAGGCTCTAAACTCTGTACCACTTTATCTGCAACTATGGCATTTTCTTTCAAAAGGAAGAATGAGAGCAAAGCAAACCAGAAAATTTTGTAACCCATCTCTCTCTCTCTATGCATCTATTTGATATTGTGTGTTTTAGTAGTAGAGCTCTGATTTTGGTCCTGCTTTTATAGTCTAGTATTGGTTGCAAAATCCTATCTATTTGAATTTTTCTCACGTCTCCTTTGAAGGAGTATTACCAAGCGAAAGATTAAAAAAAAAGACCCATCTACATCACGGATGGTAAAGATCTTCACCCATAGAAGGCAAACTCGGCCGTTCCGGAGCGGGATCGGACGGTACTGATCCGATTTCAGGCCGAGTTATGCGGTTAGTGTAGATTTCGTTTAATTTTGGACGTTCTGGCCCAATTCTGGCCAATACAGACAGATTCCACTGAAATGGCTGAAATGTGAATTAAACAAACTACAATAATTTTTGAGCTCTGCGTGAATCGAATCTATGACCTCTAGCTAAGCAACCAAAGCCAACTACCACCACACCATACAACCTTTGTTGTTTGAAAACATAACTCATTTATATATAACAATTGTAATTTGTATTATATCAAAGAGTGTGTTTTTAGTTATAACGCTTGTATAAAAGAAAATATTGTATACAAAGCTTAAAGAGCAATTATGCCGAGAGTAAAAAAAATGATACTGTTTCTCATTTGCCATTTATGGTAATCATAATAGAGAGAGGGTTCAATACGCAAAAGTGCAACTGGATTATATATATATACTAAGTATATCTATATATTATTGTCGTCCATCACTCGATCGGGGTCGTACGTATAGATTGATCGAGTCCAAATTGATATACCATTGCTTGGAAATTAATTTCATGTCTTAATTCAATGCTTTGAATATGTCTATCAATTATTTAATTTTGCTGCATATGTAAGGAGTTTCAGTTTTTTTATTGTACTTTTGTCTTTTCTAGTAAAGTAAAACCCACTTCTATGTTACCGGATCTCTTTACGAATAAAAATATATTGTTTCACAACATATATTTAATACCTACGAATTCATTCAAATGAATAAATATATTGTTTCACAACTACAAATAGATTCAAATAATTAAATATACATCCATAATTCCTAAATGAATGTCCAATCTTTATTGAAAAGTAAATTGCAAGAAAGTAAATACATACTTAGTTGCATTCTACTAAAGTTGCATTCTTCTAGTTGTCTTTCACCTCGTATTGGTTGTCTTTCGTGATCTACTTGTTGTCTTTTATATTCTACTGATTATTTTTCGTCTACTACAAATTGTACTCTTTCGTCTAATACAAGTTGTACTTCATCTTCTACAACTAGAGAATGCAACTAAGTATGTATTAATTTATTTTCTTCCAATTTACTTTTCAATAAATATTGGACATTCACACTATTACAGAAAAGGAGATTGCACACGGATATAAATGAAGGAGCTACACAGATTTCCTGCCGTGTGGAAGGTGAGGGTGTATGAATCGGTAAATAATTACACACGGATATTTACCCGTGTGCGATTGTAATGATTTTTACACGGATTACCTTATAAAAAACCGTGTACGAATACCTGCCTGTGTCGCTCTCCATATAACCGAGCTACACGGATATTACCTAAACATCCGTGTACGATTCCTCTTTCTACACGGACTTTTAATCTCATATCCGTGTACGATTAATCTTTATACACGGATTTTTTTACTAAATATCCGTGTAGCTCTCATCTTTCTACACGGACTTTAAACTAAATATCCGTGTAGCTCTCTTAACAATTCTACACGGATATTTATCTAATAATCCGTGTAGGAATAGATTCATACACGGATTATTGGATAAATGTCCGTGTAGGAAACAATCCTACACGGACATTTATCCATAATCTGTGTAGAAATGTATTCGTGCACGGATTATTTTATAAATTACTATTCTTACACGGAATTTTGTTAAATATCCGTGTAGCATTGTTTTATAATTTTTTTTTTAGTTTTTTTTTTGGCTAGCCTCCTGTTTTGCTAGCCAGTATTTAAATTTTTCAGATAACAATTTAAAATTCATGCACACGAAATTATACAAAATTATACAAATCCATATTTAACATGACAAAATTATACAAATCCATATTTATCATTACAAAATTCTAACCGAAACCATAAAAGCATAAAATTCTAATATCAACATATATAACAAAAAAAAACATAAAAGCATGAAAGCATCAACATATATAACAAAAAAAAGCATAAAAGCATCAACATATATATACATATTGCCTTTTGTACATATACAATCTCATGTGATCCACATATAACATATACTCCTCAAGATCCAATACAATGTTTGTAGATCAAGTTATGTCCTTACCACTTAGTAAGCATGTGATGAAGCTTTGACCCAATTTCCGCTTGGTTATGATCTAGTTTGGACAAGAATTTCATACAAACTAAGGCGTATTAGATCCAACATATCAAAAATGAGAGTGCCCATGTGATCCATGACATGATGCCTCTTAGTTAAAGGCCTCCAACATATTGCATCTCCAATAAAAAAATACATTTCATCAACATATATGTGTATGCATGCATAATAGAGAATAAAAATTGTCCTTTAAATTCAAAATTTTTTCGAATTTCAAATTTTTTCTAAATTTCAATTTTTTTTTTAAATTTCAATTTTTTTTCAAATTTCAAATTTTTTTCAAACGTGGCCGCCCCCACGCTTGGGCTCCCCGCTCAGCCGACTTCCCCCCGCTTTTGCGTGGTTGCCCCCACGCTTCGGCTCCCGCTCAGCCGAACTTTCTGCCGTTTTTGCATTATCTTAAGAAATCAAGCATGCATGAATTACACATGACCTAAATAAGCAATAATAAGTAACAGAAAATTAGAGGAAGAAAAGAAATATATATATATATATATATATACTAACCTTAGAAAGATATGCTAACCTTAGAAAGATAGAGAGGAGAAAATAAAAACTTCAAAAATCTCTGATCCCAGCTACTAGCCTTTGTAGAAATCAGATCAACACATTCAATACAGAGAGAGCGAGAGAGAGACAATATAAATTACTTTATCAAAACGGCGCTGGAAGGAGAAGGCCTTTTATACCAAAAATAAAATACTAATTAATTTTACTGGATCCAAAACCCTAGAAAGACTTTTCTACACGGATTTATACTTAAGAATCCGTGTAGCTCTCTAACTATTCATACACACAGATATTTAAAAAACAATCCGTGTATCATTACCCTTTCTACACGGATATTTGATCAAAAAACCGTGTAGCTCTCTACCATTCATACACGGATATATATTATAAATAGCTGTGTACAATTCTTATCTTTCTACACGGATTTATTATCAAAAATCCGTGTAGCTATTCGTATACGGATTTTTGTTGAATATCCGTGTAGCCCTCTAATAAATTCTACACGGTCATTTTTTCCAAGCAATTCTACACGGATTCTTTAATAAATATCCGTGCAGGCTTTCCACAGATTTTTCGGGCTTTCAAAAAACCAATTTAGTACACGGTTTTTATATAAAATTGATAAAACCGTGTACGATGTGCAGTGTACGATTACCATTTCTGTAGTAGTGTCATTTAGAAATTATGGGTGTATATAGTCCAATACTCTTTGATTATGTATATTTAATTATTTGAATCTATTTGTAGTTGTGAAACAATATATTTATTCATGTTTGAATGAATTCGTAGGTATTAAATATATGTTGTGAAACAATATATTTTTATTGGTAAAGAGATCCGATAACATAGAAGTGGGTTTGACTTTACTAGAAAAAAACAAAGTACAATAAAAAAACTGAAACTCCTTACATATGCAGCAAAAAATAATTGATTGACATATTCAAAGCATTGAATTAAGACATGAAATTTCCAAGCAATGGTATATAAATTTGGACTCGATCAATCTATACGTACGATCCCGAGTGATGACGACAATAATAGATATACTTAGTATATATAATCCAGTTGCACTTTTGCGTATTGAACCCTCTCTCTATTATGATTACCATAAATGGCAAATGAGAAACAGTATCATTTTTTTACTCTCTGAATAATTGCTCTTTAAGCTTTGTAACCAATATTTTTTTTTTGTGAGAAAGAGTTCGCACGAACATTATTTATTGGTTTATAATATTGTCTAAACCTGTCAATCTGTCATTAGCATTCACAGTTAGCCAATAACCATATCTCTCATTTCATTTTATTTAATCTAATTAAATTCTTGCAAGAATTCGTCAAATTCTAATTGAAGACAGCTAGTTGATCACGTGTACTTTTGAATTGGTTGGTCTCAGGACTACTTCACCAAATGAGTACTCAGATCGTACTAGGTTGTATGCGGGTGCATGTCGATAGCTTTATTGACTGGTATAGGATGATACCTCTTCATGTACAGGATGAATCAATGCACTACCTCCAGAATGTCATGCATGGTGTAATCCAATGGCCAAAGATGGGGATTAGTCTGGAGAAGGTCAAATTAATGAACTATTTACTAAATATTCTTATTAACATTAATTATCACACTTTTCATTTGTTTAACCATGTAATTGATTATTGCTGTAAGTTCAGCATGAAGAGATGGCTGGGGTGGAGGTACGAGAACCGCTGGTAAGTGAGGAAGAGTTGGAACAGCTAGCTTGCGAAAGCTTTTTAAAAAGGTTCACGAATGATATCTTCAGATCTCCCTATCAGACGGAGGTAGCTTTGTATGCCCTATCTTGCCGGGGCTAATTAGGAATGAGGGCTTCGAAATCGTAGTGGGGTTTGAGGATTTGAGGGATTTAATGACTTGGCAGTGTCTGGACATCTCTCATCCAAGTCTATTTGCTGTGAGTCTTTATTTTTTTTAAACATATTTATTCTCTTCACAATTAACTCCTTCCTCTTCTAGTCTGACAATCCTTATTTTTAGGTATTGCATGACCATTATTCCGGAGGTGTGAAAAACAATTTGCACATCAGACATATGGATGCAAATCTGATCAGCGCAACATCGATTAGATGCAACAACGAAGAGTCGCTGGACTACTGCACCCAAACCTTGCTTAGGTTGCAGGACCAAAAATTCATCTTTGCACCATACCATGAGAAGTAATTTCATAGAGTTCAGTCATGTTTCTTTTCCTTAAATCACAAGTTCATATTGATTCATTACTATTACTTAAATTGTACGGATCATTGGGTTCTTCTTGTCATAATTCCAAGCAAGGATCTGCATCGACTCCAAACTGGTGGAGGACAGGGTTTTTGCAATCGAATCTCATTTGCTCAAGTAAACAAAATTCATATAATATAAAACACAAAGTAATAATCTGATCTACGTGATAATATCTAAGGATAAGTATCATACTGACCTTTATTAATTGTAGGCTTATGGGCAATATCTACAACTGAGTGGACGGAACGCGAAGGGGAAAAAAACTTGTGATTGGTCAATGTTTCAGGTATTAAAAAATTTAATGGAGTATTTCATTTTAACTTATTTCAAGTTCCAACATAATTGCACTAATAAAATATTATTTTGTTTTCAAAATATATTTTCAGGGCCTGTAGCAAATATCAGAATGGGAGTGCGAATACTTCGTGATGAAAAATATGGATTTCATCATCCGGTATCTCTTACGAAGTTTTCCAGATGTATGTCAACTTGTTTCTATATCATGCACTGATTTAAAGTTCTTGATTGATTATACATGTTATTAATATATTTTCATTTATTCGTGCAGACTCCCCTATCGACCAATCCATATAATTTGGAAGCTCTGAACGAGGTTCTTCATTGATGGTGCAATGTACTTCTTGGAATGGATGTTACCTCCTCCATCAAATGGGCAGGAAAATTAAATACTTTTGGTACATATGATGTACATTTTTGTGGGTACCAGAACAATTAATGGTTGTGTTTTGTGTGTTCACCTGATATAAGTACAATGTTGCTAGTTTTTTGGTCTCATATATACCACTAGTGGGGTGTAATTTTTGAAAGCTCCATTGCTGGTTTTAGTTTAGTCATACGGGTGGAGGGGGTCGGGTGTAATTTTGATATGTCTTGGGGGTTGTCTTTGTTGCAACAGAACATATATGTTAATTAATGATGGTACTTGGGTTAATTTAGTGCTACAGATTAATTATGTTGGTTAATTTAGTGCTGCATTGTTTCAAATTAAAATGAGGAGGGTTCAAATGCCTCTACCATGCCTCTATTTTTTAAAACTTTAATAACTCAAAATTTAAAACTTAAAAAGTTAAAATAAAACTGCTAGATGTGATCTATGTTATTTTCTCTATGTGCTCATAAAAAATTATGACATTTCGATTTTGTTTTTATGTGAATCAATAAGTTGAAAAATCAACATTTAGAAATTATTCACATTAGTACGTTTTTTACAAGCTTTTGATGACAACCAAAACAAAATTGAAATGTCATAATTTTTTACACATGCATAGATAAAATGATGTAGATCATATTCAACGGTTTTATTTTGACTTTTAAGTTTTAAATTTTGATTTATTAAAGTTTTAAAAAATGAAGACTTTTGAACCCTCCTCTTTTAAAATACATCCACTTGATATCTTAAAAAAATGTGTAAGTTAGAAAAATTAAATTTTATTTTTGTTATCAATTATTTAGGTAGAATGTACGTGAGCCAATTTCATTGGTAAAAGTCATCATAGACTCGTTAAAACTCTATATATCGTTAAGATTTTTAATTTATTTGATAGAAAACTAGATGATATGTCTTTCAAATGATCTAATTTTGATGCACGTGCAACTTAAAAAATGAAGAACACATCTATAATCTTAATTTCGTATTCAAGAAATACTTTCTAAAATATTAACTTGACGAGGAGGGTTCAAATGCCTTCATATT
This sequence comes from Carex kokanica, assembly GCA_025461125.1. Taxonomy (NCBI): domain Eukaryota; kingdom Viridiplantae; phylum Streptophyta; class Magnoliopsida; order Poales; family Cyperaceae; genus Carex; species Carex kokanica. The sequence continues at coordinate 92,741 of JAJGRX010001237.1, forward strand.
CCTCTATTTTTCAAATGTTCATAAAAATAGAATTTAAAACTCAAATATCAAACTAAACTGTTAGATTTGATCTATATCATTTTCTCGATTTATAATACTTTAATATTTTTGTTTTGATTAGTATCAAGACCTTGTAAAAATATATTGATATAGATAAATTTTGAACGTTGAATTTTTAACTTATTGATTCATAGAAAAATAAAATCATAAACTGATAAATTTTTCTGTCCATACAGTAAAAATAAAATAAATCACATCTAACGGTTTTATTTCAACATATAAGTTTTAAAACTTTTGTTATTAGAAAATTAAAAAATGGAGGCTTCATGGAGACTTTGAACCCTCCTGATGAGTTGATGTACACTACAACTGTTAGAATTTGAGATTGAATTGAAAAATAAATTATTTCATTGTTTGGTTGACCATTCATTGCTTACAAGAGTTTATATAGGCTAATTAGCCATTAATATTTTCTAATAACATGATTTGCTATATATGTTAATTAATACTAATTAATCTCAAATTGATTCTTTATGTTCAACACTCCCCTTAAGATGGAATTGTAGAATCTAACTTCTGTGTAATTTGTTTTTTATCGTCTCCTTTCTCAAGCTCTCTAGCATCTTTGCGCACTTTACCGCTTAGGTGGCCAGGTTCGACTTTTTTTTCAAACTAGATTATGTCTGTGTATCTTGATGCTTGACCCGTCGTTGTAACTCTCCCTTAAGCTGGTTTGTGTCCTTTTGCACTTGCTTTCTGGAGCGGTTAGTTTTTACAATATAATTAAGAGTGTCGAGGAAGAAAGAATGTCTTGGATTGTCGTTGTTTTTCTTTTCAGATCTAATATTTTTTCTTTCTTTCTTTCTTTCTTTTTTTTTTTTTTTTTTTTTTTCTTCTTTTACTTCTTGATTTGTCTGGGAGGGATCAAATTTTGATCTGATACCATGTTAGAATTTGAGATTGAATTGAAAGAGAAATGTCACACCCCAAAATACAGGGTACAACAGCCTACCGCGTATATTTTTCAGAACATATACGCAAGGCAGTGGATCTTTTATATGCATTACCAATAACACTATTAAATTTTAACCACAACCCAATATTGTTTACAAAATTAATCTGACAAAACATGACAGGCAATGTTTGAGAAATATCTCTTGCATTCTGTTAGTTTCAAATAAACCCAAACCCTCCCTTTTATGAGGTCAAGCTGTCACATACAATCCATAGGCGTCGCTCCGCATTTGTGCACTAACCTGAGAATCCCAAAAGGGTGGGAGATGAGAAATAATAAGAATATTATCTCCCATTGCGAAATTATCACGATCAAGCTATTGGACTTGCAATCAATCCATATCCAGAATTAAATCCTTGCAACTTAATGTTAACAGTTCAATTCATATATATAACTGAATGCAAATGCTCAATCACAGAAAAAAAACAAATATCAAGTCATAGAATCTCAAATGAAGCACAATAGAGATATATTTGACTTAAATTCATATTATCAGGTCTGGTAATACATACAAATGACCCACTAGCTTGTCACACAGGTGGCCATGCTAAACCCACACCTAGAGAGGGAAAAACGTGCCGTGCCGTGACCAAGTAAATTTTTCACGTGCCGTGCTGTGCCGTGACAAAGTCACGCCGTGACTAAGTCGTGCCGTGACTAATTCGTGCCGTGACCAAACGTGCCGTGACCAAACGCGCGTTAGTCAAGTTTGATCGTATTTAACGTTTTAAAAAAATATATGAAACGATTCTTTAAAATTCAAATGTTTTAATTGAAATTTAAATGTAAATATTTTAATTAAAATAAAATTATATCTTATAGGAAGGTATGTTAGTGTATTGCTTCGCTACTGCCGTGACTGGCGTGTCTTCCGTTCCGTGACTCGCGTGTCCCGTGCCGTGCCGTTTCCGTGTTCCGTGCCGTGCCGTGACCAAGACAATTTCCGTGCCGTGCCGTGCCGTGTCTTCTTTGCCAACAATTGGTCACGGCACGGGACACGCGAGTCACGGCACGTGACCGACACGCGTGCCGTTACCGTGCCGTTCCGTGACGGAGCCGGCTCCGGCGTGCCATTTTTCCCACTCTACCCACACCTGTAGGTAACACAATACCTTCCACTGACCCTCATCTGATGTGTTTAGGCTTATATCGTTTATTAAGATCTGATTAATAGTCAGATAATATTTCACATGCCATATTCTAAGAGTTCGTAATTTCCAACAGAATAATCAAATTTGTCAATATCCAGTACGATAATGACCCACTAAAAATATACGCTAAATAATAGTCACCATAATCTCTAACAATAACCGGTCACTGTCGTGTGACCGTAGAACACAATATCCGGTCATTGACCGTAGAACACAAATATTCGTTCAATGACAATAGAACACAGTATCCATTCATTGACTGTAAAACACAATATTATGTCATTGACCGTAGATCATGGAACACAATATCCTAACACATCATGTGACTGTAGAACTCAACTCGTTGGTGACTTTCAATCATAATCCAAAATAGGAGATAATACAAAACGACAAACCATACAACATGATAGGTCAAAAGTATCATATATAATCCACTTATAATTTGATTGGACTATGCACATGATGCATTAATTCAAAATATGCAGACAATCAATCATTCAACATGACAAATGAATCACAATTTAATTCTTAAAAATGTAATATAAAATAAGTCCAATAACAATTTTATATAAAAATGTAATATAAAAACGTAGGGAAAGAAAACGATCAATTGTGAAATATGAATTGTTCCGAGCAGTCTCGTCAAGTCTCCCTTCGCAGAATCTTGTAACTAGCGATCCAAGAATTCAATTGTGATTGCAATCGACTTTTGAATCATTTTATTTTCTCCAGTTTCTTCTCTTTGTTCTGTTTCACTCTATTTTCCCTTTTTTTTCCCCTTCTCTCTCTTTGGTTTATATTCCATTATTATTTCCTTTACTCCACTTGCATAGAATGAGAAATTTACTTTTTGAGGACTTAATGGAAGTGAGGTGTTTCACCTATCATGGGCCACGTGGCCTTGGTGCCACGTTGGTCCTTCTCTGTTTTTTTTTTTTTTTTAATTTGACTTTACACTTTTTATAAATATAACCTCAAGTATATGACATTGATAAATAAATTCAATAATTTCAAAGAAGTTTATTTAAGAACTTATGAATAAACCTATAAGTTTTCTAAATTAATAAATAAATCTAAAATTATTTCAAAGAATTTTATTATTTACCGAATGTTACAAGAAATTATTTCATTGATTGGTTGATCATTCATTGTTTACAGGGGTTTATATAGGCTAATTAGCCATTATAATATTTCCTAATAACATGATTTGTTATATCTGCTAATTAATATCTAATTGATTCGTTATCAATACAACTGATCTCAAATTGATCCTTTATCTTCAACAAGAACTAGACTTGGGTAAAAAAAATGGCAGGAGAATTTGGTGCTCTTTTCCAATTCTCTTAATTAGAACTAATCAACAGTTTTGTAAGTATTGATCATTAAAATAACTGCTAAACTCATTCAAAGAAGGAGAGAAAAATTCAAATAGATAAGATTTTTCCACCCAATACTGGGCTATAAAAGCAGGACCAAAATCAAAGCTCTGCATTTCTCTTCAATTCTTCCTCACTAAAACACACAATCTAGGTGTAGAGAGAGAGTAAAAGAGAGAGAAATATGGGTTACAAATTTTTTTGGTTTGCTTTGCTCTCATTCTTCCTTTTGAAAGAAAATGCCATAGCTTCTGATAAAGTGGTACAGAGTTTAAAGGCTCCCCTTTTTCATTATTCTTTCCATATATAATTCAAAAGAAAATGTTAACTTAACCATTTCATGTCACATCTTAATTTCTGATGTAGCCATACATTGTGTATCTTGGCGAACCACCGCGTCTTGCTGGTAGCAACAAGGAATTACAATATGCAATGGTAGCCAAATCGCACTTCGAGCTCTTGGGATCGATTTTGGGAACATAAGCAATACATCCATACATTAAAATTCAAACAATAATTAGCATGCATAATCTTTGTTAATATTAGAAAATGGGTTGCTTAATTTAGCAGTTGATGTGTGAATTTTTTTAAATGCAGCCTGAAAGCAGCAGAAAATGCAATATTTTACTCTTATACACAGCACATTAATGGCTTTGCTGCAACAATTGACGAGGAAACAGCAAACAGGATATCAAGTATCTCTCTCCATCCTCATCGCTTGTTTCATTTTAATAGCTAAACTGTTTAATTTGATAGTTTTTTTCTTTACATGGAGGTTTGCCGAATTACATTTCCTCTCGGTAATTCATTATTATTTTTCTACATTCTAACATAAAAAATTTTGAACCCATATTATTTTCTTGATTCACCGTACACTGGTAATGCATAACCTTACAATTTTGAACCCATATGATCATGGACTATAGTCATTGAAAACTAATAATAACATCCAACTGCTGAGTGCTGAACTGAGGCGACAACAGTACACAATAGAAGATCTCAAGTTAACTTACAAGAAAATAAACATAAAACTAACACCAGAATTGCATAATTTGTTGCAGAGTTACCAGGGGTGGTATCAGTGTTTCCAAGCAGAGAATACAAGCTTCATACTACTAGATCATGGCAATTTCTAGGTCTAGAAAGTGATGGAAATGTTAATTCCAATTCTCTCTGGAGCAAAGCAGGGTATGGTAAAGACACTATTATTGGAAATATTGATACAGGTACCGGTTACAATTCATTTTCCTTTTTTGTGTTATTGTTCCACAATATCACACATAATTGGATAATACTATGCTTATATATCTTTAGATAGTTGTTTATTGTTGTTTACCATTGCTTTAGAGTGCATCAGGATATGGTCAAATATTCTAATTTCAAATTCTCATTATCTTTTGATATTAACGAGTATAGTAATATTTATGTTAATTATTGTGTTAAAAAAGTATGAGAAGAGTGCTAATTTAAATAATATCGTAAGAATGCAAATATTGTAATATTTCAAGCAGTACAAATATTATCTGAATTATATATACTTGGAATAGTATTGGAGGAATATATATAAATTAATGATGTACTGTTAATGTTGTCCTGTTCGAATGAAATGATAGTTTAATTAACAAAATAACAATAATATATTGAGCAATATTGTTGATTTTCATTAAGCAATTTTATTAAAAAGAGAATTATAGTAGAGGTACATTCAATACATAACAAGTAACCAATTTGTAAGTTGTGCCTTATTTTGGTGAATTTCATGGTGGATATTAATGAAAGAGAAAAGATTGAAAAATTCAATTAAGATTGATTGTGACATGTTTTTCTGAAGTCTAGACCTAGTCCACTTATTTATTTATTTTAATTTTGGTTTTCATCTTTGCCTTTCTAAAATTCCAATAAACAAGTTGACTTTCATGTTTAATTAGGAAGATCATGCTTATCAGTTAACCATTAAATTAAGGCCGAATTTTTTATTAATCAAAATTAAAATAAAAAAATATTGCAAAAGGGGATCATTTTGGCGGAAATTTCATATGTAGGTAGACCGGGATGCTTAATCCCGTCCCATGGGACGGAACATTTTAAAACGTCCTTCCAATCCAACTCCGCTCCACTAATCAAATTAACAAAACAGAAAAAAAATCTAAGACGGTAAATTTCATCCCGTACGACCGCCAAAAAAAAAACTTGGGACGTTATAGATTGTCCCGTCCCTAGAGCGGGGGAAAAAAAATTCACGAACTGTAGGGAAAAAAAATTCCCTATAGGTAAGAGTACTCTTCGTCCATGAATTTTTTTTTCATGTATTTTTCTCTTTGACGCTTCTTACTCTTTTGAAGGAAGCTTCGTACTTTACGTATAAAACAAATACACTATATATAATAATGCAACTCAATCCCTTTTCCTGCTTTAGGATAGGACCTCTATGAATAAGTTGCTCCTAGGACGGGACGGTACCGTCCCTGTTTTTTTTTTTTGCAGTCGGACGAGAACAAATATACCGTCCCTAGTTTTTTTTCGTGTTCAGTTAATTTGATTAGCAGTGATTAGGTCAAACGGAGATGGATTAGTGGGACGGGTTAAAATGACCCGTCCCGTGAGATGGGATAAACCAATCCGGTTTACCTTAGATATTGAATTTCTACCAAATCAAACCCATTTCACGATATTTATTTTATTTATTTTTTATTAATAAAAATTCCGGAAATTAAGGCCTAGGACAGTTGACTTCCAATTATATTTTTTAAATAGCAAATTCAAGCAAAATGGCTATTGTTATTTCATTTCTAAAGCCACAAGCTGCGACTATATCCAGCTTTGACCAAGCTGAAACAACATAAAAGAAAATTAACAAGTCCTACAACATTAGAGGTGTGAACCGGTACGCTACGGAATAGATAGAAGCATTTGTATACCCATGTCCATTAACGAAAAAAATTAATCTATACTCTTACCTATAACTGATAAGCTAACGAAAAATATTTCTTCTTAAAAAAATCATACATAGGTTTGAATGTATGTTTTCCCTTGAAATCTCAATGCCAAATTGCACTGTTATCTTTTTATGTGATATCCAAATTTGCATTATTCCCAAAAGAACCCTCTTATCATCGGTGCTGATATTCACACCACAAAAAAAGTATTATTAACAAAATAAGGTTTAAATATTTTAATAAATAGACAATTTTATCTCTCGTTTATTTCTCAATCAAGCTATCATTTGTTTCTTTTTTTTAATTAACAAGTTTCTTAAATATAAACTTCTAAATTTGTTATCCTTCATTCATGTTATCTTCTAATTGTATACTATATACAGTGAAAAAAGAAGAAATACCCAGTCAAATTTTGAAATAATATGCTCAAGTTGTCACTTAGATTTTTTTTTCTTTTTTTAGATGTAATTACTTCCTACTTTTAATTATGTTACTCAATTAATTGAAAATTATTTTGACAGTATTTTTTGTTAATTATAAATTTTATAATTTAACTAAATACTTAGATAATTTTATCTTTAAATCTGATCTTTTCAATTAATAAAATCTATAATTTAATATTTATTAATTTAATTATAAATTTTCTTTATGTTGATTGGTAAATTGATTTTCATCTCGTTAATTATGAGTTTTAATTTTTGTGTTCCGTTTTTTAGGAAAGAAATGCATTTAGAAGGAGATGTTTTGATTTTGGAAATAAAGTGAATCATAATTATTAAAATGAAGAAAGTGTTGATTGCATAATCAAGTAAAACAAGCTATAGCAACAATAAAGTAGGGATAAAGTTGTCTACACACTTGAAAATTTTGAAACTTTTGTGTTAATAAAAAATATAGTTGTGTTAAAATCATCACCCCTTATGGCTTATCATCTCTCAAAGCCCTACTACTGGCCTCCTTTATTAGACATTAGATTCAAATGCCCTTTATTCCATTCCTTAGCAACTGACAGATTATTATGTTTAGTTTTTGTTTAAATTAAGGAAACTGGCTTGTATACTATATTAATTACTATATCACAAATCATACCAAAAATTAACACACACTTTTGAATTAGAATAATATATCTTAGAACTTCCACATCTCTAAAAACTCTTTACATATAATTTTTCGCCATAACTTATAAAGTAGAGCAATGTTCATTTGCTCTAAGGCCTCCACCCCTATATGCCTTCTTAAGACCGACAATATATCATTTTACCAAGTATTATACGTAGTTCAATACTTACTTTGGTAAAAGAGCATTTAGCTTATAATCTTTATTATTATTATTATTATTATTATTATTACTACTACTATTAAATTATTGTTATTATTTTGAGATGGGCTATGGTGCATTGCAATGCATAGGCACCCTTGTGCATTGGACCATAAATCACCCATTCAAAGTCCAAATGACCGATCCAAACCGTTCATCTTGTTCTCCATATTAATATGTGCTTGGAGACCAAATTTTACATTTTTTGGATTTTTTTTACTATTTATTAAGCCACTTTGAAAATCGCTGATCCATTGGTCCAGAATTTTTCACTGTTTCGGAGCTGTGACCATTGGATCAGCGATTTTCAAAGTGGCTTAATAAATAGTAAAAAAATTCCAAAAAATGTAAAATTTGGTCTCCAAGTACATATTAATATGGAGAACAAGATGAACGGTTTGGATCGGCCATTTGGACTTTGAATCGGTGATTTATGGTCCAATGCACAAGGGTGTCTATGCATTGCAATGCACCATAGCCCATCTCTATTATTTTTATAATTATTATATTTAATAATATCATCTTTTACATCAACATTAGATTCTACATTAATTATTTAGCAAAGCTAGGGTATATTTGTTTTGTAACTTTTGAAATCAATGAACTATTTTAATTTTTGTGCTACGTACGTAGGTGTATGGCCAGAATCAAAAAGCTTTGCAGATGATGGAATGGCTGCTGTCCCAAGTCAGTGGAAAGGAATTTGCCAGAATAAGTCCGATGCCACCTTCACTTGCAACAAGTCTCTCTCTCTCTCAAAATATTCAAATTAATTGTCCATGAATTATGTTTCTTGTATTTGGGGATCCATATAAATTTCCACATTTTGTTCCAAGTTGAGCAAGTTTTGTGTTGGCATCTTGTTCTGTAAACAAAATTTGTATGCCCTAGAACTGTTAAAATGAAAAAAAGTAAAAGAAATCAACATCAAGAAGAAAACATCTTTTGTTCAGTTGTAAAATCTGGGGCAAAATTTTGTCATGCGCATTTTACTACAATGACATCAGTTTTTTTGGAGTATAGATCAGGTTTCAATTGGGATTTGAATAGGACGTCGAAAAAATTGAAAATCATTTGAAGAAAATATCGTCTTGCTAGCTATGTATATATACATGGTATAACCTTGACGAGGGTTATGATACATATTTTTCTGCAGGAAGTTGATTGGTGCGAGATACTTTAATAAGGGATATCAGGCATTTGTGGGAGCGCCACTAAACATATCCTTTAAGACACCTCGCGACACAGATGGCCATGGGACTCATACTCTTTCGACAGCTGGTGGAACATTTGTGGCAAGTGCAAGCTTCTTTGGCCATGGCAACGGCACGGCCAAAGGGGGTTCGCCCAGTTCCCGTGTTGCAGCATACAAGGTTTGTTAGTTTTGTTTCTTTGTTCACATCATACTTGTGTTAAAAATAAATGGTGGATACAACACTATTTGGAGAGGAGAACAAGAACAAACAAACTTCTTTCTTCATTTATAATCCTTAACATCAGAAGAAGACTCTAGAAATTCGTACAATATATTAAAGTATAAAAACAGAATTCTAAACAACACAATAAATTCGGACATCCCTTTAATTACTAAAATAGCCATAACTTTCTATGGGGAAATCCAACTGATTTAAAACCTTCATCATTAAAAACTAGACTTAAAGACCTCTAAATCCATAGGTCATACACCAAGATTGACCAACGTTTACCCTTCTAAATCCCTCTTTATTATCAGCCTCAAATTCTGTCCACTATAGAATTCAAGAAGTTTTATTCCAATCTAACTTTATTATAGAAAATTAAGTAATATATTTCAACAACTTGGACAAAGATAAAATACCAGAAATATATGTCTTCCTGATGCTTCTGTACGAGCTTATGTTTTCCCTTACCATTATAGGTATGCTGGCCTGGTAGATGTGATGATGCCGACATCATTGCAGCTTTTGATGCAGCTATCTCTGATGGTGTTCATGTCCTGTCCGTCTCCTTGGGTGGGACTCCGAGCGATTATTTTATAGACAGTATCGCTATTGGGTCATTTCATGCAGTCAAGAACGGCATAAAAGTTGTCTGTTCAGCCGGTAACGAGGGCCCTACAGCTGGAACGGTTTCGAACTTGGCACCATGGATATTCACAGTGGCAGCTAGCACAATGGATCGGGAATTCCCTGCCTATGTATCTTTTGGCAACACAAGCTTGAAGGTTACTCAAAATAAGTTAACTCAAATTATAATTTCATTATAGATATGCTAGTTACGCTCCCATAAAAAATATCGGTCCTTGTGCATTTTACTTGCAGTCAATTGTGAAAATAAATTAATTGACTTCATGAAGTTTCAATTAACAATTTATTTGAAATTTGACTTCAATTTGGTTTTCTACTTATATAATTTATTTAACATATGTTAACTCTTAACCTGGATTCATTTTTAAAAATTTAGGGTGTGAGCCTCTCATCAACAAGTCTAGCACAAGGAAAATACCCAATTATCCTGTCAACAGACGCTCGAGCGGCCAATTCAACAGTAAATAATGCGTACGGCATTTTATTGTTAGAATAATAAATTTATTAATATAAACTACATAAAATTTCCATAAAAGGTACCAACTATCAATACCGCCATGGTCCAAGGTACTATAGCAAGCACCCAAAATCAGCAAACAAGAATACTAAAGGTCTATACAAAATCAAGCAAATAGAAACAAAAATAAGACTACCAATCATGATTCAAAAGTTGAGATAAGGATAAATATTATGTGGCACAATTTGTACATTTTTACCTTGACATATAATTGAGCATGAAGCTTTTCTCAGTCTAGATATATGCTATTAATTAACAATATTATGCTACATTTGAATATTATATGTCAGTCAGCTATGCCGCTTTGGTTCGTTAGATTCTGCGAAGGTTAACGGTTCAATAGTAATTTGCACAAGTGGAACAATCAGTGGGGTAGTTAAAGGAGAAGTTGTTTTGCGAGCTGGTGGAGTAGGTATGGTCTTGATTTATACTGCAACCATGGACTATGAGATCAGAACCGAGGAACACACCCGCTGTTGCAATCACCAGCTCTGTCGGTCAAACTTTGTTGTCATACATCAAATCAAACAGGTATGTACATATCATACGAGTTGAATGCTTGAGGATTTTACTTGGTACTTTGAGGTATTGCACAAAGCATATAAACCTTGCTGCTAAAAATTAGGAAAATAAAAGATTTTAAGCGTAATCGCGGCATTAGTACAGTGGCACAAGTCCTCGTCTCTCCACGGAAAGACGCAAGTTCAATTCTCAAGAATAACATCTAAAAGATGTTGGGTGTACCGGGGCCCTTTAATAAAAAAAATTATTTTAAATGTCCCGATATCTTTCCCAGTCAATACATACTATGTATAGTGATCAGATGTACTTCTATTAATTTTACTTGTACTGAACTAGAAAAAAAATTTACAGAAGGATAAAATAATAAACCTAAAACTAACATCAGGCTCACTAAATTACAGTGCGGCACTTGGTTATATAACGAAACCAGAAACTGTGCTCAAAACAATGCCGGCACCATATATGGCTTCATTTTCATCTCAAGGGCCAAATACAATTACCCCTGGAATCTTGAAGCCTGATATAACGGCCCCAGGTTTCCTTGTTCTAGCAGCATGGACTGAGTCAACTTCACCAACTGGTCAGGACTTCGATAAACGCCGTGTAAAATTCAATACTATATCTGGTACATCCATGTCATGCCCCACATATCAGGGATTGTTAGTCTTCTCCACACTCTCTACCCTAATTGGTCTCCAGCAGCCATCCGATCAGCTATTATGACCACTGGTAATAAAAAAAATTCTGGAACTTTTTGTTTATATGGTTAATTATGTGTATAAGAGTTGAACACAATATGCATCGAATTATTAGTCCGGTCGGTATTCCATAAAAGTTCCTTTCCCACCAAATGGATCCCGCCATACGATGTTGGCAATTGGCATCTAACATTTTTACGATAGTTCTGAAATAAATCTCCTTTGAATAAATACATTTGTTTGAGGTTCTAAACAAAAGATTGAAGGACCAAACTAGTATCCTCGTCAGAAATAGTACATGGTTTTGTTATCTTCATTTCTGTTCAAGTAAGTCAATGGTTTATCAAAAGAAATGAATGGTTCAAGTTTGTATTTTACAAATTTTATAGTTGATCTGTTAACTTGCTGCCAAAAAACATACTACCCTGTTCTGCTTTTCCCAGCCCATTGCCAAAATTGTTGTGCTAACCGAAAAATTATATGGATTATTATTTTCCCTTGATTTGCTTCAATTTATATTATTTATAATAAGAGGTTTTTTCCTTCCAAATAAATTGCAGCATCAATCAAAGATAATCAGGGAAAGAATATCTTAAACTCATCCTTTATAACTGCCACGCCATTCAGCTACGGGTCAGGCCATTTGAACCCAAATGCGGCAGCTGATCCAGGTTTGATTTACGACCTCAACACGACCGACTATATGAAATTTCTTTGCTCTATTGGCTACAACTCAATCCAAGTATCATTATTCGAGCGGGGCTATCGATGCCCTTCAAATCGTCTAGATATTAAGGACTTGAACTACCCATCATTTTCAATTTATAACCTCACAGGCTCAGTTACAGTAACCCGCAAAGTTAAAAATGTCGGTCCTGCAGGCACGTACACTGCAACATTTGAGGAACCGAGAGGTATTCGAGTGAAGGTAGAGCCCAATAGTTTAACGTTTGGCACTGGTGAAGAGAAGAAATTTAGTGTAACATTTAATGTGGATACCCCTAGCTCTACCCACGTATTTGGAAGCATTACATGGTCGGATGGAACACGATATGTAAGGAGTCCTGTGGCGGTGCGGATAAGGTCGTAGAGAAACCAAATCCAATTGATTGAAGCTTTCGGGTGGATTTATGTTCTTTCTTCTGACTATTCAAAAGTTTCTTGATTGTTTCTTGAATGAAACCTTTGGTTTGGATTTTTCATTTTTTTTCTATTTATTTGAAAAGAATCTCAATTGTTTCTATTTATCATTTGATTGTGCCTAAGAATTATTTCTTTTTTGTAAATTTTATTTGCTCCGTGTGTACATTATTAAATTAACAAACAAAACTCTGGTATGAATATTGTTGATTTCTAGGGTTTTAGGAAACAAGAAAGAAAAAACGAGATATTTAGGAAAAAGAGGGTTCAGTGTAAACTCAGCTCACTGACTCCTCATCTATTTCTATTACAATATTTCAAAGTTACAAACTAGTCCATATATTGTGTAAAATTACAAATGTATCCCTAGTCCATATATGGAGTGAGTTTCTAATAATACAAAAGGCACAGTAACAACTTTATTTCTCAACACTCCCCCTCACGTTGGAGCATAGATATTTATCATGCCCAACTTGGAACATATTTCTTCTATCCTTTTTCCAGACAACCCTTTCGTAAACACATCAGCTAATTGTTCCTGAGATCTCACATGCTTTGGATCAACCACTTTCTCCTTCACAGACTTCTCACGCACTAAGTGACAGTCCACCTCTATGTGCTTCGTTCGTTCATGAAAAACAGGATTGCTAGCAATATGGAGAGCTTCTTAATTATCATAATATAGAGGAATTGGTTGTGTTATCTTGAACCCTAACTCATCCAACAATGTTTTTATCCACATACCCTCACATGTCCCATTTGCCATAGCTCTATATTCTGCCTCTGCACTCGATCGGGAGACAACCTTTTGCTTCTTACTTTTCCAAGAGACTAAATTACCCCCAATGAAAGTGCAATAACCAGATGTGGACCTTCGATCAATGGTACTCCCAGCCCAATCAGCATCAGTGTATATATCAATGTTTAGAACATTTTCATGAGAGTACAAAAGACCTTTTCCTGGTTCCCGTTTTAGGTATTTCAAAACTCGATAAGCAGCTTGTAGCTGTTCATGTGAGGGATTTTGCAAAAATTGGCTAAGGACACTAACAGCATAGGTTATATCAGGTCGAGTAATTGTCAAATATAACAACTTTCCAATTAGTCTCTTGTAAACAGTTGGATCTTCTAATGGCCTAGTTGTTTTATCCCAAAGTTTATGGTTTGGTTCAATAGGACTTGTCACTGTTTTACAACCCAACATCCCAGTTTCTTTTAGCAAGTCAAGGGTATATTTTCTTTGACATATAAAAATACCCTTTTCTGAACGAGACACTTCAATTCCAAGAAAATATCTCAACTTACCTAGATCCTTGATCTCAAATGCATTTTTCAGATTGTCTTTCAATCGATTTATCTCCTCAACATCATCTCCTGTCACAATTATATCATCAACATATACAATTAAAACACATACCTTCTCACCCCTTCTTACAAACACAGTATGATCAGAATGTGTTTGTACATATCCCAAGCTGATCATGATAGAACTCAATCGTGCAAACCAAGCTCGAGGTGACTGTTTGAGACCATATAATGATTTTCTCAATCGACACACCTTATGTGTCTCCCCCTCAAGTTTAAAACCCGGTGGTTGATCCATATATACTTCTTCCTCCAAAGATCCATGAAGGAAAGCATTTTTCACATCTAATTGATAGAGTTCCCATTTTTTGCAAGCAGCAATGGAAAGTAAAATGCGTACCGAGTTCAATTTAGCCACCGGAGCAAAAGTATCATCATAGTCCACCCCTTGTGTTTGTGTATACCCTTTAGCAACCAATCGAGCTTTGTACTTTTCAATTTTACCGTCAGGTTGAAATTTAATGGTATATACCAATCGACAACCAACTGTCTTCTTAGCTTTTGGGAGTTCACAAACTTCCCATGTCCCACTCTTCTCAAGAGCATACATTTCTTCTTCCATTGCTTTTCTCCAAGCATCAGACTCCAAAGCTTTCCTAGCAGTCCTAGGAATAGATACTGTATCACATGAGGTAATAAGGCTTGAAGGGGTTTAGATAGGTGAGAATATGAGGCATATTTACTAATTGGGAATTTGATGTTTCGTTTACCTTTTCGGAGAGCAATGGGTAGGTCAAGATAATGTGGCAAGGGATCTGTGTTACCTTCCTTGTCAAACATTGTATTTTCCATATCTTGATTCGAGGCACCTCCTTGTTCTGTGACATTTGAAGAGGTTGGAAGTACCACTTCTCGTTTACCTCTTGTATAGACTTTCATCTCAGTGGGTTGAGGTTCTCTATCCTCACTAGACAAGTTTTCTATAGTGTTTGGATTGAAGACATACTCTAATTGACTTGGAAAAAAGAATTCTTCTTCATTTTTAGTTAGGTCTTTACAAAAGCTATTTTCACAAGAATTAAAGTACGGTTGATTTTCAAAAAATGTGACATCCATTGAAACATACCTACGTTTGGTGATAGGATCAAAGCACTTGTACCCCTTTTGAGAATTTAAATATCCTATGAAGACATTTGATAGCTCTGGAGTCCAATTTGTCATACATAGTTCCCTTCGTGTAGACAAAACAAATGCAACCAAAGACCTTTGGAGGTATGGAAAATAATATTAATTTGGAATCAACAATTTGAAGTGGTGTCTTTCCATTAAGAATCTTTGAAGGCATTCGATTTATCAAATATACAGAAGTCAGCATTGCTTCAGACCACAAATACTTTGGCACATTTATACCAATCATAAGAGAACGAGTTACCTCCAATATATGTCGATTCTTTCTCTCAGCTACCCCATTTTGCTGTGGAGTATAGGGGCAACTTGCTTGAGACTTAATACCATGCAACTCCAAATATTTTTGAAGTTCAGAAGAGAGATATTCTCTTCCATTATCACTTCTCAAAATCTTGACAGTTGCACCATATTGAGTCTGAACCATCTTGTCATATATTGGAAAAATGGAGGCAACTTCACTCTTTGATTTTATTAAGAAAATAGTGGTATAACGAGAACAATCATCCACAAAGCAAACATAATATTTATATCCAAAAATAGATGCAACAGGAGATGAACCCCAAATATCACTATGAATAATTTCAAAAGAAGTAGTACAATGATCATTGATTATAGGATAGTGACTCCTGACCTGTTTAGCTCTAACACAAACTGTACATTTAAAATCTTCCTTTGACTTTGAAAGTTCTGGAAACAAAATACACAACTTTGTAGGGTGCAAATGACCTAACCTATAATGAAGAAGTTCTAGACTTTCCAATTTAGAACAACCTAACCCACAAGATGAAGTCTTTACTCTTGGATCTTCAAGAAGGTACAATCTATCCTTTTCATAGCCACTCCCAAGGAGGTTGCCCGTCATCAAGTCCTGAAAAATACAATGATTTGGAAAGAAAGTTACACTACATGACAAGCTCTTAGTAATGGCACTTACGGAGAGAAGATTAACTGGTAAGTTAGGTACAAATGAAACTGGATTGAGTGTGGCAATAGGGGTAGAAATGGATCATTTTCCAACAATTGGAATTGAAGAACCATCAGCAATGGTCATTGAATTGGGCTGGTTATATAGGTGGAATTTTGAGAAAAGGTGGTTCATACCAGAGTAGTGATCAGTGGCACTATTATCTATTACCCATTTTCCACTAGAGGATGCTAAGTTGGCTGATGTATGAGAACTTTGTTGAGCATCAAAAACTTGAGACATGCCAAGTTGAGATTCGGAGAGACTAACTTTTAACTCATCAAGTTGTCTCTTCAAGTCCTGATATTCTTGCATTCCTATTGTCTGTGATGTACCTTCTCCAACAGCATTGAAGGCCTTTCTTCCTCTTCCAATGTGAGGTGGCCTTCCAACTATATCCCAACACTCTTCCTTGGTGTGCCTCATTTTGCCACAATGAGAGCACTTGAGTTTATCACGGTCACCAAAGGATCTACCACGTCCTCTTCCTCCTTGGTTAAAACCTCTACCTCGACCTCTCATAGGTACATTCTCTGCCACCATTCCTACCTTTTCAGTCTCACCAATAGATGTTTCCATCATTCGTTTCCTTGTTTCCTCACGCTGAACAGCATAATATACTGACCCAGGTGGAAGAGATAATTGAGCAAACACCATACTCCTCACACATTCATATTCAGAATTTAATCCCATGAGAAAATCAAACACCTTATTTTTCTCTCCAGTTTGAACACAATTTGGACATGGTTTTTCACATACCTTAAGTTCATTCCATAGTCCTTGAAGTTCTGAGTAGTACTCTTGCACTGAACGGTTTCCTTGAGTGCATTTTTGAATACTTTCTTTGATTTCAAACAACCTTGCATCATCTCCTTTGTGGGAATAAGTTGCCTCAATTGCTAACCACATGTCCCTTGCAATTGCTACACCTAGAAAATTCCTTCCCAACTCGGGTAATATAGTATTGTTTATGACAGCCATAAAACTATAAACAGTTACCCTCCAGTCAGAATACTTTGCATCTGTTTCACCTGGTGCTTTTATCTCTCCATTAATATATCCAAGCAATCTACGTCCTCTTAATGCTATGATCATAGCCCTTGACCAATCCAAGTAATTTGATCCATTAAATTTGATAGATGTTATATCCCCATGGTACACAACCTGGGTAGAATTGGTACCAGTTCCAGACCCAATTTCAGTACCGGTGGTCGGACCATATTTTTCTCTTGAAATTTCTGAGCTCATCTTCTCAGTTCAACAAATTTAGAGAATATTACCTTTGTAATTATGTGTGCACAACCTAAACAAAGTAAACACACCGATATCTATCGTGACTCTGCTTCTCTTGGAGCAGTTTCAATCAGCGATTCAGCCTCCTTAGAGCAATTTCTGTCTCTTTTGGGCAATCGTACTCTCTTCTTGGAGCAATTTCAGTCCGTGTCACTTTTCTTCAGGTGAGCCTCTTCTTTGGAGCAACCAGCAACTTCACTTTACTTCAAATAATCCTTAAATCCCAGCGACAGCAACCAGCGACTTCACCATTTTTTTTTTTTGCGATTTCTTCTCTTCTTACAACGATTTCTCTCTTACTGAGGTAAACAATCTATTCTCTACTTATTTGGGGTAAGAAAAGAAATTCAATCGGGTTGGATCGTAGGCTCTGATACCATGTTGATTTCTAGGGTTTTAGGAAACAAGAAAGAAAGAACGAGATATTTAGGAAAAAGAGGGTTCAGTGTAAACTCAGCTCACTAACTCCTCATCTATTTTTATTACAATATTTCAAAGTTACAAAATAGTTCATATATTGTGTAAAATTACAAATGTATCCCTAGTCCATATATGGAGTGAGTTTCTAATAATACAAAAGGCACAGTAACAACTTTATTTCTCAACAAATATTAAGAAATTTATATGGTTATTGTTTCCTTTATCTATTTTTATAGAGCTTTGCCTTACATTCAGTTTTTATATGAAAAATGTCCTTCGGAGAAAAGTTTTTATCCTTATATAGGAGAGGAATAATTGAAAGGGTAACAATATATCAATATCCTTAAATTATAAACAATTGGTATCTAACAGGAGACAGAAATCCCAATCCACCTCACCAACACACAACCCCAGCGCAAACCTTCACCCTAACTCCCCAACAGTGACACGGTCCAGGATGCAACAAAAAAATCAGATCAGTTCCAGCAATGACAGTTCAATAGTCTAAAACTGCCACCTGCCCACCTGCTGACACACTCTAGTATTTTGAACATATCTGGCTCATACAAACTCGAATTAAGTGTCTATGGAAGTGGTCAGTTTTGGGTTGTGTTATTAATTAGTTGGTTGTGATTTTTTAGTGTGTTTTAATTATGGTCAAAAGGATATTTGTATCCAGATGAGTCAAGTTGTGTTTTGTGGATCTCTAGGAAGTTAATTAGGAGTATTTTGGGAGAATAAAAGATAGTATTAATGTTTAGCTGTCCTTGGGTGTTAATGTAACTATAAGAAAAGCCAAACTTAATTTGTTGGGCAACTTTGAATTGAATTATCTCCTCTTTGTGCTATGTAGAGTTAATCTTGCTCCTCTTTGAGTGATATTTAGTTGAGCTAGTTGTGTCCTTGTGCATCTTCTTGGACGGCTGGTGTCAAACAGAGCCTTTAATTGAACTAGGTATTTGTGACTTTGACCCGTTAAGAGGAGCTGACGGAGGTGGAAACGGAGGAACAAATGGAGGAGGAGCCTCAGGGTGAACCTGAGGAAGAGTCAGAGGAGGAGCCGGAGGAGGAACCAGTGGAGGTTTTTATAAGAAATTGAGGAAACGCTACGAGGGCGTTGTAATTTTCAAGTTTTTTATAATTGCTATTTTTGGTTGTAATGCTAAACTAACCAACATGGTTGGGTTGGGATGTAAAACTTGGCTATTTTAATGCACACTTGGTAGCTCCTATCAAGTTTAAAAAAAAAAAAAACTATTAAAACTACAGATAATTTAGAGTTTATCATTATACACAATTATGGAGTTTCACAATTCAAGTTTTTTTTAACTCAAACAAGGTGATATAAATAATCCAATGGATGAACAAAGCTTAGAATACAATATCCAATGATTGACTTCTAGGTCACAACATTAACACCGAAAGGACAAAAAAGAAAACAAGATGCAAGACTTAAATAAGAATGACTTCTAGTACAAGAATTGACGAGATATTTTGAGAAAAAGTAGTTTCTTGTATACTTTTCTTTATTACTTCTAGTGCAAGAATACGTACGTGGATACAGTCGGATAATATCCACCCCGTTTACACCCCTACCTCTAATGGCTCTTTAAGCTTTGTAACCAACATATAGAATATTGTATTGTATATTGTTTCTTTGAGAAACTAATCAATAAAGATTTTTATTAAATTAATTAACTGTTTTTAATAGATATAAAAAAAAAAAAAAAAAAAAAGAATAGTGGATACATCCACCGATTTCATATAGAAACCACAAAAGGGATCTGATTAGGTACCCAAAACAGATACCTTATACCAGATACCAAAGTTTTACAACAAGACTAGCATAAGCAGAAAAAACTGAAAAGAAATAGAACTAAGAACTACTACCACTATATGCTAAACAAAAACTGATAACAACAAAATATATCATAGCAGGAAATAGAACAAACTGAAAGAAACTTATACTAAGGCTATGCAAATTTCAATAGCAGCACTAATCAACTGCATTAGTCCATTCTTCGCCAGACATTTGACATTGGGGGCTGCCAGCTCCAAAAACCTGAATAGGGAGTACCTCGGAATCCACTACCTGGGATGAATCCGGGCTGCAGTTTTCTTCCTCCCGAATGAGATCTGGGAGGTCCTTAACATCAAAAGGAATCATCAAGCTCAAATTAAGTAAAGTATGTTTACGACTAGAATTACACCAAAAAGTAGCTAATGAAATTATCTTGGTACCAATTGCTTTAATAGATAGGGGTTGAGTATCATTAAAACAGATACGATTTCTTTCTAACCAGACAGACCAAAGAACCGATGCTCGTATCAATTCCACCAACAATCGATCTTTTAAAGGAATAACTGCATCAAGTAACCACAAATCCTCTAAAGAGGCACCTTCAAAATTAAAATTATTATGAGAAGCAATCCAATTCCAAACAGATCTGATATAAGAACAGTGCACAAACAAATGATCGGTACTTTCTATTTGATCACAGAACACACAAGTGGTGTCACCTGGCCAACCTTTGGTTGCTAAATTGACTTTGGTAAGAACTTTATTTCTTTTAACTAACCATAAAAAGATTTTAATCTTCAGAGGTATATGAGATTTCCAAATAGAAGAAAAGTCTGAATTGGGTATACCACCAAATTCTAACCAATTATAAAAAGAATGCACAGTAAACTGATCATCTTGAGACCATCTCCAAATCAATCTGTCATCAACTTGGTTAGATAAAGAAAAATGTTGAAACCTTTGTTGTAAAGCTAACCATTCTACTTGATATATACCAGTTAATTGCCTACGAAAAGATAAGTGTAAATGAGAATGAACAAATGCATCAGCTACAGAAATAAATCTGTTGGAGGCAATATAAAATAAATTTGGAAATTGATGTTGTAGGGCATGCTCAGTACACCATCTATCTAACCAAAAAGCAGTGGATTTACCATTGCCTATCTCTTTATTTAGCCCTAGATTAATAACCTTATGATCTTTAAGAATTGATCTCCAGAAGGGAGAACAGATTGCAGGAGATGTCTTATTACCATATTTGCTAATAAGAATCTCCTTCCATCTACCTATTACTGAATTATCAAGAAATCTAATCCACCATTTAGCTAAGAGTGCCTTGTTCATTAATTTAAGATCCAAGACTCCTAAACCACCTTGATCTTTACTCTTACAGACTACCTTCCAAGTAACTAAGGAGTATTTCCTACGAGTGGAGTTACCCCCATGCCACAAGAATTTTCTTCTTATTTTATCTATTTTATGTCTAATTTTTGCAGGCATTCTATAAATAGATAACCAGTATAATGGAACAGCAGAAATGACAGAGTTTAAAAGTGTGACTCTGCCTCCTAGGGATAGTAATGAACCTTTCCAACTTTGAAGTTTCTTTTCAATCTTATCAAGCAATAATTGCCAATCAATATCAGTCAAGGATTTATTGTTAATAGGAACACCTAAGTAAGTAAGTGGTAAAGTAGCTACTTTACATCCTAAAACAGTAGCTAAATCTCTACATTCATGCTCAGTCAAGTTCAAAGAGTACATCTCACTTTTTTCATAATTAATTTTGAGTCCTGATGCATTCTCAAAAGCTACCAGTAACCATTTAATATTGGTCAGAACCTTTTTTTCTGCTTTAAGAAAAAGGAGAGTATCATCTGCAAAGTGTAGGTTCATTACTGTTCCAAAATTGGGAAAGTTTCCTAAACCATCTACAAAGCCTCCTCTATTAGCCTTAGTTAAAACCTTATTAAGGGCATCAGTGACTAAAATGAAAAGAAAAGGAGATAAAGGGTCTCCTTGTCTTACACCTCTTTTACAAGAAAAATAAGGACCTAAGGAACCATTTAAATTAACACAAGTTCTACTACCTTCTAAAGTCAATTTAATCCAAGTAATAAATTTCTGACCAAAACCTCTAGCATGTAGCACTTTCAATAAAAAATCCCAATTAACATGATCAAAAGCCTTCTCAAAATCTAGCTTAAACAAGACCCCTTTATGTTTTTTAACTTTTACTTGATGAAGGATTTCATGTGCACAGACTACATTATCTAGAATTAATCTACCTTTAATGTATGCAGTTTGAGAGGAGTCAATTAAAGAATCCATTACAGTAGCTAATCTATCAGCTAGTAATTTAGTAATTAGTTTATAACTACAATTAATGAGGCTAATAGGTCTAAAGTTTCTAACAGTAATAGCATCTTCCTTTTTAGGAATTAAACAAATGGCTGCAAGGTTAAATTTAGAAACATCTAAAGTATGATCAAAGAAAGCAGTAAATAGCCTAAGTAAATCATCTTGAACTAAATTCCAAAAAGATTGATAAAATTGGAAAGACATCCCATCTGGACCAGGTGCTTTAGAAGGATTACATGCAAAAACAACTTTTTTAATCTCTTCTATTGTAAAAGGAGCT
Source organism: Carex kokanica (assembly GCA_025461125.1). NCBI lineage: Eukaryota > Viridiplantae > Streptophyta > Magnoliopsida > Poales > Cyperaceae > Carex > Carex kokanica. The sequence goes on from JAJGRX010001237.1 coordinate 115,092, forward strand.
TCTAAAAAAGCACACTGATCTCCATTTAGATTTTCAGAAGCATCCCACAAGTTAGATTGTAATGTCAACAGTCTAGGAGTAGAGGATCCCATTAGACTTTTATAAAAATCAGTAATATGTTTATGAATAATAGCTTGATCATAGATTAGGGTACCCTCAATTTCTAAACTATTTATAGAATTTTTCTTTTTCCTAGTAGAAGCTGTCACATGAAAAAATTTAGTATTAAGATCACCTTCTAGAAACCATTTAAGTTTTGATCTTTGTTGCCATTATTGTTCTTCTTCTAAGTATAACTTATGTAAGTCAGTTTGGCATGAAATCCAATTATCTAAATCATTATCACTAAGACAATTGTTATCAAATTGATGTTCAAAAGAACTAATACGAGCAAGGAGACCAGATCTAATTCTTTTTTTTTCCCCTCTTACATTAGAACTCCATCCCCTAAGTTTCTTCCGTAAAAATTGCATTCTTAATTTCCAACTAAGACCCAGGTCAGATGTTAAAGGGCTAGCTGTCCACCAAGAAACAACCAAGTCATAAAAACCTTCATAAGCTAACCAAGTTTTATCAAATTTAATGGACTTGGATTTAGGAAGAATGACTGCCTAAGTATCCAAAATTAATGGGTTATGATCAGAGTATGCTCTAGGTAAAGAAGAAAGTTTAGCTAAAGTAAAGTGTGAATTCCAAGAAGTAGTGCAAAAACATCGATCTAATAAAGCTAGAGAAGGAGAATTTAAAGATCTAGCCCAAGTAAACTTTCTATCAGTTAAAGAGAGTTCTATTAATTCGTTATCTCTAATGAAAGAATTAAAACGACTACTAATGACATGATTAAAAGAAGGGCCTGACCTGTCATACCTTCTTCTTATCATATTAAAATCTCCCATGAGGAGCCAAGCATCTGTTCCTAAGGTGCCAATATCTGCCAATTCTAAAAGAAAATTCCTTCGAGAATCAGCAGTTAAAGGACCATATACAGTAGTGAAATACCATTCAAAATTATCTATCTTATTTTTAAAATGTACTGTGATAGAGTAATTGCGCACATAAGAAGCAATCAAAGAGAATAGAGAATCATTATATCCTAAGAGTAAGCCTCCAGATGCCCCAACAGAGGGTTTAAAGATCCATTGAGTCACAGAAAAGCTTAGAGCTCTGAGGGTTCTGTCATGAAAAAGTTCTTTTTTAGTTTCTTGGATACAAACTACATCAGCATTATTGTCTTTAATTAAATCACTTAAGTATCTCCTTTTAACCGCTACTCCTAAACCCCTAGCATTCCAATTAAGAATTTTAACCATTAGATGTAGGAAATTCCCTAACGAGCTGAGACTCAGAAGTCACAGCTGAATCAACAATGTGATTTGTATCTAATTTGTCTAATACAACAGAGCTAGTAATTGTACCAGTAGTAACACAATCCGAAAGAACTGATTCAAAATGGGGCTTTGATAGAGCCCTTAACGACTTAACAATCTGGATGCTCTCATCCAAAGTTTCACCTAATTTAAATCCACTAATATCATACAACTTAATCAAATCCAAATCAGATAGAGACGAGTAAGGAAATTGTTCCAAAAGAAACTGAGTACCTGTAGTTGCTTTAGAAGATTTAGCGGTAGGTTTAGTTCCCCCACCAGAAGTCCCCTCTTTGGCACCAGCCAATTGATTGAGCTTCACTCGTAGACTGATGCGAGGTTCCTCAATAGTAGAGACAGACTCCTGATGTTTCCCCTTCCTTTTTTTCTCCTTTTCATTACGAATGGCAACTTCCCATGGGTCTTTCGGGTCTACTGGAGGTGGAGGGGTAGGAGAAGGGGCTGACATAGTCCATGGATCATGATCCAGAACTAAGATAGAGCCCGTATCCATTTTTTGTGACTCCTGATCCGGAAAGTCCCGGAGTGGAGAGAAGCGATTGGATCCATTTTTCGGGTCTTTTGGAGAGCTAGAATTTGTCACCAGACAAGTAGGATGGGGTTCTTGAGCAAGGAGTGGGGCTTGCATAATGGGCAGAGGCGAGGGGAGAAGTGATGGTGGAGGAGGAGGATGAATTGGTTGAGAAGAGGGTGGCGGTAGAGCCTCAGGTTTGCATTCCTGCCAAAAGGCACGATGCTGAACAGGTTTGGGTCTATTTTCCCCTTCTACAATGAATTGGAGCCAGTAATATCTTGATTTACCATCAGGACCAGTAAACAGGATCTTGCGACAGAGAGGAATGTCAGATCGGGCTGACACCCCAATCTTCAAACGCAAGTATTGCATAACCTCTCTACTACGCGAAAGAGGATCCACTTGTATAACAAAACCTCCCATATCACTTATAATACTTTCCAACTCCGGTCCTCGCCATAAAGCAGCAGGTAAACCATAAATTTTTAACCAGAAAGTGAGAGGTTCCCAACCCTCATCAAACCTAATTGGGTCAAAAGCTTCTAAAGGGAAAACAATATCACCCAACAGAATTCGACCTTCAGTCAAAGCAATTTGCCTCCAAGTCTGATCAGGGGGGTAATCACATAACAATCATCATTAATAGGGATTACCTTCCATTGAAAGTTTTGGACTGGGAAACGGGTCGATAAACAGGAACGGATAAAGTCAGCACCCTTATGATAAGAGTCTTTGATGACCACATCCCGACGCAAAATCAAATCGAAATCTTTGATAGCTTTGGTACTGTCAAATCGCAGGATTGGAAGAGAATTACCAGCAATTTGCATCTCAGGAGTGAGTAAGGGACGAGAAGAAGAAGGCTTCATGGTGATCTTACGACAGTGGTGAGAACGATGCCCTAGGCGGTTACATGCAAAGCAAACTACCGCATTACGACATGATTTAGCAAGGTGACCCAAATCGCCGCAGCGATAACAGGCGAAAGAACCCTTATTTGAAGAGGAAGTGAGAGAATTCAATTTGGAACGGAGGCGAGCCGACTCTTCGTGAACCCTAGATGGGGCAGGATTTGGGGGATTAGATGTGGGCTGCTGCGATTGAGTAATACTTGCATAGGTAGGAGAATTCGCAGCCGGAACCACAGAAGATCGAGGCACTGTGGAAGAGTGTAGAGGACGCCAAAGTGAAAAAGCGTCGCCTGGCGAAGGTCTAATCTGAGACGGAGGGGGCCCACCAGCAGAGAGCGCGGGGAGAGGAACCGAGAGGGGAGAACTGGAGGTGGAAATCTGAGTGAAGTTCGGATCCAAAGCACCGCCTGTGAGCGAAATCGCACCCGATGGAGAAATATGAGTTTGTAGAGGCGGAATCGGACCATTGAGAAGTTGAGGAGAGGCGACAAAATCCTGCCTCGTTGGATCAAGAACTGGAGAGCCCATCGGATTAGATGAAGCCAACGGCACAGAAGGATCTAAGTGCCGACCCAACTGCAGCAGCTGATTCGTGCAATCCATCACTCGCTGCATTGACGCAGCCAAATCACCAAGCACACCTGTGAAGGAGGCTGTTGCCATACGGGCCAAGAGAGGGCCAGAAAAAATGAAAATCTTGGAAGTCCGATCACTATTCTTGAATAGCAGCCCAAGAGCTTTCTTGATTATTTCTACGGGATGGGAATCAACTCTGTTTTTAATAGATATATATATGTAACATAAAGAAATTCTAATTCGCACTCACAATTCATCATTCCTATTTAAAAGAACATATCCAATAAGTTCGCACTAACTTCTTTTTTCTTAGAAAGAGTTCGCACGAACATTATATATTGGTTTTTAATAGTCTCATGTCAATCTGTCATTAGCATTTACGTACGTACAGCTAGCCATTCTAACCAAATCTCTCATTTCATTTATTTAATGTAATTAAATTCTTGCAATAATTCGTCAAATTCTAATTGGAAATAGGTAGTTGAGACGTGTACTTCTAATTTTCTGAATTGGTTGGTCTCAAGACTAGAAAAAAAAAATAATAATTGGTATATCACTACTACAAAAAAAGAGATTGCACACGGACATAAATGGAAGAGCTACACGGATTTCCTACCGTGTTTAAATCGAGGGTGTACGAATAGGTCAATAATAACGATTTCTACACGGATTATAACGATTTGCCCGTGTGCAATTATAACGATTTCTACACGGATTACTTTATAAACAGCCGTGTACAAAGACCTGCCTGTGTCGCTCTCCATGTTACCGAGCTACACGGATATTACCTAAATAACCGTGTACAATTCTTTTTATACACGGACATTTAACTAAATATCCGTGTAGCTCTCCTCTTTCTACACGGACATTTAACTAAATATCCGTCTACACACGGACATTTGCCCGTGTGCAATTATAACGATTTCTACACGGATTATTTTATAAACAGCCGTGTACAAAGACCTGCCTGTGTCGCTCTCCATGTTACCGAGCTACACGGATATTACCTAAATAACCGTGTACAATTATTTTTATACACGGACATTTAACTAAATATCCGTGTAGCTCTCATCTTTCTACACGGACATTTAACTAAATATCCGTGTAACTCTCCTCTTTCTACACAGATTTTTAACTAAATATCCGTGTAGCTCTTTGAACTATCATACACGGACTTTAGTTAAATATCCGTGTAGAATTAACTAAATTTTTTTTTTGTATTCGCGCGCGATTATTTTTGAAATTACTCTTCTTACACGGATTTTTGTTAAATATCCGTGTAGGATTGTCTTATAATTTTTTTTTTAGTTTTTTTTTTTTTTTGCTAGCCTCCTGTTTTGCTAGCCAGTATTTAAATTTTTCAGATAGCAATTTAAAATTCATGTACATGAAATTATACAAAATTATACAAAATTATACAAATTCATATTTAGCATTACAAAATTATACAAAATTACACAAATCCATATTTATCATTACAAAATTCTAACCGAAACCATAAAAGCATAAAATTCTAATATCAACATATATAACAAAAAAACATGAAAGCATGAAAGCATCAACATATATAACAAAAGAAAGCATAAAGGCATCAACATATATAGACATTGTCTTTTGTACATATACAATCCCATGTGAACCATATAACATATACTCTTCAAGATCCAATACAATGTTTGTAGATCAAGTTATGTCCTTACCACTTAGTAACCATGTGATGGAGGTTTGGCCCAATTTCTGCTAAGTTGGGCTCATGTTGCCAAAACGTTGGGCTATGATCTAGTTTGGACCAAAATTTCATACAAACTAGTTGTATTAGATCCAACATATGAAAAAGGAGAGTGCCATGTGATCCATGACATGATCCATCTTTGTTAAAGGTCTCCAACATATTGCATCTCCAATAAAAAATACATTTTTATCAACATATATGTGCATGCATGCATAATAGAGAATAAAAATTCTCCTTTAAATTCAATTTTTTTTCAAATTTCAAATTTTTTTCAAATTTCAAATTTTTTTCAAACGTGGCAGAAATATAAAGAGGAGAAAACAAAAACTAACCTTAGAAATATAGAGATGAGAAAAGAAAAGAAAAAAAAATATATATATATATATACTAACCTTAGAAATATAGAGAGGAGAAAATAAAAACTTCAAAGATCTCTGATCCCAGTTGCTAGCCTTTGCAGAAATCAGATCAACATTCAATACAGAGAGAGCGAGAGAGAGACAGTATAAAAAACTTGATCAAAACGGCGCTGGAAGGAGAAGGTCTTTTATACTAATTAAAACCCTACACAGCCTTTTATACACGGATTTATACTTATTAATCCGTGTAGCTCTCCAAATAATCATACACGGCTATTTATAATAAAATCCGTGTACATTTCTACCATTTCTACAAAAATCCGTGTAGCTCTCTCAATTTTTTCCACACGGTCTTCTTTGCACACGGATTTTTGATCCCTAATAAACCGTGTAGCTCTCTCAAACAATTCTACACTGATTCTTAACTAAATGTCCGTGTATAATTCTCGCAGATTTTTTGGGCTTTCAAAAATTCATATTTGGTACACGGTTTTTATATAAGATAGGGAAAACCGTGTACAATGTGCAGTGTAGAATTACCATTTTTGTAGTAGTGTATACATATAACAGCATATAAAACAACACACATTAGAGAAAATAAATTTAATATACATCCACTTGATATTGAAAAAATATTGTTTAAAGTAAAAAAAGCAAAAAATTAATTAATTTTGTTATCAATTATTTAGGTAAAATGTGAGCCAATTTCATTGGTAAAATTCATCGTAGAGTCATTAAAACTCTATCGTTAAAAATATTATACTATTTTGATAGAAAACAAGATGATATATATGTCTTTCAGACGATCTAAATTTCATACACGTGCATATAACAAATGAAGAACACATCTCTAATTTTAATGTTGTATTCAAAAAATATTTTCTAAAATATCAAATTGATGAGGAGGGTTCAAATGCCTTCATTTTTTGTGCATTTGTTTGCCTCCATTCTCAAACGTTAATAAAATTAAAATTTATAACTCAAATATCAAACTAAAACTATTAGATTTGATATATATCATTTTCTCTATACACATATACAAGATTGTGACATTTCAATTTTTTTTATCAGTATTAAGACCTTGCAAAAAATACATTAATATGGATAAATTATGGACGTTGATGTTTTATCTTATTGATTCATAGAAAAATAGAATCACAAACTAATAAAAAATTTATGTGCATTGATGAAGCCAAAATATATAGTGAAAATCCATATCTTTTCTCCGGAAAATGGCGAAAAGCGAATGCAAAGTATCCATATTCCCGATTTATTTACCGCAAAATGTGTGTGTTTTAGGTCTTTTTGGCAGATTTTTGAGAAAGTTGCGTATTTAGACCAAAAACAGAGCAAAAGTGTCGAATTTAGGCGATTTCTGAAAATGACACCAAAATAGGACATTACATTGACCATGCAACACCTCACATGAAGTGCACAACATGCGAAATGACAAAATTACAGCAAAATTAGCTAAGTTAGGAAGTCATGCGGGTTCCCCTATGCCGTATGCAGCATAGACTTATGTCGCACGATCCGTGGACTCAATCCGTTGACTGTTTTGATTCTGATCAAATCTCCACCGTTGATGCTATTTTTGGCATAATTCTTCCAGATGGTCGCAATTGCTTCAGCGGCAAGCTTTCATAGCTATTTTTGGCTTCATCTAAGCAAACTTGAAGTGCACCCCAAGTTTGCTCTACCTCCACAACTTCCCCTACTCCATCTCTCATTTAGGAAGGCTATAAATACCTCTCTTGTAATTGATTTTAGTGTGCGTGTTTAATTGTGTTAAGTTCATAGAATAGAGATTAGCAATCCTCATTGCTATGTTAGGTTAGAGAGTTACTTAGAGAGAGAAGGGTAGCCATCGGAAGCCAGGTAGGAGAAGAAGGCGTCATCTAAGGAGGCAAAGGTTCATCCATCTTCAATTGGGTTGTAATTTATGTTATCTTTATTTTATTCTTTTTATTTTGACATGGCCATGAGAAGCTAAACTTCTCATCTCTAGGGTGAGGGTTGTACTCGAATTCTAAGTTATGTTTTAATATAAATTTATGTTTTGTTTATGTTGAATTGAGTTTACTTTATTATTTAAATTATTTTTTATTAAATCCTTGCATACATAGTTCTGTCTACTATATGCCAATGTCCTCCACATACCAATAGGTGTACTATTTCCATCCCGGTGTGAGTGGGATAATGCATGTGTATATGTAACACTTCGGCTAACGACGTTTGGCAACGGTTTAAAGACTAGGGTTAGAATCCAGTAGGCTACATTGGCAAGATAGTGTAAATTGTTTATTTAGATTATATTAGGAAACACCTTAATTAGGTAGGGTCTTTGGGATATTTAATTGTGGGGTAGAATAGGGAATGATCAATTGTGTTTGTGTGAAAAAGATAATTGCATACCTAAGATACTTAGAATTGATAGCCCAAAAGCTGATCGCAAGATCGGAAACCCATCAAATGGCATAAGCAGAAACCAAGCCAGCATATGGGGTAGTGATAGTATCGCATGAGGGTTGCTGTGAGAAAATCTATAAGCATGCGACAGTGACAGTGTCGCATGCGGGGTAGAGAAACGTCTAAATTTATATTTTGCATAATTTAGGAAGAGAGCACATGATCCCAAGAGAGAATCTCTATTTAATTGTTTAATTCTAACCTTAGCACAATTAGCGCCACCGCATAAACTTTGAGAGTATTGAACCCTACCTTAAACCTATTTAATTTACCAACCAATGGTTTTAGCAAAACAAGGTCATAATCATGATGTCTTTACATGTAAGAAAAGCATGAGGCTACAATAAACAAAAAGAGACACCGTGAATGACCTTGAGCAAGCAAGAGTGATGTTGAGTTCATAAAATATTGAATTAAAGTTGCATTTTTCTCTAGAGTTTTTGTACGGATATGTGTTGTCGTTATTGTATTGATTCTTCAGGCATAAATTAATGTCAAGGACCAAACAACGTTCTATTCAATTACTTGTGGTTTAGTAGAGGAAAACACGGTAACAGCGGATGACATATCGTGGAATATATTGTCTTGAAAAATTATATGCAGGTTGTATATCGAATCACCTCGAAGAATCGCATTGTTGTTTATTGAATCAAAATTTATTTTGAAGTTAGCAATCCAGCTTTTGTCGTTTTTCGTCTACAAGGAGCAATTTCTTACAGTAAGCAGAAATCGGGTACTTTCGTGAGAAATAAAAGTGACTCATACAAGTTGTCTTCGGTATATTTGGTCATTTTAATTTCTTGAGTAATACATTATGTTGAAGTTAATTAAAAGTCACCCTCTTCTGGCATCTCCTATGAAACGCCGCTTATTTAATTTGTTTATTCTATGTTACGTTTTGTTACTTCCTTCTTGAAGTGTTGATGCGCATGTCATTGGATAAGCTCCATTTATAACATTGGTGACATTATGTGATGAATTTATTATGCTTTTCTTCTTAAGATCCATTACATTAGAGTGTTTCTGTGAGTAATACTTGAAGAAGATAGAACTAGGCTTAAAACAAGAGTACAGGTCTCGCGCTTTCCAACATCGTTCCAACAATACATAAACGATATAGAACGAATATAGAACTATTTTGATACAAACTTCCATTTGTTTTATTCACTGATAGATCTCTTTCCACAAAGCACACATGCATACATTAATTTTTATTCAGAGGCTCATTGGTCACTTAAGTAGCAGTTGTATCCAATGAAAAATGTAAAGCACAAGTCCTGACGGTCATGCTCATCATCAAAATCACTTGGTAGGATAAAAGGGTTCAATGGCGATACCGCACAAGCCTGCTGTGCTGGTAATGTCCTTCTTCATCCTGATGTATCCAGACTCGCCCCAAGATGTACCCCACGAGTTCTTCACTATCCAGTAGTGAGGGGTTACGCTGTTGCTGTACCCAACTACTGTCACGCCGTGGTCTAGACTCGTCCCGCATGAGCCAGTAAAAACTCCACTCGTGTAAAGTTGGAAAGAATATCCACTTGATTCAATGGCTACAGAAACAGGTTGGATCGCGACGGCATTCATGAGAGAAGTCTCACTGTAAGGGGTGACGCCTGCGTAACCGGTGATGGTAACTTGACGGTGAGCGGTCTTCACGGTGTTGCAAGTTCCTTGCAACGCCTTGTATGGGTAGTCCGTCGAATTTGTGATGCCCCCGTTATTTTTCACCCATTGAAAGGCATAGTCCATATATCCTCCGTTGCATCCGTAACAAGAGGTAACACAGTCTACCAGCTCCTGCTCCGAAAGAGTCACCAATTGTCCGGTTCTGATTTTGTTTATCCCCTCGATAGCAGCTACAGCCGAGAAAGCCCAACAGCTACCTGCACTCATAGTTGATAATGAAAATAATGACACTGTTTTTTTTCTTTTCCGAATAAAAATCAAGGCATAATACTCAGCATAACAGTTTTCTTTCTTTAAAGAAATACAGAGCTTTGTTATTTAATAAAAATCTAGGAGTCACATCTGGTGCCAAAAATATATTATGAATTCTAGTATTTTCGAGAGAGAGAAAAAAGTCCAGTAAATGTTACTTTAATTTTATAGGTCACTGTGTGTTGGCACAAGAGCAAGTCGAGAAATCTCGACATAATATGCTATGAGAACTCTTGTTTTTCGAGTGCGAATTAACATTGTTAAGCTTAGTTTCTCATTGTTCCTATATCATGGTAGATGACATGCTTGTTTTTAATAACGCAAACTTATAGTTTTACTCACCGCAATCTCCTTGATCCTTAACCGGTGTGACCGCACCTTGAGACCGCCAGTCAATCGATGTCGGGGCTGATACAAATGTTGAGTATTTGGATGGGGTTGAGTTCTTCGGTCCACTGCGTGGAGTGTAGCTTGCATACTTAGCCATAAACTCCGAGTTCGTAAGATCAGCAAACTTATTAAGACCGAGTTTGTACGTAAGACCGGGTTGGTTGTTTGTGGACTCGATGTATTGCAGGTTGGTCTTGAACACCTCCAAGCGAAGCGACTTTTCAGCATCGCTTGCATAGACGCGACCAAAGTTAGCCATCCAATTCTCAAATACCTCTGTCAGTGGCTCGTTGGCAGTAGCCATAGGAAGTAGAGCTGTAAATAAGATCCCGAGAACAAGCTCCAAAAGTATAGTAGGCAGAAAAGGCGATGAAGAAGCCATTGGAAAGAAATGTAAATTCAAACTTTGTAGGTAAGTCTGAAGAGATGTTTGTGGTTGATGATGAAATTAAATGCGTGCTATGGATAGTATTTATAGAGTATGTTTAATCCACAATCCTCTTACCAACCAATGGTTTTAGCAAAACAAGGTCATAATCATGATGCCTTTACATGTAAGAAAAGCATGAGGCTACAATAAACAAAAAGAGACACCGTGAATGACCTTGAGCAAGCAAGAGTGATGTTGAGTTCATAAAATATTGAATTGAAGTTGCATTTTTCTCTAGAGTTTTTGTGTTGAAACATGTAGAAGCTGGTATATATTTTTAAGATATACCTTATCGGTTGTCGTTCAGTGATCTATACAGAACTGCCTCTACAGTTCTTGTTGAACTGCATGTCGTTGTTTGTTGCCACGCAGCTAACTAGAGTCTTGAGATCTCACAGGTTGGCTCACAACAACAAAAAATAACGCCATATCAATTAAGATATTATGTTTTCATGATTTGAGTTTATGACCTTCTGTTTTGGCTTTCAAATTATGATTTTCTATTTTTGCTTTCATCGGTGCGAACATGCAAGAACTTCCGGACAACAAAAAGATTCTAGTATGAATACCTTCTGTTTTATTTAGGATAGTACCTTTGTAGGCGAGACCGACACACTCATTACGACGGAGATGAAGACGTGATGGGAAATGAAAATGTATGTTTCGTACATTGTTCAAACTTTTGTTTCATGCATTCCTATAGGTAATAAATGATATCTAGTAATAATTTTGAGATATGTCACAACATTATGGATGCGTGAGGAAGAGTCCCATGGAAACAACATATTCGGTATATATACGTAACAAATGTGGCTCAGCAATTGTCTGAGCGAATTTTGAAAACATCGGTGGTTTTGCGCTGTGAAGTAGAGATGCCAGGATCTAAGCCACAAAGATTATCTGGAAGTAATTGACTATGGTGTTAATTACTTGTAATTTCGTAACTATAACTATAACCGAAGAGTGTTTGTATATGTGTAGAAACTTTGAAGTGTACAACAAACATTAAGAGATGACCGCTTACATCCTTTATTTTGTTAAAAAATTTAAATGTGTCATTTTCATATAGTCCCTTAGACGAAGACCATCGTATCTTTCAAACCAAAGAAAAATGCAAAGATTATTTAAAATACAGAAAATATCATATTTTAAACATTTGTTTTCTACCACTCACTTTGACAAGTTATAATATTTTAACTCGTACAAAAAACTAATCGTTTTGATTCGATCTTGTTCGCGGTGATAGCTTCACACTCCTAGAAGCAATTGTCCCTGTGTGCCCGGAAATGTCTGAAAACGCCAGCTCGTAAACATGAGAAGTTGTGTTTCCCTAATTTTCTGCTTATTTGAGTGTGGGGTTATTCTTGTTACAGAATATGATATCGCTGCGGCGACCTAAATTGCGAAAGAATTAAACAAATATTTTATCCGTAATGAAAAAAAAAAAAGCAAAGCCCTGCTCGCTTCACAACGCTTGTTTTTATGATGAAAATATTTTTCTGTTGTTTAAACTGTAATTAAAAAAACTTGTATTTCTATGTTGTACGGATATGTGTTGTCGTTATTGTATTGATTCTTCAGGCATAAATTAATGTCAAGGACCAAACAACGTTCTATTCAATTACTTGTGGTTTAGTAGAGGAAAACACGGTAACAGCGGATGACATATCGTGGAATATATTGTCTTGAAAAATTATATGCAGGTTGTATATCGAATCACCTCGAAGAATCGCATTGTTGTTTATTGAATCAAAATTTATTTTGAAGTTAGCAATCCAGCTTTTGTCGTTTTTCGTCTACAATGAGCAATTTCTTACAGTAAGCAGAAATCGGGTACTTTCGTGAGAAATAAAAGTGACTCATACAAGTTGTCTTCGGTATATTTGGTCATTTTAATTTCTTGAGTAATACATTATGTTGAAGTTAATTAAAAGTCACCCTCTTCTGGCATCTCCTATGAAACGCCGCTTATTTAATTTGTTTATTCTATGTTACGTTTTGTTACTTCCTTCTTGAAGTGTTGATGCGCATGTCATTGGATAAGCTCCATTTATAACATTGGTGACATTATGTGATGAATTTATTATGCTTTTCTTCTTAAGATCCATTACATTAGAGTGTTTCTGTGAGTAATACTTGAAGAAGATAGAACTAGGCTTAAAACAAGAGTACAGGTCTCGCGCTTTCCAACATCGTTCCAACAATACATAAACGATATAGAACGAATATAGAACTATTTTGATACAAACTTCCATTTGTTTTATTCACTGATAGATCTCTTTCCACAAAGCACACATGCATACATTAATTTTTATTCAGAGGCTCATTGGTCACTTAAGTAGCAGTTGTATCCAATGAAAAATGTAAAGCACAAGTCCTGACGGTCATGCTCATCATCAAAATCACTTGGTAGGATAAAAGGGTTCAATGGCGATGCCGCACAAGCCTGCTGTGCTGGTAATGTCCTTCTTCATCCTGATGTATCCAGACTCGCCCCAAGATGTACCCCACGAGTTCTTCACTATCCAGTAGTGAGGGGTTACGCTGTTGCTGTACCCAACTACTGTCACGCCGTGGTCTAGACTCGTCCCGCATGAGCCAGTAAAAACTCCACTCGTGTAAAGTTGGAAAGAATATCCACTTGATTCAATGGCTACAGAAACAGGTTGGATCGCGACGGCATTCATGAGAGAAGTCTCACTGTAAGGGGTGACGCCTGCGTAACCGGTGATGGTAACTTGACGGTGAGCGGTCTTCACGGTGTTGCAAGTTCCTTGCAACGCCTTGTATGGGTAGTCCGTCGAATTTGTGATGCCCCCGTTATTTTTCACCCATTGAAAGGCATAGTCCATATATCCTCCGTTGCATCCGTAACAAGAGGTAACACAGTCTACCAGCTCCTGCTCCGAAAGAGTCACCAATTGTCCGGTTCTGATTTTGTTTATCCCCTCGATAGCAGCTACAGCCGAGAAAGCCCAACAGCTACCTGCACTCATAGTTGATAATGAAAATAATGACACTGTTTTTTTTCTTTTCCGAATAAAAATCAAGGCATAATACTCAGCATAACAGTTTTCTTTCTTTAAAGAAATACAGAGCTTTGTTATTTAATAAAAATCTAGGAGTCACATCTGGTGCCAAAAATATATTATGAATTCTAGTATTTTCGAGAGAGAGAAAAAAGTCCAGTAAATGTTACTTTAATTTTATAGGTCACTGTGTGTTGGCACAAGAGCAAGTCGAGAAATCTCGACATAATATGCTATGAGAACTCTTGTTTTTCGAGTGCGAATTAACATTGTTAAGCTTAGTTTCTCATTGTTCCTATATCATGGTAGATGACATGCTTGTTTTTAATAACGCAAACTTATAGTTTTACTCACCGCAATCTCCTTGATCCTTAACCGGTGTGACCGCACCTTGAGACCGCCAGTCAATCGATGTCGGGGCTGATACAAATGTTGAGTATTTGGATGGGGTTGAGTTCTTCGGTCCACTGCGTGGAGTGTAGCTTGCATACTTAGCCATAAACTCCGAGTTCGTAAGATCAGCAAACTTATTAAGACCGAGTTTGTACGTAAGACCGGGTTGGTTGTTTGTGGACTCGATGTATTGCAGGTTGGTCTTGAACACCTCCAAGCGAAGCGACTTTTCAGCATCGCTTGCATAGACGCGACCAAAGTTAGCCATCCAATTCTCAAATACCTCTGTCAGTGGCTCGTTAGCAGTAGCCATAGGAAGTAGAGCTGTAAATAAGATCCCGAGAACAAGCCCCAAAAGTATAGTAGGCAGAAAAGGCGATGAAGAAGCCATTGGAAAGAAATGTAAATTCAAACTTTGTAGGTAAGTCTGAAGAGATGTTTGTGGTTGATGATGAAATTAAATGCGTGCTATGGATAGTATTTATAGAGTATGTTTAATCCACAATCCTCTTACCAACCAATGGTTTTAGCAAAACAAGGTCATAATCATGATGCCTTTACATGTAAGAAAAGCATGAGGCTACAATAAACAAAAAGAGACACCGTGAATGACCTTGAGCAAGCAAGAGTGATGTTGAGTTCGTAAAATATTGAATTGAAGTTGCATTTTTCTCTAGAGTTTTTGTGTTGAAACATGTAGAAGCTGGTATATATTTTTAAGATATACCTTATCGGTTGTCGTTCAGTGATCTATACAGAACTGCCTCTACAGTTCTTGTTGAACTGCATGTCGTTGTTTGTTGCCACGCATCTAACTAGAGTCTTGAGATCTCACAGGTTGGCTCACAACAACAAAAAATAACGCCATATCAATTAAGATATTATGTTTTCATGATTTGAGTGTATGACCTTCTGTTTTGGCTTTCAAATTATGATTTTCTATTTTTGCTTTCATCGGTGCGAACATGCAAGAACTTCCGGACAACAAAAAGATTCTAGTATGAATACCTTCTGTTTTATTTAGGATAGTACCTTTGTAGGCGAGACCGACACACTCATTACGACGGAGATGAAGACGTGATGGGAAATGGAAATGTATGTTTCGTACATTGTTCAAACTTTTGTTTCATGCATTCCTATAGGTAATAAATGATATCTAGTAATAATTTTGAGATATGTCACAACATTATGGATGCGTGAGGAAGAGTCCCATGGAAACAACATATTCGGTATATATACGTAACAAATGTGGCTCAGCAATTGTCTGAGCGAATTTTGAAAACATCGGTGGTTTTGCGCTGTGAAGTAGAGATGCCAGGTTCTAAGCCACAAAGATTATCTGGAAGTAATTGACTATGGTGTTAATGAATTGTAATTTCGTAACTATAATTATAACCGAAGAGTGTTTGTATATGTGTAGAAACTTTGAAGTGTACAACAAACATTAAGAGATGACCACTTACATCCTTTATTTTGTTAAAAAATTTAAATGTGTCATTTTCATATAGTCCCTTAGACGAAGACCATCGTATCTTTCAAACCAAAGAAAAAATGCAAAGATTATTTAAAATACAGAAAATATCATATTTTAAACATTTGTTTTCTACAACTCACTTTGACAAGTTATAATATTTTAACTCGTACAAAAAACTAATCGTTTTGATTCGATCTTGTTCGCGGTGATAGCTTCACACTCCTAGAAGCAATTGTCCCTGTGTGCCCGGAAATGTCTGAAAACGCCAGCTCGCAAACATGAGAAGTTGTGTTTCCCTAATTTTCTGCTTATTTGAGTGTGGGGTTATTCTTGTTACAGAATATGATATCGCTGCGGCGACCTAAATTGCGAAAGAATTAAACAAATGTTTTATCCGTAATGAAAAAAAAAAAAGCAAAGCCCTGCTCGCTTCACAACGCTTGTTTTTATGATGAAAATAATTTTCTGTTGTTTAAACTGTAATTAAAAAAACTTGTATTTCTATGTTGTACGGATATGTGTTGTCGTTATTGTATTAATTCTTCAGGCATAAATTAATGTCAAGGACCAAACAACGTTCTATTCAATTACTTGTGGTTTAGTAGAGGAAAACACGGTAACAGCGGATGACATATCGTGGAATATATTGTCTTGAAAAATTATATGCAGGTTGTATATCGAATCACCTCGAAGAATCGCATTGTTGTTTATTGAATCAAAATTTATTTTGAAGTTAGCAATCCAGCTTTTGTCGTTTTTCGTCTACAAGGAGCAATTTCTTACAGTAAGCAGAAATCGGGTACTTTCGTGAGAAATAAAAGTGACTCATACAAGTTGTCTTCGGTATATTTGGTCATTTTAATTTCTTGAGTAATACATTATGTTGAAGTTAATTAAAAGTCACCCTCTTCTGGCATCTCCTATGAAACGCCGCTTATTTAATTTGTTTATTCTATGTTACGTTTTGTTACTTCCTTCTTGAAGTGTTGATGCGCATGTCATTGGATAAGCTCCATTTATAACATTGGTGACATTATGTGATGAATTTATTATGCTTTTCTTCTTAAGATCCATTACATTAGAGTGTTTCTGTGAGTAATACTTGAAGAAGATAGAACTAGGCTTAAAACAAGAGTACAGGTCTCGCGCTTTCCAACATCGTTCCAACAATACATAAACGATATAGAACGAATATAGAACTATTTTGATACAAACTTCCATTTGTTTTATTCACTGATAGATCTCTTTCCACAAAGCACACATGCATACATTAATTTTTATTCAGAGGCTCATTGGTCACTTAAGTAGCAGTTGTATCCAATGAAAAATGTAAAGCACAAGTCCTGACGGTCATGCTCATCATCAAAATCACTTGGTAGGATAAAAGGGTTCAATGGCGATACCGCACAAGCCTGCTGTGCTGGTAATGTCCTTCTTCATCCTGATGTATCCAGACTCGCCCCAAGATGTACCCCACGAGTTCTTCACTATCCAGTAGTGAGGGGTTACGCTGTTGCTGTACCCAACTACTGTCACGCCGTGGTCTAGACTCGTCCCGCATGAGCCAGTAAAAACTCCACTCGTGTAAAGTTGGAAAGAATATCCACTTGATTCAATGGCTACAGAAACAGGTTGGATCGCGACGGCATTCATGAGAGAAGTCTCACTGTAAGGGGTGACGCCTGCGTAACCGGTGATGGTAACTTGACGGTGAGAGGTCTTGTTACACCAAAAGGTATAGTACAAAGTTTCAGTACAGTAAACTGCACTTTTTAACCTTCAATACACTTTTCGGTTCAGACTGCAAGTATACAATCCTATCGAGTAGTATAAATTCGGGTATCGATCACAGGGACGGTTCAAGTCTTAACTAGATATCTACCTAAATTAAATAAAGACTAGAAGTTGGAAAATGTTGGTTTTGGATTTTTATACTTCCTAACAATTCGATCACAGTAAATAAATGCAAGAAAGAAAATAAACTTGGTTTAATTCAAATGTAAAAAGGCGTTTCCAGGGTTATGACTTCATCTCAGTTTTGCCTCGAGGTACCCGGTCCGTGTAGTGTCCTACACGGGCCGTGTCCAATGTACACGGGCTGGGTACTGTCGTACACGGTCCGTGCGGCCCTCTAGTGAATGCAGCAGTTATTGTTTCTTAGTGTTGTTCCTTTGTGTAGGGTTCTACTGACCAGACCTAATGTTCCTAAACCTCAACTGTCGTCTGTTGGTTCATTAACTTGGTATGGAATTGCAATATGTGCTCTCGTCGGGTTCTAGACCTCAACTGTCGTATGTTGGTCTGAATTACCTAGTTGCTTGTTTGGTATACTAAAGGTAACCTCATTCCGTCGATATGAGGAAATATTCACCTGTCGGCTACTACTTGGTTTCACCTTCCGGATCACTAATCCTACCTCATGTACTTAGTTTGGTTGAGAGATTATAAGGGCCAAAGTACCTTCTAGATGTGCGCATTCATCTAGTGGTAAACCGATAAAAATCAAACAACTTAGACTAAGCAATTAAATCAAACACAATCAAGCAAACACAAATTTCAACAAAAGAATCCAATAACTAACATGCAAAACAAAACATTCGATTACATCACAACCCTAGAAACTAAAAGTCTACTCTAACATGATTAAAAAGCAAATAAAACAAATAAAGATAAAGGAGTTCATAGAAAAACTCGAAGAACAATGGAGATCCGTCGAAAACTCGCGTCTTTCGCTTCTCAACTTCGTCTCCAAGCCAAAGCCGTCAAGGCCAAACCCTAGCAAATGCCTCTCTGCTCCAGAATGTCTCTCTGGTGCAAGAAATCCCGCTTATATGCTTTTCTGGCCGACCTTCCATCAATTAGCCTTGTTTCCAAATTCTAAATCTGTTTCCGGAAATGCTTGACACGACCCGTGTGGAATTCTACACGGACCGTGTGCCTGTGTTCTTCCTACGGTTGAGTCAGCAGTTGGAAATGCTTGACACGGCCCGTGTGAAATTCTACACGGACCGTGTACCTGTGTCTCTAGCTCAGATTGTAGATCTTCTCGCAAGCTTTCCGAAAAGTGGTTATACACTCAAAACGGAGTTACGAGTCAAAATCTATGACCGTTTTAATTTCAGGTGCTGAGATTTGTGTCCTGGTCGTGTCTGTGGTCGGGCAGAGGGTTGTACGGTCCGCATAAGAAGGTACACGGACCGTATATAAACCTTCAAATTCTATATTCTTCCTCGGTTTCGCCCTTTTTTCTGCAAAGTAAGAACAAATGCACAGCAGTACCACATTCTATAGATATTCAATGAAATAAACACAATTTGACAGTTTTAGGCACAGGTTTTGGTACAAAGTTTGGTCAGAATATAGATACGAAATCGAGATATCAGGTCTTCACGGTGTTGCAAGTGTTGTCCCTAAGGCACCACTAATTTACTTTAAAAATTGAAACTAAATGCAAATAAATTAAATAGAAGAGTTTAGAGAAAATTGACACGCGGGATGTTAACGGAGTTCGGCAAAATGGCCTACGTCTCCGGGCGTCGCAACCGCTTCTTGGTGCGTCTTTCTATTACCCAATGAGAAAAGTTACAACTTGTGAACCGGTGTGCCCTTACAACCAATGAAAAGTCAATCGGCCAACTAGAGTAGAGAACGAAGTCTCTAAGTCTATAATCTCAAGAGAAACACTCACAAAAACTAACTCTAATCTAATCTAGCAAGATTAGTGAAGTAGATTTGAGGTTGTGAAGAAATTTTGAAGTTTTAGCTCTCACAACAATGGGGAATATTGCACAGTAAAATCGCGATTTTAAAAGCTGGGGGCGGCTAGAGTTATTTTGGGAGAAAACCTAATTGTTTTATTTATAGAGACAGTTTCGGAAAGAGTATTCTGCCTACAATCGTTACCAACGATTGACTAATCTGTACAACGATTAGTACTAATATGCAATTAGGGTTTCAGCCAAATTCAAAATTCTGCGAGACTTTCATAATCATTACAACGATTGTATAAATGTTGGTAACGATTACTCTCTGGAAATATTGTGTTATTTCTCGCATTCTGATTTCTGTGCAGTTATTTTAATCGTTACAACGATTAGACAATCGTTGATAACGATTGTTCCCTGACTTCAACATCAAATCTATTTTACCAAGTCTATGATTTTACAATTTAAAGTCTTGATAAATCTTGATGATTTCTTCAGGACAACAGATCCATATTGCAATTTCAATTTTCTTAAACCTGCGAAGTATCTTAACTCAAAGAAATTGTTAAATTCAATTGTTGTATGTTTTGCAAATTAGTCAAATAGCATACTAAGAGTATTGCTTGCAACAACAATCTCCTCCTTTTGACGATTTGCAAAACATACATCGCAAGCAAGTGCATAAATTGATTTGAAATTATATTTCCCAATTGTTTATTCTCCAATTGTCAGTTTTGCATGTCTTGCATTTTCTCCCCCGTTTGGAAATCGACGAAAGAAAAGATAACTAACGAGTGCTCTCCCTCAAAATAAGCACTCCCCCTCAATTTGTGGAAGATGGAATTATGTAAAGAACAACACGCATTGAGAAAGAAGGATTAACGTAAAAAACAATTATAGGGCATAGAAGAATTCCACCAATAAAACGAAGCTACTAATAATCATAAAATATTTTGAAAGGTCTACATAACATGCAAAGCAAAGTGATTATAAGTTCCTAGCATAGCAATCGAATAATACGCAACAATCTAAGTACGAGCAAATGAAACGCAAAGAACGATCAGTGAAATAATAAAAAGGAACTAGATGTCGTCGTCAGGAGCATCACCATCGGCATCATCATCATCATCACCATCATCAGCAGGATCATCATCATGAGCACCACTGCCCGCCCCAAAACGTCGCACCCAACGCTTAGCAAGATCCGTTTGAGCCTCATCAAGGGATTTAATATTCTTGGCATTGCAGCGAACACCCTGATGGACCTTGTCAAGTTTAGTAGCGAGGTTAGAAATACCGGAAGTGATGCCGCGCAATTGGTCCATGACCTAAGCCATTTCGGTGGTTGAGGCCTGCGGTGGATCCGGAGCATCGGAAGGTGGAGCTGGTGGAGGGGATGGTGGATTGGCCTCAGTTGGATCCCAATATTGATTTGGAAGGGCATTGGGAGCTTTAATCCATCGATTGACGGGACGGTTATCGGGTCGAAGACCGGGTGGGCCACTTGCGGAGGCCGTTAAAGACCAACCAATATTAGGCATTTCACTAACTAAATTTACCGGGCCGTGAAAGGTTAGGTCAGGTGAAAGAGGAATTCCATTGAGACGCATAATTTTGTGAATAATGTGAGCATAGGGTAAATTATAGACCTTGCTGTTGAATGCATTTCTCATGTGACGGAGAATGATATATGGAATGTTGAAGCGTTTCTCATCCAAACAAATGAGATGACGCATGTAGAAAGTAGCATTCCATTCCATGTTGGTTTTGATTTTGGCTTTTGGAGTGAGGATATTGTTGACAAAAAGATATAGCAACCGATGAAGAGATGGAAGATGTGAAGCATAAAGAGGGGCACCAACCCGATAATTAACAAAATAACAATAATATATTGAGCAATATTGTTGATTTTCATTAAGCAATTTTATTAAAAAGAGAATTATAGTAGAGGTACATTCAATACATAACAAATAACCAATTTGTAAGTTGTGCCTTATTTTGGTGAATTTCATGGTGGATATTAATGAAAGAGAAAAGATTGAAAAATTCAATTAAGATTGATTGTGGCATGTTTTTTCTGAAGTCTAGACCTAGTCCACTTATTTATTTATTTTAATTTTGGTTTTCATCTTTGCCTTTCTAAAATTCCAATAAACAAGTTGACTTTCATGTTTAATTAGGGAGATCATGCTTATCAATTAACCATTAAAATTAAGGCCGAATTTTTTATTAATCAAAATTAAAATAAAAAAATATTGCTGAAGGGTATCATTTTGGCGGAAATTTCATATGTAGGTAGACCGGGATGCTTAATTCCGTCCCACGGGACGGAACATTTTAAAACGTCCTACTAATCCAACTTTGCCCAAATGGATCAAACAAGTATGCATTGAATTATTAGTCTAGTTGGTATACCATAAAAGTTCCTTTCCCACCAAATGGATCACGCCATACGATGTTGGCAATGGCAATTGGCATCTAACATTTTTACGATAGTTCTGAAATAAAACTCCTTTGAATAAATACATTTGTTTGAGGTTCTAAACAAAAGATTGAAGGACCAAACAAGTATCCTTTTCAGAAATAGTACATGGTTTTGTTATCTTCATTTCTGTTCAAGTAAGTCAATGGTTTATGAAAAGAAATGAATGGTTCAAGTTTGTATTTTACAAATTTTATAGTTGATCTGTTAATTTGCTGCCAAAAAACATACTACCCTGTTCTGCTTTTCCCAGCCCATTGCCAAAATTGTTGTGCTAACTGAAAAATTATATGGATTATTATTTTCCCTTGATTTGCTTCAATTTATATTATTTATAATAAGAGGTTTTTAATTTCCTTCAAAATAAATTGCAGCATCAATCAAAGATAATCAGGGAAAGAATATCTTAAACTCATCCTTTATAACTGCCACGCCATTCAACTACGGGTCAGGCCATGTCAACCCAAATGCGGCAGCAGATCCAGGTTTGATTTACGACCTCAACACGACCGACTATATGAACTTTCTTTGCTCTATTGGCTACAACTCAATCCAAGTATCATTATTCGAGCGGGGCTATCGATGCCCTTCAAATCGTCTAGATATTAAGGACTTGAACTACCCATCATTTTCAATTTATAACCTCACAGGCTCAGTTACAGTAACCCGCAAAGTTAAAAATGTCGGTCCTGCAGGCACGTACACTGCAACATTTGAGGAACCGAGAGGTATTCGAGTGAAGGTAGAGCCCAATAGTTTAACGTTTGGCACTGGTGAAGAGAAGAAATTTAGTGTAACATTTAATGTGGATACCCCTAGCTCTACCCACGTATTTGGAAGCATTACATGGTCGGATGGAACACGGTATGTAAGGAGTCCTGTGGTGGTGCGGACAAGGTCATAGAGAAACAAATCCAATTGATTGAAGCTTTTGGGTGGATTTATTTTCTTTCTTCTGACTATTCAGAAGTTTCTTGATTGTTTCTTGATTGAAGCCTTCAGTTTGGATTTATCTTTTTTTTCTATTTATTTGAAAAGAATCTCCATTGTTTATAGTTATCATTTTATTGTGTCTAAAAATTATTTCTTTTTTGTAAATTTTGTTTGCTCCGTGTGTATAATTTAAGTAACAAAAAAAATACTGGTATCAATATATATAAGAAATTTGTGTGGTTATTGTTTCCTTTATCTATTTTTATAGAGCTTGGCCTTGCATTCAGTTTTTATATAAAAGATATCCTCTTTCAGAGAAAAGTATTTATCCTTATATAGGAGAGGAATAATTAAAAGGGTAACAATATATCAATATCCTTAAATTATAAATAATAGGTAGCTAACAGGAGACAGAATGCATAGATATAATAACATAGCTAAATCAAATAAAAGCAATAGAGAGTTGTTGCATGGGGGTGAAAATTCCATACACCTCTAATTATATGTATGATTTGATCTTCTGCCGTGATTAGCAAGAGTAGCATTGCAACAAAGTTAACCATGTTTTCCTGGTACAGCCTGAATACAATTTAATCTCTTATTCCTTGAAACTACATAATTTAAAGAGAATAAAAAAGGCGGCCAAAATTAAGTAAATTATTCTCTTCCCTTTAGCTGGTTACAATTTTGACATGAGATCCAAAAAATAATAATGAAGTACCAAACAATAGAATTGAACAGGAAACTTAGGTCAAACAAGATAAAGGTTACAATATTGAATTGAAATGTATTCACTGCAATTTACCAATAAGAGTTTGCATACATTTTTATTCAATAAACAGTACAAGGTCAAAAATGAAATTAAATTAATAGAAATACTAAATTGAAACATGCCAATAATTAGCAAAAAGTAAAACTCATCATGAAAAATCTACATGATTATCAATAGATAATATCTCATGACTTTATGACTTTGGCATGTGGGAAGTAGTCTACATAGACTGCCGATACAACAGTGCATACAAGCACGAGGTCCATTAAGGCATTCGCACCGAGAGACTCTGACGAAGAGGTAGAGGTTTGGTGCTGTGGCCTGTGGGGAGAGGCTAAGCGGAGTTGGGGCATCGAAAGAGAGAGAGAAATGAGAAAGATTGAAGGATACAGAGCTTGATATTCCATTATTTAGAGAAAAGAAGAGAAGCAACAAAAAATAAGATTTAAATGGAGGAATTACTACCTGTACATGTATTTATGGAGGAGATGGTCTGAAATGTACTGGCCCCCTTGCAAGGGGCATATGCATTTTTGGTACTTTCGGTATTGTGAAAATTTGAGAGAAAAGAAAGTAACTGGAAAAAAGAAAAAAAGAAAAACTTTGGATCGGTGAATCGGAAAAATATCACTATCCTTCAATGCTTAAAAAAATTAAGGTACTATTTTTATTTCCTCTATTATTTTATAATATTTTGTATAAATAAAAAATTCTCCAATATCCCCGCCCAACCTCGTGGGTACATCTTGGTTTACTCTTTGCTCAATCTCACCGCAAAGATGACAATGAAGAGGGTAGGATTGAAATTGTGGGCCTGGTTTTTCATCCCAAATTTTAGGCCCAACTGAATATTGAGATTCGACAATGTCATGTAATTTAATTTAGTTTCAAAGTTTCATTAGCATTGAGTTCATAGTAATTTAACTTAGACAAAATTTTGTAACTTTTTATTATTATCAAGAGGAGGGTTCCAATACTTCATGCTCTTCATACCTCATCATACCTCATATTTTATATCTTCGTTTTCAAATTCCAAATTGTTTTTGAGAAACAAAAAGGGTCTAGTCCTCATTTTCATTAACCGTGATTGGTTACAGGAGTTGAGTTTCTGAGTAGAAACCCATGTAGAAAAAGAAAATAGTAAAATGCAGAAAAGAGAAAAATGAAAGAGCTGAAAGGGAAGAAAGATACAGGGAAGTAAAAGTGCAGAAAAAAGAAAATTAGAAGGGTGCAGATGTGATTATGGCCGCAATTCTCGCTGTAAGGGTCTTCTTCTACGCACACTATCTGCTGATTCCCTCCACTGGAGGTGTATGTCATGTACCAGCTCATGTATTTGTTTGCTTTGCTCCCTAAATATACGGCAACATCTCTCTCTCCATAATACAAACTGTGAGATTAGGATGAGTTCTCTCACTTTTGTTGTTGTGTTTTGTTGCACCAGCAGTCCTATGTAATTCTGACTTGGTAATTGAGCTCCTATTCCGTGCAGCACCGCATCATACACCCCCAATGCCCAGTAACATTCATTAAACAGATGTTGTACCGTTTCATCAGCTCGTCTGCACATGTAGCACATTCCAGGCATGTTATAGCCCCTGGACCTCATATTATCAGCAGTTAAAATCATGTTTCAGAGCATGAGCCAAGTGAATACTTTGAACCGAGGCGGTACCACTAACTTCCAGATTCTGTGAATGTTGGAGAGTATCGTAGGGCCATCCTGCATCGCCCGGTATGCTGATTTGACAGAGAAGTCTCCTGCAGCTGTCAGTTTCCAATGGGCATTGTCGTTAATCGTTTGTGAGGCCTGCTGTTGCCTTCTTTGTATGATGTACTGGTCCCTTTCCATCTGCATACGTTGTATCTGCTCCTCCGCGGTTAGTGACAGTACCGGTTTGAACAGCATCGGCAAAGTCTGTTGTTGAAGGAATTCCTCCAAGCTGATGTTGTTGTTTGTGGTGAATGTGTATAGCATCTCAAATTCGTATTTGGGTATACCTATACCCCAATTCTGCTCCCACATCGGTATTGTGTTTCCCCTTCCCTATATTCTATGCATGAAGTTTGCACAAAAACTTGTGATGTGTTTGAGATGTATCCTGAAAAAATATGACCTAAATATCCTTTCATACGAATGACGACAATATAAAGTCTGAAACAGTCCTTTCCAAAGCCTCTGCTGTGCGCTACACCATTGCCAGAACCACTTAGCCATAAGAGCCTTGTTGAAATTTATGATATTTAATATCCCCAATCCCCCCATCTTTTTGGATCTGCATATGAGTGACCAACATGCCAAGTGAATTTTGTGTTGTCCCTGCATTTGCCCCTGCCATAGGAAGTCTCTTCTTATTTTATCAATCTTCTCCAAAACCCATTTTGGCATGCTGAATACCGACATGTAGTATATTGGTATTGCCGTGATAACTGCATTGATGAGCACAATTCTTTCCGCTATGGTGAGCAGCTTAGTCGACCATCCCGATAGCCGATTAGAGATGTTCTTAATAAGTGGCATGACTACATCCCGTTGTAGTCTCGTGTCCGATAACGGTAACCCCAAGTACTTGAAAGGGAATGATCATTTCTTGCATCCAATCTGAGCCGCTAATTGGGCAAGTTGTGTTTGTGGTGTAGCCGCTACCACCAATTCTGATTTTTCCAAGTTGACCTTGAGTCCCAATAACTCAGCAAAGGCAGAGAGTACAATTGTGAGGACTAGTATTTGTTGGAAATCGGGTTTAACAAAAAAGAGGGCATCATCTGCATATAAGAGGGACAGTTGCATCCCTTGTATAGGCATCCTTAGTGCACCGATATGTTAACACCTTTGCAACCACCGTGGTATGAAATCCATGGCGAGAATAAAAAGGAAGGGTGAGAGGGGGTCTCCCTGTCTGACCCCTCTCTTCAAGAAGATTTATTTTCCCAAGTAGTCCATTTATCGTTATCTGCGATGAACCTTGCAGCACCAGCCTTATGACCCAGGAAATCCAAGCCCGGGGGAAGCCCAGATGGAACATGACCTTGGAGAGGAAGTTCTAGCTGATTGTGTCGAAGGCTTTGTGTATGTCCTCTTTGAAGATTGCTAATGGAATATTCTATTCTTTGATGAAGTACATGAGCTCTTACGCGTATACAAAGCCTTCCGTAATCTGACGACCCTTGAGGAATCCAGTTTATGATTGATGAATCAGCTGCCCTATGTGTTCTTGTAACTAGTTAGTAAGGATTTTGGACATTATTTTATGTATCCCATTAATCAAGCTAATCGGTCTAAAATCCTTCGGGCGAGTGGAATTTTCTGTTTTAGGATTGAGGGCTATTACCGAGTTATTGAGTGGGTGTAATGTGCCATCACCTTGCATAGCCCGAGTTATGACTTCCCATATGTCAGGCAGAAGAATGTCCATGAATTCCTTATAAAACTCACCACAATATCCATCTGGACCCGGTGCTTTGTTGTTGGGCCAAGCCTTTATAACCTTGGTGATTTCATCCTCTGTCACCGGCCTTGCCAGCGTTAAAAGGTCTACCGTGCTTGGATAGAGCTGCTCCCACAAATTCCAAATTGTTGAAGTAAATTTTTAGTAAACAAATAATATATGCATTAAACACAAATTTTAATTCTTAATTTATATTTATATCTTTTTTTCAAAATTTAAGATTAAACTTATGAGGTATTTTGCTGTGAATATGTATCATCTGAGTTAACTCAAATTTTGAGTTAAGATCTGAACCGTCCGATTTAGATTTACATTAATATTAAAAGACCCCATGTCTTATAGGCGGAATCCATATCCTGTGAGGCAACAGAATATTTCTGTTTGGATTACGACCGTCTGATCAAAATTCGGGCCCATCCGGCCTCAGATGTAACACAAAGGGCCACTTAATAGTCGTGTGGATTTTGATTGGACGGTTCAAATCCAAACAGAAATATTTTGTTACCTTTGGTTATGCAATAATTCTTATAGGCGTGTGTCGAATTGGACCGAATTCTAATCATACGAAGCTGAAAGTTGAGATTTGATATGTCATGTACATTCTCAACCGGGCTAATCCGACCCATTTAATATTCATGCTAAAACAGATCGGACGGTCCGGATTTGAATTCAAAATTTGAGTTAGTGATATGAATTCGCAAATCAGACGGATCCAAATGAAAAAAAAAAGTAAAAATAGGCATCCCAAATTGGGAGTCCACATCCTCCGAGGTAACAGAATATTTCTGTTTTGATCCGGACCGTCCGATCAGAATTCCGATCAATCCGGACCGAGGTAGAATGCAGGGGCTCCTTTAATATTTGTGCAGGTTCTGATTGGACGGTCTTGATCTAAACATAAATATTCCGTTACCTTAGGTGATATGAATTACCAAAATTGGTGGCTTTGATAAATAAACAACACTTGAACTGAATTAGCCCACCGTAAAAATAAATTACCAGCTTTTAGACGACGATTGCTCTCCTTCTTTACCTTGACCCACTTCACAAGCAAAAATATTATTCGACAGCTCCAAATTGTACCCAATCCCCACAAATTCTTCCTTCTCTGTGTTTGATCCCGAGTCGTCAATTGGAGAGAAGAAGAAGAGATGAAGATCACGGTCATGACCTCCGACGAACAATTCATCTCGCTCGACGTCGATTCCGACGAATCCGTACCAATCTCTCTCTCTCTGTAAACCCTATTTTTGTTTTTTGCGAATTTTATGGGTTCAATTTTCCTAATTTTATATGTTAATGTTTGATCTGTAGGTAGAGAATGTGAAAGCTCTCCTGGAAGTAGAGGTACAACAAGTTTTTGTTCACTTTTTTACATAAAAGTAAAAACTGCTCTGTATTTTATATCTGTACTGTTTTTGTCAGACGAAAGTAGCCATACAACAGCAACAGTTGCACTTTAATGGAAATGAGATCAGAAATTCTGATCTCTTGAGCGCGGTTGGTGTAAAAGACGGAGATTTAATTACTATGCTTGTTGCTTCTGAGAGGTAAACTATCTTTAGATGTTCATTTATACTGGTATGAAACTAGATTTGTACTGGTATGAGACTTTTAAGAGCAAGTTAAGTGAAATTAAGAACTGGATTTGTACTGGTATGAAACTAGATTTGTACTCGGCCATTGATAAAGCCAAATCTAGTCATAAAAAGCAATATCTAGAGAAGTAGTTGCATTAATAATGAAATTATAAAAGAAAGGATTAGAAAAGACAAATGATAGCACTACCAATACTAACTATGGATTAGTATTCTCCAGTGATAGAATATATCTTATCAGTAATAAGTTTTTTAACTTTAGTGAAATGCATTCTCTTTTTCACAATTGAAATTTTTAGGTTATCTGAGGATCAGTTAAGAATAGCGCCAGATGGATCAGCTGTAAACCCTCAAGCATTCCAACAACACATCCGCCGTGATTCCCAAATTATGGCTCAGCTTCTTCAGGCATGAATTTTTTTTTATTTTTTATATAGTTTTAAATATTCTGTTTGTGTTTTACAATTATTTTACATATAAGATTCGTATGCCTATGTTGTGGTGAGAACTTGTTTGGTCTGGTTTAAGCAATTTTCGACATGAGTGCCTTTAGTGAATTATAATTCATAAAATGTGACCCCTAAATATCAGAATCCATATCCTCTGAGGTAACAGAATTTTATAGTTTGGATCACGGCTGTCCGATCGGAATCCGGGCCAATCCAGCCCTAGGTGGAACGCACAGGGACGCTTTAATAGTCGTGCATATTCTGATTGGACGGTCCAGATCCAAATAGAAATATTCTGTTACCTTAGGTGATACGAATTCTAGATATCAATGGTTCCAAAGACTTCTGCTAACACCCGATTCAAATATATAATTGGAAATCAATAATTTCAAGCATTAAATAAGAGATAAAAAATAGAAAAGGGTTCTTTCAGATTTGGAAACTTAATACATGGGTTATTATATATATGTTCCACTTGCCTATTTGGAATAAGGGGGGGATGGGGGGTGGGGCTTTAAGATTCGTGCAAACATAAATTAAATGGTCTGGATCTATCCTGATCCTGTCAGGTACCTTACCTAATCTGAATTCATGCTACCTGCTATGATTTTTTATGTAGTTTTCCCTGCTGAATATGAATTTCAAACATTGATACACTTGCAGAATGATCCGCAACTAGCTCAGGCTATATTGGGAAATGATATAAATGCCCTTCAGGACATTCTACGGTTACGCCACAAGCAGAGACTCGAAATGAAGCGCAAGCAGGATGAAGAACTTGTAAGAAAAAGATAAAACCCAAACACACATGCTTGTTAAGCAGTTATAGTTATCTTTATAGTAACTAAGTTTCGGCCTCAAAAACTATCAAAGAATTTCAAAATTAACTGCATTTGAATCAGGCATTTCAAAATTTCATGTACCACGAGCCTGCATCCAACATTGGATTAAATCAGGCATTAATATATTTCTAAATGGATCATGAAAATTATTGTCTGGCCGATTTCTTATTTTGAAAAAAATAGTAATTGTATAACTTTACTGGTTAGCTTCCTGAAACATTTATCATGATTTTTCGTGATAACTGAGGAAGAATTTTAATTGAACAAAAATTGAAAGCATAGTGGCTGATTAAACAAGCATGACACACATAAAACTAAGGGACTAAATTTTTTATTTAACAAGCTCAGGGTCTGTTGTGTACTATTTTATACATAAAGTGTCCTTTACTGTCATATATTTACCTGTATGAGATGAATATTTGTTACCAGTGCATCTTGCACATGTAATTTATACATCATCTGTGAAATTTTTTAGGCTTTGTTAACTGCGGATCCCTTTGATATTGAAGCTCAGAGGAAGATTGAAGCCGCTATTCGTCAGGTTTTTATGATCAAATTATATCTTCATTGTTTTGGGTTAATTCTTTATGTTCAATTAGGTTATAGAGTAATTTGTCTAAATGTTTAACACAGAAAGGTATCGATGAAAATTGGGAGGCAGCTTTGGAGCACAATCCTGAGGCATTTGCTCGAGTGGTGAGTGATTCATAAACTGTTGAATGAATTACTTTAATATTGTACAAGTACATTATGATATTTTATTATATTTATAATGTTTTAAATGTATAGGTTATGTTATATGTGGATATGGAAGTCAATGGTGTACCTCTTAAGGTACGAAACAATAATGTTTTGACCAATTAATAACATTAAGTTATTTCTTGCATTACTTGTTGACTTTATATTCTGCATTGAAATATATAGGCCTTTGTTGACAGTGGGGCCCAGTCTACAATAATATCAAAAAGTTGTGCTGAACGTTGTGGGTAAGATATCTTAAGTATGATTTTTGTGATTTCTTTACTTTGAAAATTGTGTTTAGTTTACAAAAGAACAATTTATAATATTAAATAGAAAATAAGCTAAGAGTGAGGCTCTGGTAATATGCATTTGCAAATGTACTTGTAGACCAAATTTTACATTTTTTAGAATTTTTTTACTATTTTTTTAGATAGGTAGAAAATCGCTTGATCTAAAAATTCTCGACCATCCGAAAGTAGTGATTTTCTAAATAGTAAAAAAATTAAAAAAATTATAAAATTTGGTCTCCGTACACATTTTCATATGGAGATCATGTTTAACGGTTTGGATCGAACGGTTTCAACGTTGAAAATAGTGATATGGTACCATAGCACGGGTCGACCTGTAATATACATATTACATAACCTCACTCATATGCTAATATTATTAAAGTGGAGACTACTCACTTAAGTGGTTAATTTTCTTTTTCATTTTTATTACTACCCATATTTAGGTTGTTGAGACTCTTAGATCAGCGTTATAGAGGTGTTGCTGTTGGTGTTGGCCAATCAGAGATCTTAGGCCGTATACATGTGGCCCCACTTAAGGTAACTGTTTGGACTTGTTCATTGTTAAGGACATTCCATGCCAATTAAGTTTACTTTATTGAGTGAGGCTATGGTACTATGCATAGTGCATATTAGCCCGTACTATGGATCAATATCTTTGTTTTCAAAATTCTAATAGTTGATCTGAACCATTCAACATGATCTCTATATAAAAATGTACTTGCAGACTAAATTCTACATTTTTTAGAATTTTTTTACTATTTTTTTAGATAGGTAGAAAATCACTACTTTTGAATGGTCTAGAATCTTCAGATCCAAGTGATTTTCTACCTTTTCAAAAAAAAAAGTTCAAAAACTCTAAAAAATGTAAAATGTGATCTACAGGTACATTTTCATATGTAGAACGGTTCAGATTGATTGTTTGGACTTTGAAAATAAAGATATTGATCCGTAGTACGGAACAATCCGCGCTATGCATAGTACCATAGTCTCACTCTTCTAATAGTATTAATTTATTTTTCTTAGATTGGGCAACAATTCTATCCATGTTCTTTCACTGTATTGGATGCTGATAATATGGAGTTTCTTTTTGGCCTGGATATGTTGCGCAAGCATCAGGTAAATTAGTATTATTATTAATATTATTATTATTATTATTATTATGTATGTTAGGTTTTAAATTTGATTTATATATAGTCTCTCTTTTAGGAAAAATAATTTGTTCATTTTGAACTTGGTGCAGTGTATAATTGATTTGAAGGAAAATGTGCTGAGAGTTGGAGGTGGAGAGGTTGCAGTTCCCTTTTTACAAGGTTACTATTTATTTGGTGAATTCAAATTTAGTTGATTTGCTTTCATATGGTTGCTTTTGTTTAGTATATTATTCACATATACACATTTGTTTATGTTCATAGAAAAAGATATCCCAACACATGCACGGGAAGAGAGACTAGCCAACTTACAAGCGGCAGGATCAGTTCCAGTGAGAACTTCCCTAATATCTATTTCTTTTTATTTATTAATGTTCAATAAAAAGATTTGAGGGCTAGCAATGATCAAATATATACCTACATTTTTTTTTAATTTTATTTTGCTTCATACTATAGGAATCTTCAGGGGCAAGAAACCAGACCCCGAGTTTACCTTCCCCGGCCCGCACATCAGGTTTGTGTTTACTTAGGGTTTTAGTACTGCTGCTGCTCCAATGAATTTCTTTTCAAATTAGTTTCTTCTTTTTCAATTTTAATTGCCACTTCTAAACCATGAACAGTGTGTACTAATATATCTATTATTTTTTCTGTTAATTTGTATTTTTAGGAGCTCCATCTGCAGCCCCAATTGCAGTAAGTGATACCTTTTCAAATTTTTATCTCTTGCCAGAAAGATAAAATCAAACTTTTCTTGTTAATATTTCAAAATTTTCTTTTATTTAAACAGTCTTCAGATCTTGAAACCAAGATAAAGAGGCTCATGGAACTAGGGTTTGACCGGGAATCGGTGAAGTATGCTTTAGAGTTATTTAAAGGCAATGAAGAGCAAGCCGCTGCCTTCTTATTTGGTTGATCTTGATCTGATGATTGTTTATTTAGGATTCAACATCTGATTTGAATTTGGTTGTTTTAATTTTGTATTCTTTCAGAACATAGGTAAATTAATCAAATGGATTCAGCATTATTTCCTCTTTGCAATTAGATGGAAATAGTAAATTATTTCATGTTGTGCTCCATATCTATAGATAGAATCTGAAAGAAGGTTCTAGTACAACAATTTAAGTGTGTAATGGGAATAGTCGTTTAACTGCTATTTGAAATGTTCACTTAATTACTCATTTACCAATTTAAATTTCTGGAAACATTTATTTGCAAATTTTGTTATCATCTATTTTGTAGTTAACGACAGTAGTACTTCAGTTTTAGATTTGCTTTATCTGTTTATGTTATGATAAAAAAAAATGAAGCATTAATTTTTGAAGTTTGTTAAAAAAAAATATTGTAATATAACAAAATCAAAGTGCTAACTCGTAAATTGATTGTAAGAAGAGTAAGAATCATAGAAATATTCAGTAATTGTTGTTTGCAAAGAAAACAAACAAAACAATAACTTTGAAATAATGTAAAAGAAAAAAAAGCTGGACACCACAAACTATGGGCCGAAATTTTCATTAATATCCAAAAAAATATGAAATTTCAAAATCTACATCCGATTTGTAAAAAATTCGGATTCTGCTCAATCTGCAAAATTATTTTGCGGATCCAGGCCCTGAATTTGTATAATAATTTGCCATCTAGAGCAAATTCCTGAATCCACAAAATAATTTTGTGGATTGGGCAGATTTCGATGTTTATGTAAATCGGATGTAGATTTGGAAATTTCATATTTTTTTTTGGATATTAATGAAAATTTCGGAACTACAGGGGAGTCAAAAGGAAATTACTAAGGCTGTGCTCCAATAATTTATTAGAGAGGGAGGGGAAGGGAGGGGAGGGGAGGGGAGGGGAGGGAAAGGGCCTACACCCCAAATCGGGGGTGACAATTTTGGGTTGCGCAGGGTGAATTTTTCACCTATTTTGTCTTCACCTCCTTCCAAAATTGAATTGTGGAGCAGGTGAAAGTTAAAAATCTACTCATCCTCCCCTCTGCTAACCCTATATGGAGCACAGCCTAAAGGGGAAACTAGGGGGGAAGAAGTATCTTTCAGGTATTGTAAAGTGGAGCCCATAATTTTACGGTTCAGATTTACTTTCAGTCGGGTTAAACTCAATCCGGCGTCTATTGAAGATGTAAAGAGATGATGTCCGCTTTGTAATGCACAAGCTCTCTTTAAGATTTGTGCTAGTATATAATGAATGGACTGAATTCAAACTCAAACGGTGAAGTACCTTAGGTGATATGATTTTAAAAAGAAGCAAGGACGATACTCAAAAGATATCCAAGTTTTGAAATTTGACAGATGGAGAGAAATTCATACACCAAGATGGCTTAAGACGACAACCACCTCCCCCAATTAATGCGAGTGCGTATCCTCTGAGAGTCTGAGATATCTCAACTTTTGCGTGACCGACGTGTCCGGTGCCTATTTGGGGATAGCGCAGGGCCAGTATTATTTGTGCTTTGAGATTCGTGCAGAACATATTTGAATGGTTGCGATTTTCCATAAAATCACGCAAAGTTTGAGATATCTCAGAGGATGCGAATTTAATTAATGCCACACTAGATCATTCATCGCCCTTGAAAGTGGGTGGTGTATTTGTATTTTCTAAAGAGTATGACATCACAACAACATTTTTGCTAACGGGTCGGATCATTCCATCTCACATGGTATGTATCCATTTACATATTCATCAAATAAATCATCCAAAAGATTCAAACTGCATACATTCTTTAGTAGAGAATCCTTAACGGTTAACTTATCAAAGATTTTTCTGCTAACGGGTCGGATCATTCTCACATCGTATCCATTTCCGTATTGGTCAAATAAATTGTCGGGGCATAAGTGCTTTATCAGTGTGATTTACTTAATTGCATTCTTTAGAAAACCCTTAGTGGATTAGCGGGTCTGACCCGGTAACTTGTCAAAGATTTTTTTTAAGTTCCATCTTAGCAACGGTAGGGACATTTAGAATATGTCACTTTCAACTTTCAAGGTTCCTCTCAATCTCTCTCTCTCTCTCTCTATAAAGAACAAAAAGATCCACAAGTTCTTTGTGTGTGTTTTAGAGAGAGAGGGACTATGGATTTCTTGTTTTATGATGGTGGTGATGTAATATTCTGTCTAGTGATGATGGGGCTCTGCTTTGTATCGATGACAATTTTCGGGTCAAGCGAGGAGTCATGGGATCCCCTGAACTCAAAGAGACGGTCAAAGGGAGCAAGTGGGCCGGTGTTCATTGGCGGAAAGGGTTGCGGGTGTGGTGCATGCGATTACGGGTCGGGTGTGTGCAATACTTACCTTTCTTAACCATAGCAAGATTCCAGAGGCGGTCCGAAGGGCATCGGACCAAATTCGGAATGATGCACAGCAGGAGCCGTTGATATGTATTAAGATTTGTGCGGATTAAAGATACACGAATCTTGATGATGATCGAACCGGGCTTTGGAATTTGGAGAGGAAAATAAAAAATTTAGTTTTTTTTTTACTAATTTACGTAATTTTCATTTTCTTTTTCTTTCTTTTTTGAACTTTCTGATGAGAGAAATCATGTAACCTCTTATATGGATCTTAATTCTCTGTTTTACTGTGGTAATGAGCGAAGAATATGAAATTGTATACAAAATTAAGAACCAAGGAAAACAAAATATATAATTACTGAAAATCTTGATTATGCAAAGTTTCTATAATTTTGTTTGTTTTTTTTGTCCTTTTTTTGCCCGGAATTGCTTGGATTCTTTTGAGAAAACTATTAGTCCTTATTTGATTTTCTTTCTTTTTTTCTTTTTGATGAAATGGCAGAGGCTTCCATAAGACTTTATTGATTTTTTTTTTTTTTTGAAGAGCTTATTGGTTTCTAACATAAATCAGATAGCGTGCTTCTGTGTGTATGTGTGTATGCGAGTATTAGTGTTTTTTTTATCTTTTAAAATTAAAAATCAAATATTCATTTTTTATTTTAAATTAACACGAAGGTTGCAGTTGTGTAATGAATGGAGGCCGGTCCGATGTTCCATCAGAGCCGTTTAATTTGCATCAAGATTCGTTATGTACTTCCATGCCAAAATTCCCACATAATTTAGCTGACAAATCTAAATCCAAATTCATGCAAAAGTACTCGTTCAAAAATGAAGGTAACTCACCTTTTGAATCCGATCTATTTGTTATGTATTGGCACGAATCTTAAAGGATCATGTGAATTAACGGGTTTGAACCAAATTGGTCCAAATTTTGATGAGACGGTCCGGTTTTTAACTCAAACAGTGAAGTAATGCATAGGATTTGGACTCACACATGTAGCGGGTAATTATATTGCTTAATTGGCAAAAGGAAGAGGAGAAAAGTGAAAAATAAATAAATAGATACTTATTCAGTACTATTAATATAAATTTCAAATATGTTAGCCCGCTATTCAATCATTATTTTTAAGTTTTTTTATTATTCTAATGATGTTAAATAGATTGAGATGAGATGAGAAATAAAATTGGGGGAGTCACTGTGGAAACTGGAAACTGAGATGAGATGAGAAACAAAATTGGAGCTGTAAATATCTTTTAATATTTTGTGATTGTAATACGACCTCTTTTTGGTCTTATAAATATTTTTTTATCAATGAAAACCCGTAAGATAGCTGGTTGCCATCTTACCTTAAAAAAAAGATGTTAAATAGACTCATAAAAAGTACAGGTGGCATTGTACTAAATGATATAGTTTTACCATTCCTATTCCTAAATTAAAGTTTTGGTCCGATGTCTAGTGAACTCAAATTTAAGTTCGATAGGCATGAATGCCGTCTAATCGGCTTTAAAATTTGTGTGTGTCCTGGCTCCTACATTAACAAATTTTAAAGCAGATAGGAGGGCTCTAATGCCTATCGGACTTTGGATCCAAACTGCACTACCATTTCTATGATCTAGAGAGAAATGAGATTAATATGATTAAACAATTTGGTTAAATAAGGGGAAAAATAAAATAATTCTTCACTTAATTGCTTATGAAAATCTTTCAAAATCCAATTTGGTACAATAGGATATGATTTACAGATATATACACTGTAAATTATATATTAGTTTTTTTTCCTATATATTATAGACTTAATACGTATAAATATAATTTCTGTTTATATGATTTTCTGAAAGTTCCTGATTATAATGTGGGTAATTTATAAGACATGATAAAAAAAATTATGTTAATCTTGGTTTTTTCTTTTTTTTTGTCTCCGACTCATGTAGTACAATTTTTTAATTTTTAGTGATTAAAAAATAATTTATAGGAAACAAGGTGGATTGTTTTTTCAATTCCACGTATGGGATTGAATCAATGGTTCGGATCTAGTACTTTTTCGTAAGTTGCAGCGTGTCTTTGTCACAGAAAATTTAATAAGTAAGATCGAACTATTAATTACCCTCTCATCTCCTTTCTTTTCTCTCTTCCATCAGAGTTCTCATTGAAAATAATATCAATGGGACCAAATAAATAATTATTTATTCAATCTCATTGATTTTTCACACTATATAAATATAAAATATGAAAGTGAGACCGAATCATAAATACGGCTCCATCCATCTATTTAAAAAAAAAAAAAGCAATCAATCATGTTTCCGACAATCAATATAGCGTGTAGTATGCATATGAAAATATGAAGAGCTATAAATCTATAACATGGATATTTTCAAGATATTTTTAAGTCTAGAGCAATTAGCTAACAAGTCAACATCTGGAGCCCCCTTGAAGAGCAGGCTAGGGAAGGAAGAAAAGATATCATAACATATTGATTAAATTAATACGCAACCAACAAACATACCAAATTAAGGGGACCTATTCTAATTGTGACAGGTAAACTAATTGGATATTTTAGATAATGCTAATTATTTGATTATTTTTGTAACTGCTTTATGCACACCCAGCTTAGCCAAGTTTGAAGATCATTAGGAAATAAACTAACACCCCCCCTCTTCAAATACAGTGCAATACTTAATCGTATAGAATGAGATTTGAGTCGTTCGTTTTAATCTGACACGAATCTCAAAATGATCCCTAGTGTTGCAAACGAGATAATAGTAAAATCATATATGTATCTGCTTTTATTTAACGAGATAGTAGTAAAATCATATTTGTATCCGTTTTTATTTTTCAGATACGGATAAGATATCAAACTGATACAAATTGGATATTAAACGGACACGGATATCCATTTTTGATAATGGTGAATTACATAAAAAAATTCATAATGCATATTAAACTATATGGTATATATCAACTATTCGGATACAGACAATTAATATTTAAAACAATATCCACACAAATATTCAGATATCAAATATCCGTATCTCATATTTAATTTTTAGATACAGATACAGGCTGCAACTCGTTTGCACCCCTACAGGCCTTCCCTGTATTGTAAATAGGTTCCGAAATAATTTTTATATTTCTGAAAAAAATATTATTGCGATGCTTATGCTGATTGATGGTTGGTTACTGGGCCCTCAAAAAATTTCTCGGACTAGAACAGTGAACGAGATGGCACCACGTGTCCCATTATTATGAATTCATATCCTATGCATTAACTGAAAAGAGAATCTTTTGAGTTAATGAATCTTGACTGTTCGATCTGTTTTAAAATTCGTGTGAACTAAATCTGCACTAATATTAAAGAATCTCTATGTTATAGACACGAGCCGGATTGGCTCCGTTTAAAATCAGACGTTTCAAATTCATTAACTCAAAAGATTCCCTTTTGAGTTAATGCAGAGGATACGGATCCCATTATTACCGACATTTTTATTAATACCCTAAGTCCATTAAAAATTATTAAAATTACCCACGGTCCCAAATCTTTATTAAAATACTCATACCGGCCAATTATTGGCCGGTACCGATTAAATAGCCCAACCGGCCAATAATTGGCCGGTTCCGTGATTTTTTTTTTTTTTTTTTTTTTAATTTTTTTTTGCCGAACCGGCCAATTATTGGCCGGTTCCGTAATTTTTTTTTTTTTTTTTTTTTTTTTTAGAGAAAAATCCGATATTTTTATTAATAACCTAAAAAAAAAACAAATATCAAATATAACCCCCATCTCAAATTATTTTTAAATCTAACCTAGCCGCTCAGGAATGGGGCGGTCAGGTTATCCAACGAACCGCCCGCCCGTCGGGCGGTCCACTGCCCAAAAAAAAAAAAAAAAAAAAAAAATCACCAAACCGCCCCACTGTGGGGCGGTCCACTAAATTTTTTTTTTTTTTTTTTTTTTTTTTTTAAGATTTTGATAGGGAGCAGTCCTATAATTTTGACCATATTCAAAATTCAATTTCAAGAAAATGGCTACATGGATTTTTGTGTTCTTTATATCAAAATAAAGGTATGAAAGTCTAGTTTCCAGATAATATAATTTCTCTATACAAAAATATTACAGATTGGTACAGTTTTAGCGATTAATTGACAGAGGTCAGAATTCAGAAAAGCTGAAATTCCAGGGAGCAGTCCTATAATTTTGACCATATTCAAAATTCAATTTCGAGAAAATGGCTACATGGATTTTTATGTTATTTATATCAAAATAAAGGTATGAAAGTCTAGTTTCCAGATAATATAATTTCTCTATACAAAAATATTACAGATTGGTACAGTTTTAGCGATTAATTGACAGAGGTCAGAATTCAGAAAAGCTGAAATTCCAGGGAGCAGTCCTATAATTTTGACCATATTCAAAATTCAATTTCGAGAAAACGGCTACATGGATTTTTATGTTCTTTATATTAAAATAAAGGTATGAAAGTCTAGTTTCCATATAATATAATTTCTCTATACAAAAATATTACAGATTGGTACAGTTTTAGCGATTAATTGACAGAGGTCAGAATTCAGAAAAGCTGAAATTCCAGGGAGCAGTCCTATAATTTTGACCATATTCAAAATTCAATTTCGAGAAAATGGCTACATGGATTTTTATGTTCTTTATATTAAAATAAAGGTATGAAAGTCTAGTTTCCAGATAATATAATTTATCTATACAAAAATATTACAGATTGGTACAGTTTTAGCGATTAATTGACAGAGGTCAGAATTCAGAAAAGCTGAAATTCCAGGGAGCAGTCCTATAATTTTGACCATATTCAAAATTCAATTTCGAGAAAATGGCTACATGTATTTTTGTGTTCTTTATATCAAAATAAAGGTATGAAAGTCTAGTTTCCAGATAATATAATTTCTCTATACAAAAATATTACAGATTGGTACAGTTTTTGCAATTAATTGACAGAGGTCAGAATTCAGAAAAGCTGAAATTTCAGTGAGTAGTCAAATAATTCTGACCTCTGTATTATCGGTTCGAAATATTAGTTTAGTTTGTGTTTGGAGATTATGTTGTTGAGTTGGTTTGGAATTTAAAATATGTTTGAATAAGCTAGAGGTTTGTATGAATTTTATTTGTATGATTGTTAAGTTAAAGTGCATCCGAGTTCTACTTTGCACCTCTGTTTAACATAGCAAAGCAACTTCAAAAATCATGAAAATTTGCCGACATGCAGTCTTGACTTCGTAGAAACTTCAGCATTTCGAGCAATTTTTGAGAGATGATATCTCACGGTCTGTTTTGAGATTTTGCATGAAACTTCACAGTCCTGTTCTACGAAGTCAAGACTGCATGTCGGCAAATTTTCATGATTTTTGAAGTTGCCTTGATATGTTAACCAGAGGTGCTGATTAGGGCTCGGACGCACACCTTCAGCATTTCGAGCAATTTTTGAGAGATGATATCTCACGGTCTGTTTTGAGATTTTGCATGAAACTTCACAGTCCTGTTCTACGAAGTCAAGAATGCATGTCGGCAAATTTTCATGATTTTTGAAGTTGCCTTGATATGTTAAAACCGTATTTATACTTATCGTATTGTTGTTCTTAATTTTATTCTGTTTTGAGTTTTTTTTGTGTTTTATATATATATATATATATATTTTTTGTGTTTTATATATATATATTTATATTAAAATATTTTTTTTTTGGGGTAAAAATAAAAATCTCGGATCAAATTTTATTGAGTCAATTTTAAATTTGATTGGTCATTCATCATACTGCCATGAAAACTGTACTGTTAAATTTTTTTTTATATTTTTTTTATGGAAGGCTATACGCTTTTCAAATCGACCCAAATGTGATACACTTGCTATTTAAGAATTAAAAAAAATACATCTACAATTTTAATCTTTTAATTTAAATAATAATTTTCAAATATATGTACTATAAAAGTTAATTAGATGTAACATAAAAGTCAGGGGTATGCCATCATTATTCTTTTCAATCTATATATATATACTTATGAACATTGTACTGGTGCTTGGCTAGGCATTCAATATTCCAGTGCTAAGGCATATTTGGACATGGCTGGGTTGTGTCCCTGTAACTAGAAAGAGTTTCATTGAGCAACTTGCGGCTGGAACCAATTGCATTACTGTACCGGGTGGTGTACAAGAGACGATCTATTTGGAGCGCAATTCTGAGGTTAAATTTATAGAAACATCAATGGTGTTGCTTGATATATAGATAAATTTATAGC
Source organism: Carex kokanica (assembly GCA_025461125.1). Taxonomy (NCBI): domain Eukaryota; kingdom Viridiplantae; phylum Streptophyta; class Magnoliopsida; order Poales; family Cyperaceae; genus Carex; species Carex kokanica. Next base: position 156,655 of record JAJGRX010001237.1, read on the forward strand.
AATTTTTCTCTAAAAAAAAAAAAAAAAAAAAAATTACGGAACCGGCCAATAATTGGCCGGTTCGGCAAAAAAAAAAAATTAAAAAAAAAAAAAAAAAAATATCACGGAACCGGCCAATTATTGGCCGGTTGGGCTATTTAATCGGTACCGGCCAATAATTGGCCGGTATGGGTATTTTTAATAAAGATTTGGGACCGTGGGTAATTTTAATAATTTTTAATGGACTTAGGGTATTAATAAAAATGTCGGCCATTATTATAGCAAACAAATTATTGAAATACTATTTAGAGTACCCACGTGGGATAAATAAAGTATTGACATATTTAGTTTAAGTGCCAATTCTATAAATTATAAAGTGCTATTACATTTAAGTTTCACCGAGTAAGTTACTATATGTGTTCATTGATTAATTAAACTCATTAATTATGTTAGTTATATAAACTTGGAAAAATATGCATCAACTGTTCCACCAAGTTAAAGCTGTACTCTATTTAACAGTTAGCAAAAAGCACTAATAGAAATGAGATAGATACCTTCAATTTAAAGTATATCTCAAGAATAAATAAATAGACACTAATATAAATTCATGTATAAGGAATACAAGTGTATAAAATTGTTGCATTTGAAACCTGAAAACTATACTATTGACATAAAGAACAATATACAACAAAAGAATTTCCCCTCCCCTTTAAATTAAAATTGGTATAAGAAAATATAATAGTATAGAAAGGAAATGTGTTCTAGCTTAGGATGGATTTGGCCTCAGATACAGATCGAGGTAGTTGTAGATCGGCCTCTTGAAGAGCATTTCCAAGATATTTTTGCATCTCGCATTTAAACCAACCCTCAATAATCTGCACAAAAACATTAATTTAGTTCTCAAACTTTTGTATAATTATAATAGTATAGATTGTAAAACAATAAGTTGAAAGATTTGATAATACCTTAAGTGCAACACCAGATCCCCTGTATGAAGTGCCCTTCTCTTTTTTGCTCTCCAAAAATTTGAGAACAATCTGAAAAAAAAAAGAGTACATGGTCAATCTTTTTGCCTTTTTAATTTGTGTTTTATAAATGAGATCCTAATATACACAAAATACCAATTTTTGAGCGAATGATTAAGAAAAGATTATTGTACTAACCTGACCAAGCTTATCCCAAAATTCGCGCAATATTTCAATGAAGATAGCACGTGGAAATACATCATGAATATTCTGAATAGATTGAGAGACATGAAGAGAGAGAGTTCTCATTCTGTCTCCAATCTCAATTTCACCCTGTGACTCTGTTGTCTCCTCCAGAATCCTTCTAAGCTTTGTGCTTCTGTTATTTTGTGTCTGACAAAAGAAAAAGGTCACAACATTTAGATATACAAGTAAAAATTGCTTTTAGATGACTTCATTTACAAGTTAAATACATATGCCCAAATATAGTGTTCAATGCAGGTTTGTATAAAATTGATAACTTAAACTACTGGTAAAATTTAATACTTACATTGTTGAGCAGTTTCTTGACCACAGCCTGAAGATATTTCTTGTACTTCTGCTTCAACACAACACTGATGGAGTTCATGTGCTCTCCAAAAGGAGAGATCTCGTCAGAAACCGTCAGAAGTGGGACCCACGGTCGCATCATCTCTTCGACCCAACAGTGCAACACATCCATCATTCTCTTCAATGTGTTCATGAATGTGCCCAGCTGGAGATAGATACATTACAAAATCAGAATATTTCTTACAAAAGGGTATTGAAGGATTTTCTATGGCATTTTAGGTGTAACAATCCATTCAGTACATATTGAAATTTAATTGAATTTTCATTGTTCTCGTAAGCCTAGTGGTTAAAATTTCATTAAGTGGTTGTGAAGATTTGAGTTCAAATTCCAGTGACCACACTGTGTATTTTTCACATATTATACATTTTACATTTCAATCCCTCCCATTTAAATTTTCTAGTTCCACCCCAGGTGATCTACTACAGAAACCCTAGATTTTGAAAAACCTTGATCAAAGAAGCAACGGAGACTTACTTGAGCTGGAACCACATAGATTGAAGATTCCTCCTTTTCTTGATTAGGACCAAAAACTCTACCTAGTGTATTTCCAATTTTTTTAACATTATCTTCTAGGGTTTTCTGGATGCCTTCTCTAATTGGTGCCAGGATCTCTCTGTATTGCTTCTCTAGTGCCGAAATAATGCTCCTTTCCACATCAGCCACTGCCTGTTTTTTTAACAAAAATCCAAAGAAGGTGTCAGAGAAAAACAATCTTTTAACTATATGGGTTTTATACATACTAAAGTGCCTGAAGTATAGATCATAATAAGTTAGATAAAACTAACCATTTCAAGAGGAACCAAGTACTGAGGCCATCTCTTAATAACAACTTCAAGTTCCTTTATCCCTTCTCTTATCTGCTCATATATGTTTTCAACAGATGGCGAAACAGGAGATACAGCCGGTGCCTCAGTACATATTATCTGCACAAAAAGTTTATCAAAATTCTGTCAAATGAATAATCATATTTAATACATGTAACTGTACCATTTGTTCAATACTGGCACATACCTCGGTTTTGCAAAGGTCAAGTAGATGCAACCGTGTGTCTTCTATCCAGTTTACAACATATCCATGAAATAGATCTCTTGCAACCAATCCATTGACAGACCTAAATAGCATATTGCAAAATAATATAACTCGAGATTTTTTTTCTTTTGCAGGGTTGTACAAGTAAAACTAATTTGAATTATCTCTGACCTGAGATTCCAGGAGGCAAGCTCTCGTTCGAAATCAAAGGTTGAGATTAAAAGTTCTTGTACATAAGGGAACGGCCGAGATGGGGGACATGCTGACAGGAAATTTCTCATTCTGTTGCAGAGTTTTGTGCTGTACACATTTGCTGCTACTTTCGGCAAATCTATGCTACTGAAGTAAAAAAAAAAAAAAAGGATGTCAGTTCACAGTAGGTACTAATTAAGCAAAAAAGACAAAAATTTATAATTTTAGTGCATCCAGTCCAGTTAGGATCAAACTGGTACAAGACTAAGAAGAACTCACAAGATAAACAGAAAAATATTTGGTTACCTACAGGTACCATTAATATTACCAATCCTGTTATACTCTTTAGCTAATTTAGACAAACTTTGAAAAAAAAAAAAATCCAGAATTATTGCAAAGAATTTTCACATTTTATGCAGTATAAAAGATTCCTTGAACTGTTGTCAGGTTATAGTTTGAGATCATATCAGGATAAACTTTAAGAACATATCGATTAGAGAGAAAAAGAAAAAAAAAAGGAAAACAAGAAAATTGACTTAATAACTGAGATTGTACCTTGGTAAAATATTCTGGTTATAAATTTTGATATCAGCCTCTATTTCCTTGCCTAAGATAAGGCACAGATTTTTCATTTTCGCATATGCTGTTTTGGCAGTCAGAGTATCTGTCAGAAGCCTGTCAGAATTGATAGAAACAAACTCCTCGGTTTCCAGCATGTGCCTCTTGCACCTCTTTTCAACAGCATTCTGAAATCAAATAAATATAATGTAACAAGTGAAGTATTTTGTTTGTGAGGTTAGGAGTATACTTAGTAGGTATATTATCTGATATATTACAGAAAGTTAGAAACATTAGTATGCCACATATTGCTATGGGACCAGTAGCCTAAAAGAACATATTTTCAAGCTTAAAATTTGTTATAATTCTAAGATTTATTCAGGATACTTCCATTAATTAAACCCAGATATTTCGCTTAAACAAGGGGCAACTTTTATTTATATGACAAAAGTGGAAGGCTACAAAAGTTATTTCCATGCTGTTTAAAGTTTTTGTAACATCTTATGTGAAATGCTGTCCCAGCAGATGGATGGAAGAGTATAGAAAATTATTTTTTAAAAAGGCAAGCTCTCACTATTTTGAAGAATGGAAGAGTATAGAACATTATTTTTATGCTTTCCAAAATTTACTCGCTTGTTTTGGTATATTCAGCTTTTTGTTGGGTTAATTATATCATTTTGGTAGTTGTTTAGCTTTCAGCATGACAATACACAGCAGGAAGTTGCTATTAGTAAGAAAAAAGAAGAAAACAAAAATAGAAAATGAAGTGTAACAAAAAAATTATAATTTTTGCAAAAACAAGGACTTGCCTGCAAATAGTTCCTGAGTAAGTCCTGCCCTGCAGGAGAGAGTACATCATGCAGGAGGCTGAAGAGTCTGACAGCGGGCCCAAGAGCAGGGGCGGCCAAGTCAACTATTGGACCAAAGGAATCGGCCAACCCCGTCGGAGAAAATTCATCAAGGGACTTGTAGTTTTCAAAGGTTTCTCGAAGTAATTTCTTTATATGATCTTCACAGTCGGCAAGTATTACTTTCTGCACCCCAAAGTAAGATAAAATTCTAAGTAAAATATTCATAAAATTTGTTCTACTTGCATTATTGTTCTTTTCTTAGTTAATATACAGCAATCAAGGTCCGAGATTTTTATTTTTACCCCAAAAAAAATATATTTTAATATAATTATCCAAATTTTTGAAAAATTTAAATTTATACCCAAACCGTAAGAAAAATTTACGGTTTGAATTCGGAATTCAAACCGTAAAATTTTCTTACGGTTTGAATTCTTAATTCAAACCGTAAATTTTTCTTACGGTTTGAATTAAGAATTCAAACCGTAAATTTTTCTTACGGTTTGAACTCTTTTTTATTTATTTTTTTTTTTTTTAAGAGAAAAATAGCTAAAATGCTGAAATGAAATATAACACAAAAAAATCGAATTGTTTTTTAAAATATTTGTTAGAAAATACGCTACGAACAAAGCCGATTTTGTGCTAAAATATGTTAAATTACAATAATTATGCCAAAAGACATGACGTCTGTTTAAATACAAACCCTAAAACAGAAAATATATATAAAAGATACATCAAAGACCCTAAAAACTCTAAAATTATAAAGAAATGTTCAAAAGTCCATGAAGGAAGACTCGGATCGCGAATCTGAGCCCGCAAATGGGCGAAACGGATCGTAGATGGTTTCGGATCGGGTTTTGGGTTGTGGAGTTTCTGTCAAAATTTCAGCCCGATCCAACGGACGGATCAAAAGTTACGCTCCTTTTAGTAAATTTATGAAAGATGCCAGAAAATCGGCCCAATTCATACGTAATTTAGCGTAATTTACCGTATTTTAGCATAATTCTACATAATTATTGTAATTTCAGCATTTTAGTAAATTTACCGTATTTTAGCATAATTATTGTAATTTACCGTATTTTAGCACAAAATCAGCTCTGTTCGTAGCGTATTTTCTAACAAATATTTTAAAAAACAATTCGATTTTTTTGTGTTATATTTCATTTCAGCATTTTAGCTATTTTTCTCTTAAAAAAAAAAAAAAAAAAAAAAAAGAGTTCAAACCGTAAGAAAAATTTACGGTTTGAATTAAGAATTCAAACCGTAAGAAAATTTTACGGTTTGAATTCCGAATTCAAACCGTAAATTTTTCTACGGTTTGGGTATAAATTTAAATTTTTCAAAAATTTGGATAATTATATTAAAATATATTTTTTTTGGGGTAAAAATAAAAATCTCGGAATCAAGGTTGTCAGTTCTAAATTAAGATTGTAAAAAAAAAAATATTGGTCATTTTGTGAAGATTCTAATTTTTAGTACTTTTGGGTACAATTAAACATTTTCTAGCCAAGAGTTCTATATATATTCTTATACTTTTAAGAGACAATTTCCAATTCTAAAACAGAAAAATCCGATATGCAAAAAGTGTTTTGGGACCGTAGAGAAAAAATTATTTCCCATCCTCTCATTTTTGTCCTTCTATCTATTATGTCTCTCTAAACCCTAACTTTAGTTTGTGTGGAGAGAGAGAGAGAGAGAGAGGGGACCTCTTGCTGGGTTAGTTTCTGCTCGCCCCGTGCATTCAGAACTGGTAGGAGAAGCTCATAAATTAATTCTAAGCAATCCTTGGTCGGTATTGCCACTAGCATGACATGTGATAAGTACCTACATAACATATTTTACCAAAATTAGAAAAATAGTCCATATAACAAGTTTTTTTGTTTTATATACAAGAAAATGAGGTGCATTTCTTTTTGTTACCTCAGTGTCTTATATGAATCTGATACTGAGTAGAAGGTACAAAACTCCGTTAAAAGACAATTCCAAGGGCCATTTATATGAAGATTTCTGGCATGGAAATTCTGGGCCCGCATGGCAGCTTCCAAGACAACATCATAAATTAGGGTTTCCACTGCTGGACCACCTTGAGCCATCTTTTTTTGTTCCAAAATCAAAAATAAAAATGAATAAACAATAACTTCTTTTTCTTGGTGCAAAATGTAAGATATCAGCATGTGAAAGTGCAAAACCATTTTCAAATTGCGACATTTGAGGGCCTTATGGTCTAAATATTTTAGTTCAATTTTGCTTTCTTTTGTTTTCCTGGAATAACAAATCAGGTCAAATCTACGCACAATTGGGATCAAGCCACATAAATCAAAATTAGGTTTTAAATTAAGAAAAATTGTGCTACTTTTTTATTAATTTCAGAATTAATGGTTAATGGGCACTTAATTCTGCTCAGTTGGAGATTTATCGGGCACTTGCGAAAATAAAATTTTGCATGCAATCCTTTGTATACAAACCTTAGAATAGGCGGTGTTGTCTGACAAAAGAGATACATTAAATGAAATTTGAACCTTCCCCACACAATCATAGTCATCCCGGGATAAAGGAAACCATCTCACAGTTTGTCCCTGCAAATTTTTCACATGTATGAAAATCAGATCACTAGTCAAATATTTGATTCATGAACCAATTTATCTTAATTATTCTTTGTGCATGTACGTTTCTCTTTATACAATAGCTTCAGTGTAAACTTCTAGATATTAATGTACAAATATTCATGAATCAAATATTCATCAAATATTCAGTGTAAACTTCTAGATATTCATGAATCAAATATATTTATCTTAATTAATTCTTTGTGCTCCTTCAGAGTACCTTTATATTCACAAATTTAATGTATTTCTCTAGATAGCATTGATAAATTAGCACAGGTAATACTTTATTACAAAATTAAACAACAATGCTTACAGTGGTATCAGATAAAGAAGAGACGTGAATTGAAGCACGGCCCAATATAGAGCCGTCAAAACATTGCACTTCAACATATAGTATATCTCCCTCACCATCTGGATAGCTACAAAATCAAACAAGGGAATTAGCAATGAAAAAGAATAAATTTCAATTTTGAAGTAATCTCAAAATACCAGGCTGATACAGGATCATAATAAGGGCCAAAGAGGGCAAATTTTGAGTTGATCTGTGGAAAATCCGGATGGTTCAAATCTTTTCGGCACAAATCTTAAAGCACAATAATACAATTTGTGAAAATCTGAAAATTTGAGATATCACAGAGGATATGTACTCCAAAGTGGGCTCTAATGGAAGGTTCTCCGTTAAATTTAACAGGAACTAATCATGTCTGTACCAACTGTACCAGTCTGACTTACTAATAATAAATAAGTTTTGTGTAAAACTTACAAAAAGTGGGTATCGCCTGACCCGGGATATAACTTTGTGGCCGACTTTGGATCACTTTGTAGCTCCAAGAAGCATTCGTGGCGTTCTGACAAGCATTTCTAATATTAGTAAATTCTTAAATAACCCACTTAATTTTCACTTAATTCATATTTGCTGAACTGAAGTATATTTTTGTCGTAGTATTCCAGAATAGGTATAGAGTAACCATATCTGTACAATAACCACATTCAACATATGTTTACCAATAACTGAATTTTTTAGTTCAGTTAACATGTCTTTGTTTTCTTCTTTTCAGGGTAGAAAAAAATCATAAAAAGGTGCATAAATATAAATTTATTAAATTAGCTGTCAATAATGAATTGGCCCACACAAACAAAATGTGACTTTTTACAGCAAAGGCTCAAATCTTTGGATTACTTGCATAGACCAGAAATTATTCATGTCTTAGTTTCAAAGTGGCAAAATGACATAACAGGTGTTTTTGCAAAAAAAAGTACATATTTAGAAGTAATTGAGAAACGAACCTTCTTGTGAGATTGAGGAGCCCGCACTTGAAAAAGATGTTCTCCTTATATTTTCAATCTGGTTCTTCACTAATTTTGTCATATTTCTCACATGCATGTAACCAACTTGAGTGTAAAAAGACCGCAGGGAACTGATATTACGTAGCGTCGATTTCTGAGGGCTATTTCGAATCTTTTTCACTGTAAAAATCAAAGACAGACATGTCAATCTTGAGATTTGGGAACCTCACCTTGATTAATAAAAAAACTGCCTTGTAAAAAAATACTTGTAAAGACCAAGTTTTCTACCTTCAACCTCGATTTTTTCAATAACTTTTTTTCCTTTTGGATTGCTAGTTGCTTCCTTCTCATAGCTGATCCGGGCATCATACGAATGTTGCCCTTTGGGCTGTAGTAGAAACTTCTGTATACTGTTCAACAAAACCAGAACCACAGTCAAATTTTCAAAAGTGTTCGAGATATTAAGTGCACCCTACACAAAATTTAAATATACTAAAAAGAACTACAAATACCAAACAAAGATAAGTTGTGTATAACTAAAAGATATAAATATATACTACAATTAAACTGAACGTACCCAAATGCATTTCTGAGAACAACACACTCATCTTGCAAAAATTCTGCAACTTGTGTGCAACCGCTTTTGCATGCATTCACGCAAAGCCGATTACATGCTTCATATGCCACCATGCTTTCCCAAGCATTGTGAACACTATAAAGAAGTTATACATAAACAACTAAGGTTAGGTACAGTAATAACAGAAGTTTTTTAACAATGGAACTTGAGTAATAGAAATATGCTTATGTATAACTTAAACTATCCTTTCTATTCATATCATAACAGAAATGCTGTATTAAAGGACAAATAAAGTAGGCATTTAAAAGAGCAGTGAATCATGATGTATACATGCTTTTTTCTATGCCTTTTGGGATTATGCATGATAAGGTCTATTGTTTATTCAGGTTATATGTGAAAGTTTATGCTTTTTGGGTGTTGCATTAATGATCAGAAAGTGCAACAGGAATTACTTGAAAAAAAAAACTAAAGAACAAAAAACAAATTTAAAACTTAATAATAGGGGAAACCTTGCTGCGTAAGCAGGTGCTTGAGCCAATTCAGTTTTGGGGATGTCATTTTTCTCGACACTGCAAATAGAAATCAAGCCTTATAAAGTAACATTTTGGAATATCAGGACAAAACACTACAATACAACATGTTCATATTTTCAATAACAATGGTGTCTTGAGATATGTAAATCTCAACTTCTCAAGATATATCAAGGGACATGTATGCAAATGAAAGATATATCAAGGGACATTCGTATAAGAAGTGGGTTGTTGCTGAGTATAAATGAAAAAACTCAGGGACAGAGCAATAATTTGTCATCATTTGGTTTTCATCGGAGGTACATATGATACCAATCTTTACAATGAATTATCCAAACTGGAGAACCCAAAAGTTCTTAAAAAATAATAATAATAAAGGAAAGAAAAGAAAAGAAATACAAACCTTATTTTGTAAGCAGGTTCTTCTGTAGCCAGGTTACTAGCAGCCAAGTTGCTCTGCTGGTTAATTTCTTGGTGTATGGTCCTACAAAATATATAATTTCTACTTAAAAGGACCCAAAATAACAGATTTTATTCAGTTCGGTGCTAAAATCAAAATTAGGGTAAGATTTTAACAGAGCAATTTTAGCTTCATGCAGCGCACGAACCATATGCAACATTGTTTTGATTCTATATTCCATGCGCAGCATGAAGCCAAAACTGCTCTGTTAAAATTATTTACCCTAAAATCACAGAAACAACTATGGGCATACAGAAGCAGCTATGGAATTAAAACACTTACAAGAAAGAAGCTGTACCAGCTACTGGTACAGTACCAACTTTTACTGGCATAGGACTCAAGTTCAGAATTAAAAACCAGAAATTATTACCAAAAATTTGTTTAGTGGATTCTGTATTATTCAAATTGAAGTACCTTGGTTGAAACTCATAAGCAGTTTTCTGGTGTTCATTTATTCCCAGCTCTTGAAGAAGCTCCTCATCTTCCTTTTTCTCTGTTGTGGTATCAAAAGTTTTAATATTTACAAAAGTAAGCTTTTCTAAGCAAAAGTATTTCTTACAGATCCTGAGGGGTTATATGAAACATTCTTTTGTCATGAAATTGAAACTTTACTAAACATTATTAAATACTTGTATGTATGTACTCACCGTCACGTTCAAGAGAGAAAACCGCATCTCCACTTCCGGGCAATGGAGGTGCACTTGGAGGGTTGAACTGCACATAATCATCAATTGGTCGGTCCTGCTTGTAAAAATTATGGAAAAAGATAAACAAGTTATATTAAAAAAAAAAAAACATAACATAAATATAATATAATTACCACCAAGGTACAAGAAAACTGAAAACCCCTATTCAAGGAATGTACCGATTACATACTATCAGCAGTTTTGACTGGAATGGCACCAAACGTTATAGGTCAGAATTAACCACTAAATATGTATCAGGTGTCAAGATGTGAAATAGGATTTGTGCTATTTTTGAGATTCTGGTAAGCATCTCAGCTAGCACATCTCTACTTTCTCTTTTTGGCGCATCTATTTTGGAAAGTCTGTGTTTGGTATTACACAAAATATAGAAATTCTATTCTGGTAGTAGATATTCTTCTATAAGAATATGGTATAATTCATAGGTACTTTCTTTTGTGTACAAGAATTATTTTGATAATAATTATATCAAAAAAATTCATTTATTCATTTATCCTCTGCTGTACATGAACCAACATCATATTTTCTTAACAACTGAATAAATAGTAAATAAGATTATACTTACCCGAACTCCAATAACATCAAGCCGCAAGTTTTCCTTGGATTTTCCACGAACCAAGCCTCCAACCCGCATGTAAACGGGTTCATAACCCGGTATGCTAACGGGTCCATTGACTGAGCAGAGACTGGATTCATTGCTCTCACTGGAGACAATTTCTTCTTCGCTCTCTCCAGTACTTTCTGGACTGGTGTCAGAAATAGAACCCACGCTCTCCTCCTCTTCCTCTTCTTCTTCTTCCCTAGCTGGACCAAATAAGTAGGAGGAGCTGTACTTGCTGTGCAAGTTGAGTTTAGGCGAGAAATAGGCGGTTGATGTGCTGCAGTACACCGGGTCCAAGGGTAATTTTTTTTCAGTTCTCGTTGGGGTTGCTAATGGGGACCGCGTATCGACTTCCGGTTCTGGCCCCTGGTTTAATTTACAAGGGAGAAATACATAAATTACATTCAATTTTACCAGATTTAAACTTTAAATAGGAAAAAAACATTTGTTTCAATACGAAATTAATAAATGACCATCAACCTATAAAGGAGCCTGGATTCATCAGAGATTACAGGTGTTATATTACTCTTTAACTACCAAATTACTCGTATATTATAACAAAAAGAAGGTCGGATTGAAGCTACTGAAGTTATTTTCTACTCAGATTAAAGTTAAACTAATATAAAAAACAATAATTAGGAAGAAAGGAAGAAGAAAAAGGGAAAAGATGCAATTGAAAAAGATGGTAACCAATTTGTATATACCTTTACCCACTGGATGGCCGTCTCATCTAATCCCTCCGTAAATACCAGCATTTTCGATTAATCCGATTTGACGGAAGAGAGAATTTGGCGCTGGAGCGAAGGAAAATCGGTTTAAAACAGAGAGAATAAGAGAGAAAACCGCAGAGAGGAAGAACACTATGCTTTCTTTTTATTCTCTGTAAAATAGTTTATTTACTTATATGCTCGATCGAGGCTAAATTTGAGAACTTATTTTATTTGAACCTGGTTTACCCAAAGGGTGTGACCGACATAACGACTATTTCCTTGTATATTGTACGCCGTGTTTATCTAGGATGATATAAGCATTGAGTCTTGTCATTAGTAAATCTGGGATTTCGAAACTACACGTGGTCTATTGTATTAAATATAACCCACAAAGTGAACGAAGGACACTCGTATGTTTTTCCTCTATTAATGCGTATTGGTTCGCATTTAATGACACGGTCCTATTTCGGTCAATATTATAATCAGTGGATCGTGGGGACGATAGTGGGATCAGGCTCTAACGGCTAGTTGGAAAAGTGAAGAAACTGGTCGAATCAGTCAATGCAGGGTTCGGATCCTCTACAACACTGGAAAATTCCGACGCGTCTAACACCTTAAGATTTTTGTGATGGCACGAATATTGATGAAATTTGTACCATTCGATCGATGATGGGTTTTTCCAGCGTTGGAGAGATGTAAATGGTCAATGCAAACGAATTTTTATTTCTGGCAAACTGCTTTAAACGGATTTTATTATTTACAACCTTCTATAATGGGAAAAATATACCATCACCGCCTTCTATAATATACCAAGGCCAGCATACTGACTTAAATATTTTCTATATATTGCCTAAACATGCAAATAAACATTATTTCTATTATATTGGGTTAATTCCACACAAATAAAAGTGCAGATAATTTTAAAAGTACACTGAAAAAAAAATTCCCTAGCCATTGTAAAAAAAAATAAGGAAACAAAAAAAAATGGATACATAATGATTTATTAAGATATGTAAATCCTTTTTTGAGCTTCAAGAATTTTGGTTAGATTTTAAAAATAATCAACTTAAAAGAACATTTTGTATTTCTTCAATTACAAATGGTCTTTAGTACTATTACATCAACAATTTTAACTATTACTTAAATAATTTTGAACATCTATATTTTTGCATTTCAACCCAACTTCAATTTGTAGGACCCATTTAATGCGTTGAGTGAGGCTATGGTACATTGTGCATTGGATTTATATCTCTGTTTTCAAAGTCAAAATAATCAATTTGAACCATTCAACATTATTATCATATGAAAATATACTTGGAGATCAAATTTCATATTTTTTGGAACTTTTTTTATTATTTTTTAGGTAGGTAAAAAATCACTACTCTCGAATGGTCCGGAATTTTTTTATCATGTGATTTCTAATTGTCTAAAAAAATAGTAAAAAAATTTCAAAAAATATAAAATTTGATCTCTAAATATATTTTCATATGATAATAATGTTAAACAATTCATATTGATTATTTGGACTTTGAAAATGGAGATATATATTCAATGCCCGGACCAATCCAAGCATTGCAATGTAACATAGCCTCACTCTAATATGTTAATATACTTCTCTAGTATATATCCATGAGATTAGGGGTGCACAAAAAGCTCGTAGCGCGTAATTCAATTGAGTTCAGTTCGAAACGAATCAAACCCAGTTCGATTCAAAATTGATTCGAATCGAACTCAAACTGAGTCTAACTCAGTTCGAAACTCTTCTTTTTAGTTCTAAACTCTGTTTCAATTTCGAACAAGTTCGGTTCGAAACTGGTTAGAATCGCACCGAATCAAACTCAAACTCTTTTTTTCAGTTCGAAACCCTGCTTCAATTTCAAACCAGTTCAATTCGAAATTGGTTCGAACTCGAACCGGATTAAGTTTGATTCGTTTGCACCGAGATTGTCTCATGATTAGAATCGACAACAGTTATTAATGGCAATTTAGACGTTGCTGTAAACTCCATAGCTCAATCTAAAATATATATTATTATTATTATTATTATTATTATTATTTAAATGAGAGCCACGTTTTGACACTTTTAGGCATGTCTAAAAGAGGAAAAAAATGAAAATGATCAAAGTGAGGTACCATGCTGTGCTTTTTTTGTTCAATATTACGTATTATATTGGATTGTTGAAAAAAATTCATTACATGCATCAATAGAAAAGAAAAATATGAATTATTGTGTTAAATAAACTTCTATGGTAGATCGCACATCCCTGATAAGTATGCACTGTTATAATTTTCAATAATTAGTAGTTTGCTTCCTCAAAATATAATTAGGATAATGAAATAGAAATCACATACAGTACAATTAAGAAACATCACTCCTTAATTATTTCAATTGCTAGATTTAACCAATAGAGACTATATGATAGTTAGTTTGATTTAATGATCATATTTGTGAATTTACTCCAAATGGAAGGTACTCCAAACTTGATATTGCTAGATTTAACCTGGTACCACCGTACCAGGCAAGGTAAAGAAGTTGACAGAGCCATTTTGACTTTAGGTAGCACACAATCAATAGAGACAAAATAAAAGAACATATGACTAACGTGGTGCGTGAAGCCAAATAGCTCTGTCAATATCTTTATACTACCAGCAGGGCCTCATGTTTTCTTAGTAAACCAGTACTTTAATAAATTCCAATTCTGCACATACCAGTATTATTGTGATGTACAAATCATAACAAGTCATAACCGGACACCTCTATTCACTTCACAAAATAGAGGCAGCAAATAATGTTTTTATCTCTGGAGATAACGGCATAATATTCTCATTTTTGTTTCTACAACTCACACCTATTTTGTCTCTAGTATAAGAAAGAATACAATGTAAATTGACTGCTGGCTATTCATAGCATGTAATCTCCTTTACAGCATTAATATACAAAAACAATTATAACACCATTTCAAATATCTTCAATACTGTCTAAGTTTATGGTATCAGAGCGGCATGATTAATGCCGATAACACCCTTCCACCATAGCCTCCGTCGCCAACTAACCCTCCTCATTTACCTCTCCCCATTAATGATCCCATGTTACCCGTTAATTACCCTATTTCAATCAAATTAAACCAAAATAATTTTCTAATTAACCTAAAAAAGTTATGCTCGCACCTAACCGAATTAATACGGTTTCTAACTAACCTAAAGCCACATAACTCACGTTAATTAGCCCCCATTTATTGCTAATTTTGATTTTAAATTTGCAGGTAGCCCTTTAATATTATATAAGCTTAATTATCCTCTCTCTTGCAAGCCAATCCTCTCCAATCCAATCTATATTCCTCTCTCCATTCCAGTTCTTCCGCAAACCTATTGCTCTGCAGTTCAGCCTCTCCTCAATTGTTTTCTCCATTTCTTAATTTATGTGGTACACTACTGTAGTTAGTAATAAGTAAGTATCATATTTTATAATTGTGGTGTGGAGTTATAGTGATACTCAGTTAAGAATGTAATTATGCAAAAGTTTCATTTCTTAATTTATTTCCATGATAGAAAATTTTACTTAATTTATGTTTTAAAATCTTTTTAACACATAAGGTAATCAATATGATATTTTTTTCATATTATAAAAATATCATACTTATTCTTTTGATATTTAAGTATAATTTTTTTCATTAGTTTCCTTCAATATTTCAAGTATACTTGGAGTAAAATATACTTAATAAGTGAAAATATATTGATAAATAAAGTTATATAAAGTTACGTAAATTTAATAACTTAAGAGTATAATATGGATATGTAACATCAAAACTTTGTTATTTACCTCAGAAGTTAAAAACAATTTATAAATCCTCCCAAGCACTCGTGTTCATGATGTTTTCATTTAATCGTACATATTTTTCATTGTTTTTATGTGAATGTAAGTATAAACTTCATAAATATTAGAGTAGCTAAAACAAATATGTTGTGACTTGTGAAGATTCCTGCATTAATACAAACTTCGCTCGAAAACTTGTTTGATTTAAACTTCTAATTTAGTGGACTATATTTACATAAAACTAGACTTGTATGCTTGTTATTGGGCCCAATGTAAATTATTTTGAAGCCCGCAAAAGAGCCCAATTATAACTTTATATATGTGCAATGCGTACTTTTTTTTAATAATTTTGTAATTAATGTGTCATTAGAAAACAAAGAAAATTGAACAGCATGACCAAGCACGCATATATCAAATTAAAATGTCAAAAAAAAAAATGTTCCTCGACCTCATTGATTATTACTATTAAGGAAATTTATAAAACATCCTTCTAAAACATGATGGTATAAAAATGATATATCTTTTTCAAAATTATAAATATTAGAGGAGGGATCCGATTACCACAATTTTGAATTACCACAAAGTTACCACAACTATTTTTTACATTTTCAAAGTCTAAATCGTCGATCCAAACCGTTCAACATGATCTCCACAATAAAATGTGCTTGCAGATCAAATTTTACATTTTTTTGAATTTTTTTTACTATTTATTAAGATGGATACAAAATTCAATGGTCTGAATTTCACTAGTTTTTGTAAAATACTTAATAAATAGTAAAAAAAATTAAAAAAAATGTAAAATTTGATGAACAAGCACATTTTATTGTGGAGATCATGTTGAACGGTTTGGATCGACGATTTAGACTTTGAAAATGTAGAAAATGGTTGTAGTAACTTTGTGTTAATTCAAAATTGTGGTAATCGGATCCCTCTAAATATTATACTTATTCTTTTAAAACATAAAAACTCTAATATTTGTCTGTTCTTAGGCCTTCAAATTACATATTTTACTTTCAAACTTGATTCTTCTCCAACAAATAAATGGTGTGGCTCATATATTCTTAATTATTTATTTCTTTTTAGTCGCACCGTCCGATTAATAACTTCGCTACGTGTTACAATCTTAATAATACAGGACCTCTCCAATGAATCCGTATTCCCTTTTTGCGCTGAAAAACGGGTAAAGATATTGACAGATCTAACTTTTCTTTACAAAGCGCACGATCAATAGAAAAAGTGAAAAAGTATATCACTGATGCGCTGCATAGAGCGTAAAATTATCTGTTAATATATTTGCCTTGTTAAACAGCGCTCGCGTGGCTTGTCGGTCCAATGAAGAGCAGACACATCGAAGCAAGATTTCTTCCCGACTTCACAGGAGGAACAGAAAAGTAGTCCCAAATCCTCTCCAGTTGAACAACAATGATCGGACAGCTCGAATGCAAATCAAACCGTCCATTTCAAATCGGACGGTAATCATATACCTGATCTCTTACTCGGTTACAGCCGGGTCCAGATCCTCTAAAGTAACCTAAAATTTAAGTTTTTATTTCGACCGTCCGATCAGAATCCTAACCAATCCGATCCGAGAAAGAATTCACGGGTGCCTTTAATATTTGTGCAGATTATGATCGGACGGTCCTGATTCAAAATCCAATTTTGAGTTGCTTTAGGGGATTTGAATTCGTGAACAGGTGGTCGATTCATTCTAATCTTTCCCGTTCGTTCTTAAATGAACGGTCGGATCTGCCTGCTATCATCTAGTGAAATCCGTATAATTGAAGAGAATTTGACGGAGACAAAAGTTTGTTGGATCCCATGAACAGAGTACATCGCCTCGTCATTTCTCCAATTCCAAATTTCGTGCTGTTTATGAGACGATGCTTTGACTCGCATCAATTCGTCGAATTTGGATAAGGCCAATTCCTGGTAAGAATTCATCTGATATGTTGCTATTTTCTTTTCATCAATTTGTAACCAATTTGTAGCCATTCTTTTGTTGATTTCCAGCATTTGTGGGGGTGTTCATATTCCCTCTTTACTTATTCCAGTTTTCTGGTTTGATTTAGTCAAGCTGTGGTCAATATTTCGTTGACTTTTTGTGAATTATTTGAAGCTTTCACATAAATCTCTCTCATTCTGTCATCAATTTGATATCTTTGATGCTTTGTTGTGTTGAAAAATTGTTTTTTAGTTAATGTGGCTTGAAAATTCACAAATCTGACCCATGTTAATATATTGTGTTTTGTCAGGTTGATTGTTTATTGCTGATTCAATTGTTTGGAATCAGAGATGAGTTCCTTCAACAAAGATAAAGAAAAGGCATCTTCAGGTAAATTATTCTATAAATGTGGTTCAGTAAATCCATTTTTAATATTTGAAATCACTTTTGTCATTGTTATATTTTCTTTTTCGACAGCAAAGAAGAGGAAATTGAAGGAGTTGCTGCTCAAGAGCGAGAATCGTATCTGTGCTGACTGCCGGGCCCCTGATCCTAAATGGGCGTAAGTAAAATGACATTCATACCCTTACCAAGTATTTACCCTGTACCAGTAATATACCAGTAAGATATCGGTACGTAAAATGGATCAATATCTTCGTTTTTAAAGTCCAAACATTCAATCTGAGCCGTTCAACATGATCTCAATATGAAAATGTACTTGCAAACTAAATTTTATATTTTTTTTAGATAGGTTGAAAATACTACTTTTAAATGGTCAAGAATTTTTAATCAAGTGATGTTCTACCAATCTAAAAAAATAGTAAACAAATTCTAAAAAATATATAATTTGATCTACAAGTACATTTTCTTATAAATACTATGTTAAATGGTTCAGATTCAATGTATGGACAAATCTGCACTATGCATAGTACCATAGCCTCACTAAATATACCCTATACTGAGTATGCTGTATTTGTACTAGTTGTGACTTAGTCTCTCTCTCTCAAATGTGTTCTAACTCATCAGTATATCTGTGTACAGGTCTGTTAATATTGGGGTATTTATATGCGTAAAATGTTCTGGCGTGCATAGGAGTCTAGGCACTCATATCTCCAAGGTAGTTACAGGACATCTTAGAATGTCCTTTTTCATTCTTAGTAAAATTAGGTTATATGCTCATTTTATTGGGGCTTTTAACAAAGTACACCAAATTTGCAAATATTATGCATCATTTCATGCATTTGCTGTAATTGCCGATAGCTTTATATATAGGACCTTTTTTTTTTTTTTTTGCTATAACATGTAAGCATCATAATTAAGATTAAGTCAGGCAAAAGAAATGACTAAATTAGTTAGATTTAAAAATGGCACCTGAATTCAGTTTGTTTTGCTTATATTAATACAATTATGCTCATAGAAAAAGTTAAAACTTTGGTGGAGCTGGGGCAAATTAGTCAATAGTTAATGTTATATACCTATAGCAATCTTGGGTTTGTTGACAATTAGAAGAAACATTAGACATGATAAAATTGGTTTTATTTACACTTAGTCAGAAGCAATATAATTAGACTATTGGGTTTTATTTAACTAGTATCCTCATTTCAGGTACTCTCTGTGACATTAGATGAATGGACAGAGGATCAGATAGACTCCATGTTACAGGTTGGAGGCAACTCTTATGCCAACACGGTTTACGAGGCATTTCTTCCCAAGGATTACCCCAAACCCACCGCCAATTCAAGCAATGAGGAACGTGCCGATTTCATCAGGTAGTGAGACCTTAATTGTTACCTGTATCGTACGGTACCATGTTGTGCTACAATGACAATCACCTTAGGATTTGGGTTGTGGGGTGGGGGGGGAGGTGCTGGATGAATAAGTATCATATAATTTTATCTTATGAGGGGGCTACTACTAATAATTTTTATAAAATTAAACCTATAAATTGCAAAATTTCAATTTATTGGGGGTGCTTACTGCTTAGCACTCTTTCCCTATGCCTGTTTTCGCCACTGCCATCAGGAATGTAATTTTTGTTGGTACCAAGCATGCCATGGAGTGTGTAGTGTGTATTGAAGCGGTACACTGAGAGATCTAGATTTACGAGTCTGGTACTGTACCTTAATTTTAAATTCAGTAGAAGGTTTCCCTTTCATACCAGTTGGAACATTCCAGGTCCTTAAGGTAGATAACAGTAATTATGGGTGCAGATTCTAATAGATTGCTTTATATTATTTGCATTATTCTTTTCAGATTTGGTTTATCTGTATTATTGTAGGTATGTACTATGTAGTAAGGGAAAGCATGTCTCCTTTCTATATGTAATGACTCCAGTAACATCTAATGCCGATTCTTTTATCGGAAGCATAAAAGAATATCAAAATTTCACCAATACCATCAATTTCGGACAAATTTAGCAGTTGAAATCTGCATTGTGGTATAAAGTGAAATTGTCCAAAATCGATGGTTATTGTTTATTTTTTTATTTTTTTATTTTTTGCTATGAATAAAAAGTTCGTCATCTAATCAGTGCATGTGTAATACTTCTCTCCTCTCTCACAGAGCTAAATATGAAACCCAAGAATTTTTGAAACCAAGCCTCCGCATAGTTTCTTCAAAGAGCTCCTCCTCAGATTCTTTCAAGGATTCCAATCATGGCCAGGCCTCTGCGAGCTTCAAAAGTGAGGTAATAAATATAAAAAATTGCAAAAGTACATCTAGTCTAGAGTGGAGATAATGCTAAAATTTGCAAATGTACATCCAATTTATTTTTCAACATTTATGAATATGAAACCTTTTGCAATAAATAAAAGGGCTCATCCCTTTTATTTATCTATGTTACCAAGTTGTCAAAGATAGAAGACAACAATATTTAAGTGATCTCTCAGTTGGCCTTTGCTTCTCTGTCATAGGTCGGGATGATAGAATTTATAGGGATTCTGGAGATCAAGGTGAAGAAAGGCTCAAATTTAGCAATTAGGGATTTTCGTAGCAGTGATCCATATGTCGTTCTCACTCTGGGACAACAGGTAATAATATTAATTTTTTATTTTTCACTTCAATATTGGAAGACATCAAAATATTAGATTTTATCAATATTAGAAATTTCTGTGTTGTGTGCAAGAATAAGAATAACCACAAAATTTTCATTATACCCTTTTGTAGATAAGAAGCAGCCCTAGTCATACATTATATATTAGCCTATTACAAAAAGAAACTGAGTGAGGCTATGGTACTATGAATAGCTAGATTGGTCTGTATCAAAAATTTCGGTTTCAAAGTCCAAATAGTCAATCTGAATTGCTCAACATGATTTTCATATGAAAATGTACTTGTAGACTAAATTTTACTTTTTTAGATTTTTTTTTACTATTTTTTCGATAGGTTTTATCACTACTTTTGAATGGTCTAGAAATCTTTACATTCAAGTGAATTTCTACCTATCTAAAAAAATAGTAAAAAAATTCTAAAAATTGTAAAAATTGATTTACAAGCACATTTTCATATGGATTGTTTGGACTTTGAAAATAGAGATATTGATCCATAGTACGGACCAATATACACTATGCATAGTACCACAGCCTCATTCTAATTAGTCAATTAGTTGCTTAAACTATATTGACCATCAGTTACATCTTATACTATACAGTTTAAGATGTTTATTTTATATGCAGAAAGCACAAACTTCTGTTATGAAAGGGAATCTGAACCCAGTTTGGAATGAGGTGCTAAAGCTGTCGGTGCCGCAAGCATACGGTCCATTGAAATTGGTACGTACCACATAACTTGCTGCTAACTTACATGGTTTCAGTTCAGTACCTATACCTGTACCTGTACCTGATTGGCATTCTATCAACATCTGTAAAGCACCTGATGTGCAGGGTTATGCATAAGCAAATGATATTTTTGTCTTTGTGCATTATTTTGTGGAGCATAAAGAAGGCACTAATCCTTAAACCAAAATGGTTTATTCTATGAGCAAATTATTGTATGCAAAAAAGGTCAACTCTGGTGTACATCCAACTTTTATGGTACATCCGTTTGATATCTTGAGAAATATTGTTCAAATTAAAAAAATAATGTCAATGTATCCTCAATTATTTAGATAAGATATGTATCAATTTTGAGTCATTTGGAATTTGATTTGTCATTCTATCATAAAGCCATTAAAGCTCTACCATAATAAATTTTAAATTGTTTGATTAAAAACTAAACATCTTGCAAATCAATCAAAATTTCATACACGTGATATTACTTAATTAGTAATGAAGAACACATGTAGAATTTTAGTTATTCTAATTTCAACAATACATATGAAAAGTTATCAAATGGATATACATAAAAGTTAAACGCTAGAACTACCCATGTGTTAAACATACGCGAAAATGATATGGAAGATATAGAAAATGTTATCCCACCAAAATGCAAAATAAAATGTTAATCCGAAGTGCATAAGCATTCCATAGACCCACTTAGAGTGGGAAAACTGGCACGACGAAGCCGACTCCGTCACAAAACGGCACGGTTACAGCACAGAACGGCACGACACGCGTGTCAATTACATGCCATGACCATTCGCGTACCGTGACCATTCGCGTGCCGTGCCCTATCTTTTGAAATTTTGGCACAGCAAGGCATGGCACGACACGTAGTCACGCGAGTCACGTGTAATTAGGCCCACTAGATATTGATTTAATAGTGAATCTTGAATAAACTAACCTAAATTATGATTAAATGGTCACGCGAGTAATGCGAGTCACGTATAGTCACGGCACGTTAGGCACGGCGTGACTCACGTGGCGTGACCATTTGCGTGCCATGACCACCCCTTGACATTTTGGTCACGGCACGGCACGTTTTTCCATCTCTAGACCCACTATCTCAATTTTTTTTCTTCGAAAAATAGATGAAACCACATCAATGGTGTGGACATCAGTAATTTTTGGACAAATATGTAGTCAAAATGGGATTTAACGTCTGAAAAACCCACTGGAAGAAACATGCACCTGGTGGAACCTACCATTGGTCCCTTTTCTAAAGATTTACTTTTATAATTTCTAAAAAAAATCTACTTGGTCTAGTGACAAAGGCAATGTTCTCCGTGTAGGAGGTTACAGGTTCGAAATCTAAAAGAGAATCTTTTGTGGATATTAAATAGTTTGATGGCTTGACTTCCAATTTTTACTCAAAAAAAAAAAAAAAAATTCTATCTTTTTGAAACATCTCAAACCAACTATGTAGAGGTTCTCATTTAGCTTTTTTTTTGTCTGATTGTAGCAAGTGTTCGATCAAGATGTGCTATCATCAGATGACTTGATGGGGGAGGCAGAGGTCGACTTACAGCCACTTATCACCTCAGCATCTGCATTTGGCGACCCCGATTCGCTTCCAGACATGCAGATTGGCAAATGGCTCACATCAAATGACAATGCACTTGTCAAAGATAGCGCTATCAATGTCATCGATGGAAAGGTCAAGCAAGAAATGACTCTAAAGCTTCAAAATGTCGAGTCGGGAGAGATCGAGCTCGAGTTCGAATGGATTGCTCTCAACCAATGATGATGTTATCATTGGTACTAATTGTTGTAAGAAAGTTGAATGTTGTTACCAATATGTTTGTAGAGTTACATGTGATGTTTTTCATATCATTATTGTGAGAGATAATCATTGTTGTCATTATTAATTATCATCTTACAGCGGTGACTTTTCTTTTTTTGTTTTTCATTTTTCCGATTGAATCCTAGTGTGGTTGGTACCATTAATACCACTTTGGAAGAATTTCATTTATACCCCTCAAAAACTTGGAAATATATTTCCCCTCTTCTTTTTTTTTTCGGTAAAGGTCGGAGGTCAGCTGGTCAAGCCATCCAACTATATAATATTTACAAAGGATTGTCCCTTTGGATTTTGAACGTGCAACCTCAGAGCATTGTCTTTGTCACTAGACCAAAGACTGATTCTCTATATTTCCCCCTCTAAAATTCATAATATCATATTTACCCTTTTAAACTTCAAAAATTCACAAATTTACCCATTTTAATATATTTTCTATTCAATCTCATTTTAAATTTATGAAGTACCCATTTTATCCTTCATTATCATTAAAATAATAAAAATAACAATGCACTTGTCAAAGATAACGCTATAAATGTGATCAATGGAAAGGTCAAGCAAGAGGTTACTATAAAGCTTCAAAATGTGAGATCGAGCTTGAGTTGGAATGGATTGTTCTCAATCTCAACCAATTAGGAGATGTTTATCTTTGGTAATAATTGTAATTGTTGAAAGAAAATTGAATGTTGCCAATATGTTAGTTGCCATGGTATTATAATCAGATGCCTTGCAGAGGAGTTACTGTGATATTGAGAGATTCAATATCTCCTAAGGCCTCTTTAGAGCTATTTTTTAATACTTTCTGGCCGTTTTTACCCATGCTCCTTGAAGAACGATTTATTTTTTAGTATTTTTGGTACTAAATTAAGCGATTCATTTTTTAGTATTTGGGTACTCAATTGGTGATTCTCAGGTATTTTTGGTACTAAATTGGTGACCCTCAAGCAACAAACTTGTAAATCTCAAGTAACAAGCTTGTAAATCTAACCGTGATAGAAAGTTTCATATTAAAAAAAAAAAAATTGTTTAGATCTACTTTGATAAATTTCCATTCCTTCATCCTCTTTGCAAATTCTCTAAAAACAAATTTAGTTTTAAAACCCTTGCAAAATTTTGTTTTTCTTTTACATCATAAGGGCTAAAATCTCACTTCAAACAAATCAGAAACTATTTTGACATTTAATACAAATTTGACATTTAAACAGGATTAAAACAGAATTTAATACAAATTTGAATGGAAAGAGGTATTGAATCAGACTGACGTGCAGATTTTCCAGCTTTTGAGATGGCAATCTCATCAGAAACAACCCCTGGATACATATTGCATCATTTTCAAATACCTCTCAACTACATTTTGATTGAATTTAAAAAAAAAAAAAACTGGTTTGAAAAATAAGCAGCCAGTATAAATAGCTCTTTTATGAAACTTGAAAACACATCCTAAAAGCCAAAAAGCTTTTAAAAACATCTACATTTCTATCAAATTTCAATTTTACATGCATAAACTGGGTTTTTAGAGCACCAAAGAACACAAATATTAGAAGAAATATTAGGGGCTCGAAGAAGGAGAAGTCGATTTATGGTTTTAAAGCTCACGGCTCCAAATCACTATGGGAGTTACTGAAATTGTTCTCTGCTTCATCTCTTTCTTCTTCATTCTTCCAGTGAGCAGCCTTATTTTAACATGAAACAATGCACATTAATCAGAGATCATGTGCATAATGCCAAAAATATTATATTATTGAAAAGTAAGTTTTAGAGATTTTTAGAGAGGTACCTGAGATGACGATTCTGA
Organism: Carex kokanica; assembly: GCA_025461125.1. Taxonomy (NCBI): domain Eukaryota; kingdom Viridiplantae; phylum Streptophyta; class Magnoliopsida; order Poales; family Cyperaceae; genus Carex; species Carex kokanica. The sequence continues at coordinate 181,472 of JAJGRX010001237.1, forward strand.
TTCTTCTGGTGCAACTCTATCAGCTTTGATCTCCAAAATCTCTATAACCTTCTCAAATTATGAATTATCTACATCCAAAAGAAAATTGAGGAAACTTTAGAAGACAAAAATATAGTCAGCACTTTATAATCAAGTTAAAACGAAAAGATATACAATTAAGGACTTTGGTTTATTATGTATGAACTTGTTGGTCACCTGCTCGAGGAGGATCGGTTAGTATGGCCTGCAATAGTTCAATTTTTTAACAGTCGATTCGAACGTCTCCTGTGGGGCCGAGACATGCTGGCTGTTTTCTTCTTCATCCCCATCAAAATAAAAAATAAAATATACTCGAATGCTTCCTGCTCTCTCCTTCTGGGCATGGAACTGTTTCATATGAAAACACTTTTGAGTATAGCAACTTCTCAAGAAATTAATGCCAAAAAATTGAAGACAGGAAGAGTATACAACCAGAGATTCCTAAAAGGAAAATATTTACCAGGTACATTATATTGGTCAAAATAGTAGTTCGATTTGGGTGAAAAGCTTGAGGCCGTCTATTTGTCCTGTGTTAGTTAAAATGAATATATATACATATATAGAGAGTGACTAAGGTCAAAGTGGTAGTTCCTAGCCTCCGGTGCTACCAAGTCGTTTTCGGATTTCCAAAGTCCAAATGGCCGATCCGAACCGTTCAAGTTGTTCTCCATATTGAAATCTGCTTGGAGACCAAATTTTACATTTTTTGGAATTTTTTTACTATTTATTAAGCCACTTTGAAAATTGCTGATCACATGGTCCAGAATTTGGTTGCACTGTTTTTACTGGACCATGTGATCAGCAATTTTCAAAGTGGCTTAATAAATAGTAAAAAAATTCCAAAAAATGTAAAATTTGGTCTCCAAGCAGATTTCAATATGGAGAACAACTTGAACGGTTCGGATCGGCCATTTGGACTTTGGAAATTCGAAAACGACTTGGTAGCACCGGGGGCTAGGAACTACCACTTTGACCTTAGTCACTCTCTCTCTATATATATATATATATATATATAGGGAGAGAGAGAGAGAGAGAGAGAGATTGGCTAAGCTCAAAATGTTTTTTCCATTACCATGGAACAAACGATTTGGTTCTTCAATTTTCAAAATTCAAACAACAAGTCCAAACCGATAGATATTCAATCTATATTAAAATGTGCTTGGAGACCAAATTTTATATTTTTTTGAACTTTTTTACTATTTATTAAGCTGGTTTGAAAACCGATGTTTTTCAATGCTGTAAAAATTTAATAAAAACAGTGATTTTCAAACCAGCTTAATAAATAGTAAAAAAATTCCAAAAAATGTAAAATTTCCATAACCTTAGTGAATAAAACACAAAAAAACGTATTATACGAATTATCCATGAATAAAAAACCTGTATAAAATGCTTTTTACGAATTATTTGCAAGTAAAACACACAAAAAGGCGAATTTTTTTAATTTTCTTTTTAATTTTTTTTTACTCCCTTGTTAGACCGAATCATTTCTAAATCACAAATTTTTGATCCACCGAACCGAACCTAAATAATTTATTTGTCACTATGTATCAACACATGCAATTAATTCCCAAATAATTGGGCAATGATTCGGATTTTTTTTTTTTTGGAAAAATGAGGATGAAGCCGAAATTTTTATTAATAACCCCAAACAAAAGAAAAATATCAAATCTAACCCCAACTTGAAAAAAATTTCAAAAATGACCTAACCGCCCCATGATTGGGCGGTTCACCCTACCCACAAAACCGCCCAATTATTGGGCGGTCCACACGGCCAAGCAAACCGCCCTTTAATCGGGCGGTTAACCATTAATTTTTTTTTTTTTTTTTTTTTTAAAGATATGTTATGATATTTTTTTAGTAGGATATATTTATAAGATATATATATTTTTTTTGTGTAGATATCTTTTTTATTAAGATATATTTACAACATATATTAAGATATATATTTATGATAAGTTTGTATTATTTTTGTAAGATATATTTTTTTTATTGTAATTTTAAATAAAATTTGGTTGAGTTTGGATGCGTCGTCTGACGGTAGAACCGTCGATTCTTTTATAATAATTGTCGATTATACGGCTGTTGTATTGATTGTCGATTTGGCTAACGTGGTAAATATTTTTATGTTGTCAATTTGTGTATATTTAATTGCGCTATGAAAATAACAAAAATGAAGCACACAAAAATAGTTACAAAACTACTAATTAAATCAGTTCACAAATTTAGCGACGACGACCGAACAAATTTAGAAGTCGACGAGTTCTCGATCTGCTTCCAGTCTGTTGTGCGACACTACTACCGCTACCGGATGCCTCTGCATGACTACTACCGCTACCGGTTGCCTCCGCAACAACTCTAGCATTTTCTCTTTCGTTGGCTTCGTTGATGGCATCTGCATTCCAGTTCACCAAAAATGGTATGTTATTGAAATCTTGAAATGTAAAATAAATTATAAAATATAAAATGAAATGTACCTGCTCGCTGCCTGTCACAAGTTGAACGGCGAGCCTGATGTCCCATTCGCCTACCCTGCATCTGATCCATTGTCATTACAGCACGCTTGTGGGGCCTTCTCCCTTTTCTAATATAAAAAGAAGTTAAATAACCATATTAAAAATAAGTTCAGTGCATACACAAAGTATTCTCCCTAACCTGATCCACTTTCTGGGGGGGACGATTTTATCTCCAACATAGGCCGGCCATTGATGCTGGTTGGGATAAGAATGGAATGATGCACCCCAAGTACTCGCAAGGTAAGTGGTACGGTACATGTCGGCGAGAAAATCATCCTCACGGAAGTTTCTCACTCGGCACACCGCCATAACATGAGAACAAGGTAGGTGAGCTAGTTGGATTCCTTGGCATGTGCATGTTACAGTATTGTCATCTCCGATTTTGACAACATACTTGAAAGGCCTTTTAATAAACTCCATAGTCCCATCTGCTCTACGGCTGGTTGGAGCGTACTCATTCGGAGAGTGAACTTCGAATTCCAAGCGACTCCCATACGGGACAACGGTCATAACTGAACCTTTCTCCCTATGTTTGCGTAATTTGCCCTCCACCCTTGTTGAAAATGTTTGGTTCCTGGCGAGTAATTCTGTTGCTTTATCACGGCGGTCAACGAACCATGCATTAAGCTTGTAGAAAGTGTCCTCCACAATGGCTGCCACGGGCAACATTCGGCTCTGCTTGAAAACAGCATTCAACGACTCGGACCCATTTGTCGTCATTATTCCCCATCTCCAACCTCCATCTTTTGCTTGAAATATTTTCTCATATGCGGGTGCTTCTTGCAGATCTCTCGGATTATTTTTCCCCACCTTGAGTAAGTACGAATTTGCCTTCGGACAATACTACACAGAAATAATTTTTCAGATTAGAAAAATATAAGTAAATAGTTTATTAAAATTTCATCTAAAATATACATACCTTGGCAAACTCTTTGAACATCTCTTCCAGCCTCCTTGGCTTCTTCCTTCTGCATCCAATTTTAAATTTATCTGCAACCCATTGGTCGAATCCGACATGCTTGTAGAGGTTGTCTGCAACGTGTTGCATACACAGCCTGTGCACACAGTCGCCCTGGGCTGTCGACCAACCGAAATCTTTTCGATCAAAGACATATTTGATTCCTTTGTGCTGGTCTGATATGACGCAGAAGAACCTGTTCCCAACCACCTCTCTTCGCAAAAAACTCATGAAAAAACCTCAATTTTCACCGTCCTCCTTCTCGACAATTGCAAATGCCAAAGGCAACAACTGGTTTTCGGCATCGTATGCACATGCTATCAACAACCTCCCATCGTAACGGCCAGAAAGGAAGCATGCATCTATACTGATAACTGGTCTAATATATGGCACAGCTTGAATGCACGGACCAAATGCCCATGCTATGGCCTTGAACAGTATCTGGTTGGGCTCATCGGGATCGGTAACATTCCAACATTCGTACCTTGTGCCGGGATTTGTACTTGCTATGGCTTGGAGCAGTGGTGCAAGCAAGTTGTATGAATCCTTCCAACTACCGAACAGTCGGCATATCGCAAGTTCACGCCCTCTCCACAACCTGTTGTATTTTGGGGTCACATGGTCGTAAGCGCGTCTCACCGCTCTACCGACCTCCTTAAGGTTGATCGACGGGTCCTCCTTAACATCTCGCTCAATTACATCGGCAATAAGTGATGCCGTAAGTTGTGAATGGTCTGTCCTTGACGACGCAGACTTGCATGTATGTGGGGGTTCACATTTCTTAATTATCCATGACGCCCCCCTACCCACAGGGGTTGCATACAGCCGGAACTCGCATCGCGGTGAGTCTTTGCAAACAACAACTAACCTTTTTGACTCCTTTTTTTGTATTCTGCACTCCCAGTTGCTGCGGATATGAACTTCGTATATTTTCTTCACAAGTTCATCTAGGGTGGTATAAACCTGGTCCGGAGCAAGCTCTGAGGTGTAAACGACACGCTTCCCAAAATAGCTTATGTCTGCTTCCTCAAAAGCAGTGGTATCGTTGAATGTGGCTACCGGGTGCCTGTCTGTCCGACCTCTGATCGGAAATTGTCCTGCCTGGGTAAATAATCTCCATCACCGTCTGACAAGTGATCAGAATCCCAATCCCCGTCCCAACTATCACCCGAGTTAATTTCACGTTCCGGTATGGCATCAACCCCTTCAGCCTCCAGCATAGCATCTCTCCGGGGAACAATAACAGGTACAAGTATAGGTACGGACGGTGGTACAGAAGGAAATCTGGCTTCTACTACGGGTTGAATAGGAGGTGGAGGTGGTGGTGGTGGTAGGTCGGTGCTATAATCAGTGGTATAATCAGTGGTGTAATCAGCAGTGTAATCAGTATGAACGGGTGGTGCGTGCGGTTCAGACGGTGATACATGACCCAAGTTTTGGTTACCCGAGTGGTCAAAACCCGAGTGCTGCTGCACTGGGCTATCATAACCTGTATGGTCTGTAGAAGGTCCAACCCTGGTCCGATGCAGAAACTTTCTGGAATACAACTCCATTATCGGGGTACCCGTAGATTGAAAAGTATTGTAAACACATCTCCAACCATCCTCATTTGTTATTGGATACTTTACATAGTAAGATCTATCCCGCCCTGCGTCAACCCGAGTAACCAAATCTATGTCATACCGGTTGGGGGTTACACCAATCCTTTCGAATACCATTTGCTTAAGTTCCAGAAATGAGGTGTTTTCATTTACCTCAAAGCCATGGGTCGGATCTTTCGAGTAACGAACTCCCTCCACACCCACCTCGAACTTCCCGCCCACATATAGTGTAACCAACATTTTATCTACATTAATAAACAAACTTTTATCAGTTACAAAATAATAGTACACAGTTAAATTATTAGTAAATAACAACATTAAAAAAAAAATTTAATAAAATTAATTAAAAAAATAAAATAAAAAAAATGAACAGTAATCTACAGTAGTCTACAGTAATCTACAGTAATAAACAGTATTCTACAGTAATCTACAGTATCTACATCCGCTCTACAGTATCTACAGTAATCTACAGTAATCTACGGTAATCTACAGTAATCTACGGTAATCTACGGTAATCTACGGTAATCTACGGTAATCTACAGTAATCTACAGTATCTACGGTAATCTACAGTATCTACAGTATCTACAGTAATGCATAGTAAAATAAATAATAAAATAATAAAAAAAAAACTAATAAAAAAAAAAAAATTACCTGCAGAGAAAGAAGAACGATTGGGGCGAGGGCGAGGGCGAGAGAGTGTGAGAATGAGAAGCAGAATTGAGAATTTATAGTCTGCATAGTGAACCGCCCCACCATGGGGCGGTTTGCTTGGCCGTGTGGACCGCCCAATGATTGGGCGGTTTTGTGGGTAGGGTGAACCGCCCAATCATGGGGCAGTTAGGTCATTTTTGAAAAAAAATTCAAGTTGGGGTTAGATTTGATATTTTTCTTTTGTTTGGGGTTATTAATAAAAATTTCAGAGGATGAAGCCCTCATTCATTGACAAAAAAGTTTTTTTTTACATCCACTTTGATAAGCTTTCATTCCTTCGTTCTCTTTGCAAATTCTCTAATAACGAATTTAGTTTTAAAATCCTTGCTATATTTTGCTTTTTCTGTAATCTCAAAACATAAATCATTTTTCAACTATTTAAAATTCTCGATCTAAAAGTTGGGTGCTCTAAAAAATATTTCTTTTCATGGTATAATGCTGGTACCAGCCTTCTTGTAGGTTGCTTCATGTTGCTTCATGTTATAATGACTCATAAAATGAAGCAAATTGACAACACGAAGCAAACCATAATCAGCTTTACTTCAATAAAGACCCATTTAGTTTTTCATAATTTTACATCCATCTCCTCAAAGTTTTTTCGAAAAAGCAAGATGTGGTAATTACAAATAACAGGAATTTATCTCTAAATATTTCCATTCTCTTTTTTTAAGTGGTAATTTGAGGAATCAAAGTCAATCCTAATTTTCTGGGTCATGACAGATACTGGTATGACCTTTTATTTCTAGAAAATGTGTCTCAGTTAAATACCCAAATATTGAAGCAAATTGACAACCTGAAGCAAACCACAGCTCTACTTCTTTAAATACCCAAAATTGAAATTCCCGCCATTTTACATCAAAAAGAGCTAAATTCAGAATTTAACCAGTGTTAAAACAGAATTGAGTACAAATTCGAGTGGAAAGAGGTATTGAATCAGACTGACGTGCAGATTTTCCAGCTTATGAGATGGCAATCTCATCAGAAACAACCTCTGGATACATATTGCATCATTTTCAAATACCTCTCAAATATATTTTAATGACTGAATAGTACCAATTAACAACCAAAATACATACAAGAAAAATATTTGAAAAATTAAAAAACAAAATCCTAAAATTTGCTAACACATCCTACAATTGCATTAAATTGAAACCTTTACATGAAAAACCTGGATTTTTAGGATATCAAAAAACACAAATAGAAGAAAAATTAGGGGGCTCAGAAGTAGGAGAAGTCGTTTTATATCTAAATTGCGGGCTCAGAAGAATGTGTAAATTACAAAGAACACGAATTTATATCTAAATATTTCTATTTTTTTAAGACGAAATTTGACCAATCGAAGTCAGCTCTAATTTTCTGGGTCCTGACGTATACTGGTACGACTCTTCAGTTAAATACCCAAAAACTGAAGCAAATTGACAACATGAAGCAAACCATAATCACCTCTACTTCAATAAATACCCCATTTAGTTTATCATAATTTTACATCCATGTTCTAAAAGTATTTTTTTTTAAAAGAACGTGTTAATTACAAATAACACTTATCTCTAAATATTCCAATCCTCTTTCTTATTCAAGTGGTAATTTGAGCAATCAAAGTCAATCCTAATTTTCTGGGTCATGACAGATACTGGTATGACCTTTTTTCCTTGAAAATGCATCTCAGTTAAATACCCAAATATTGAAGCAAATTGACAACATGAAGCATACCATACTCAGCTCTACTTCTTCAGATACCCAAAATTGAAAATTCCCATCCTTTTACATCAAAAAAGAATTTAACCGGTGTTTAAATAGAATTTAATATAAATTTCAGTGGAAAGAGGTATTGAATCAGACTGACGTGCAGATTTTCCAGCTTATGAGATGGCAATCTCATCAGAAACAACCTCTGGATACATATTGCATCATTTTCAAATACCTCTCAAACACATTTAAATTGGAGTACAGTTAAGAAAAAATTTAATTTCAATTTCAAAAACCTTCTTAAAAAATCTACATTTCTATCAAATTTCAACTCTTTTCATGCATAAACTGGAATTTGTGTACATCAAAGAACACAAATATATGAAAAATTGGGGGCTCAGAAGAAGGAGAAGTCGTTTTTGGTTTTAAGCTCACGGCTGATAGCCTCTCGCCAAACCAATTTTAAAATCATCATAGCACCGCATTTCAATCAAAAATCAAATCAAATTAAGAACAAAATTACACAAAAGAAGGCCTCAGTGTGTGTAACAACTAGATTCAGATCATCGACTCAAAGAGGCTCTCTGAAATCCGCTAAGATCCTCTCGGATCTAATCATCATAAGCCTTGTAAAAATCAGTTTTACATACAAATCAAAGCAATAGAGAGAAGAGAGGAATCGATTTACTTACGACTTTTGATTGTTGCTCACGGCGGAGAATGGAAGAGAATGGCGGAGGTATTTAAAAGAGAAAAAGGGTTAGGGTTAGGGTTTTAGTTCTAAGCGGGTGGATACATCTCCAGTCGAAAATACTCCTGATATCCAGCCCTTTAGCATCTTAGATCAAACGGGCCGGGCCGGGCCAGGCCTCATCATCTAATAAAAAAATAAGAAAAAGGATCAGTTATTTTGGTGATTCGGTAGAGTTGTTCATTTGTTCGGTTCGGACCGAATTAAAATGGACAAACTAAAATTTTATTCGATTTTTTAACAAATCAGATTGAACCGAATTAGAATAAGAACCAAATAAGAACTAAATCGAACAAACTGAAGTAAATTTCGGTTTGTTCGGTTGAACAGAAATAGGATATTAATCATTAAAATAAATTTTTTTTTGTTAATTTTTTGAATTTTTTTAAAGATGGATTTAAAAAATTTGTTTGGTTTGATTTAAATCTTCACAAAAACAATTTCTCATACCATTTGAATTTACTCATCACGGCACTCCACTCTGAAATTAAAGAGAATGCAACTGTAAATCTATACTTGTTTTTTTTTTCCTTTCCAATAGACCCATATTTTTATTTTCGGGAATAATTTTTTTTTTTGTCAATTAACCGAAAATGTACATTTTCAACTTTTAAAAAAAAAAAATTATGATATTAATTGTAACTTGTTAAGGCATAAATTTAATGACAATTTTTGTTTTTAGTGAGAACAATTATAAAGAAATTAATCGTCATGCCCTCTTATATATGTCACCTATATCTGGGACGATTACAATAAAATTAAATTTAGATATCAGATTCATGTACGGAAAATAACTTTCATGTTGCATTGAAACATTAATTATGGAGTAGAACTAGGGTGTGATGTGCTCACCAAACTCTTTAGTGAGCATAACTCCATAATTTATCAGATTCACTTCAAACGAGATGAATTCAAACCGTTGAAACCGATATACTTCACGAGTGATTTGCGTACATGAAAATTTTGAATTTTTTGAATTCATTTTGTCTAAAGTCAAGTGATCAAATTGATGAAAAATGAATGCATTAAAATAACTTCATTTTGAATCATTCATTTTTCATTAATTTTGACCGCTTGACTTTGTACTAAATAAATCTGAAACATTAAAAATTTTGCATGTACGCATATCACTCGTGAAGTACATCAGTTTCAACAGTTTGAATTCATCTCGTTTGAAGTGAATACGATAGATTATGAAGTTATGCTCAACAAAGAGTTTGGTGAGCCTACTTCTACTCTTAATTATGTATATCATTTCCTATGCATATATCATTTCCGACAAAATCTGAATCCAATACAAATTACATATAACATGACTATAACTATAAGACAGTTTCGAAAAGTATATGTGTAACACGGTACACCAGAAGTCAATAACCCATGACAATCAAATGAATTCTTTAATTGCAACCTAGCTTCCACTCGTTAGCAACTTTTGTGAGAGCCAATTGCGAAGATCCCTCCGGCGACAATGCACTTTTTGCAGCCTCTTGCAGTTCCTTAACCTTGCACCTCGCCACCTTTCCTCTCTCTCCATCCATCAGCTCGCACACGATCCTCGCGACCTCTCCTCTCTCCACCACTCCGTCCTCCAGTTCCACTGGCCTTACTGCAATCTCCGCCCCATCCACCAACATTAACGCATTCATCCTTTGCTCTGCATACAATGGCCATGCAATCAAAGGCACACCATAACACACACTTTCCAGCGTCGAGTTCCACCCACAATGTGACAGAAACCCACCGGTCGCCTTGTGTGATAGAATTTTTATCTGAGGGGCCCATGACGGAACTACCATGCCTTTGTTCTTGTTTCGCTTTATGAAGCCCTCCGGTAAGTAGTTTTGAGGATCATCTGGGCTTTCTACATTGAAGTAAGTAGCACTTGTATCATTGTCGCTCGGGCAACGGACCACCCATAAAAATCTATGCCCACTCGCTTCTAGGCCAAATGCAAGCTCCGTCGTTTGTTTCATTGATAGGGTTCCACCACTCCCAAATGAGATGAACAAGACGGAATCATTTGGCTGTTGATCCAGCCATTCTAAGCAGCCTAATTCATCCCCCTCATCTAAGCCCGACCGTATGAAAGGCCCTACCAAGTATACTGCCGGATACTTCTTATCATTGTTTAGAGCTTTTGAAGGACCAGGTTCCATCATCTCGAAACTATTCACGAGAAATCCTTGTGCACTTGTATGCCATTTCATCACTTGAAGCATTGATGAATACGTTTCACTTTTGCGGTCCATAACAGGTTCTATGAAATCCTTTCCAGGGAGTGGGAGGCATCCCGGGAGGAGAAACGGTTCTGGGAGGTCACGGTATTCGCAAGTGGTGCTCGTGTGAAGAGACGGGAGGTGCAAATCGAAAAGAAGTGTCATGCAAGGGGAGGTGAAAAATACATAGTGCGGGACAGAAAGCTCATTTGCCACGGGAAGTAAGTTGGTGCCAAAGAGGTCGGGAACAAAGACGGCAAGGCGGGTCGTCTTTTTAAGGGAGACAAGAGCATCACGCACGTGTGGAACCGAGCGGGTGAATAAGGCGGTGAGGATAGCCACAATATGGGCGTCGGTTGGAATGTCATCTAAGGGGATTAATGGAAGGGAAACAGAGGATATATTGGGATGGAGGGTGGCGAGCAGATTGGTTTGTGTGGGGGAAGAGAAGTTTGTGAAGGTGAGAAAGGTAGCGGAGAAGCCATGGTGGCTCACGAGCCGTGTTGCCAGCTCCGCAAACGGAATAAGGTGACCCATGCCGGGGCTTGTGAGAAATACTATGTGGGGTAACTCGGTCACTAGAGTTTCTTTCTGATCCATTGTTGATTTTCTTGTAACGATATATTTTCTTTTAAGTAGATAAGCCCATGCTTGCTCAGGTACTATATAGACATAGATCATGGTCAGTGATATGTTTGGAAAGAGTTTATAGTATTTAATGATGACATCGCTTGGATAGACTTGTTTGATCCGACGTACGTTCAAGGGTGAAATTAAGATGACGACACTTCATATTAATAACTAGGTAAAATTTAAGGAAGTGATAACAGTACCGCACTAAAATTCTCACAAAAATTCAAGCGCTGGAATTTTTTTTCTAAAAGTGTTAATATTGATATTCTCAATTATTTAATCTTATGTATGAAAATATTTATACTCATGAGGTGAATAATTTTTAAGTAAATAATTGTCCCTCCAACCAAATTACGCAAACTACATGAGGGGCATACACATTCTTAGAGGTGGGTTGTTTTTCCCGTTTAATCTCGTCCATATTTCTGATCATCTGTGAGGAAAAATTTTGCGAATCTAAAAGCACGAACATTTTCTACGCGATTCTCTCTTTCAAATGAGATCCATGATGAAGTATTTTCGAGCTCATTGTCACGCAAGTATTTATACCTCGACGTGCAAGTATTTATAGCTATATACTTGCAAGTATTTTTTTACATATGATACTGGATGACGTTTGAAAGTATTAATATCAATTATTGCAAGTATTTATACCGATGCATTGAATTATTTATGCCTATGAGGTCAACTATTTTTATTAGAGAAAGGTTGGCGTGGGGACAATTGGGGAAGGTTGATGTGGGGATGCAGGGTTCCTGCTAGAAATGTTGATGCCGGGATGATTGGAGGATGATCATATCAAGTTACCCATCTAAGTATTAATATCTTATTTTTTAAGTATTTATATCTATATATGAAGGTTGACATGGGGACAAGTGCAGAAACTGGAAAAAAAAGAGCTATAAAGGGATTCAAGAGGGGGGATCCATATAATTATTCAAAATTTAAACCGTATAGATTAAAAATCGTCGTATTTCTCTTGCTAAAAATCGTACGTCAAGAGTTGTTTGGCGACATTATCTCACCGGATAGACTTTCCTTCTTAATTATGTTAGACGATTGGTCGAAGAAATTCTCTTGCTAAGGTACATTATTTTGATTTGTTCTTATTAGTGAGGTACTAGATCAATTTTGCTAAAAAAAAAAAAATGACAAGGACAGATAGGTCTCACGTGTTTGTTTGCATCTCCATGTTAATTATACAACATATATACAACGTAAAATTAAATCTAGGTTAATTTTAAGTCTTTGGAAAATATTCTGCATTTCCATGTTAATTCTAAGTAAATCACATCCTATTTGTATTTTTACTAACCCTGTATTATTTGGAAAGTTTAGATGAGGCCATTTTAATTGTTTTCTGATGACGTCGTGAGATTAAAGGTATCAGTGCCAAGACTAATGTATCTGAGACAGGAGTAGGTCCGATGGGCATCGGACCTACATTTAGGTTCAATTAGCTCTAGGACCATACGATTAGCATCAAGATCTATGCGCACGGAAATTGATACAGACTTGTACGGATTTTGATGCAGAGCACACGAATCGTGATGCAGATCGAATGGTCATCACACCCATCAAACCAAGGTAGGTCCGATGGGCATCGGACCTACTCTGATTCCAATGTATCCAGTGCATCAAGTATAAGAAAATTGTTGTTATGACCTGATACTGATACTGTAATTATGTTCATGAATTAAATATAAACATGATTCTAGTTATCTTCTAATTAAAGAGAGTAGAGAATCAGTTCAAAGTAGCTAGAGATGATAGCTAGGTTATTTAAAGAATAACAAACTGAGCATGCTTATTAAAAGGAGAAATGTAGAAGACAGAAATGTAAATAAAAAATGTTAACTTATCTGAATTATATCAGTATTTATATTCGTATCCGTTTAATATTCTATTGTTGTATTCATATTCTTTTAATTTCTGATCCGTATTTGAATATGTTTAATATCCGATCTGTATGTTGTATCCAAAAAATAAATACATATACAAATATGATTTTATCACTATCCAATTTGTATCTGATCCGTTTGCACCTCTAATTAGGTGAACGACACCTTTTGCTGCCCATTAAGTTGGACTAGGAGATATATATTTTTTTTGTTTGGATTTGTTTGTTCGCTCATGACCATAATTTGGTAAATTTGTAAACCATTGCATTGTGTATAATATGTGAAATTTAATGAATCCAAATTTTCTGATTTGTTTAGAAACCAAACCAAATATGAAATGTTTTAGGCTATTCTTGAGGTTAGGCTATTCGGAATAGCTTATTAGGTGTTTAGTTGGATTAGAATAGCTAGAACAGTGAATTCAAACTTTTTGTCTTATTAGAATAAGTTATTCCTAAAAGTTTTGAGATTTGACTATTTTAATAAGACAAACAATAGTTATTCTTAATTTAGCTATTCTAGCTATTTTTGTTTTACAACCAAACATACCATAACACAACAGAAGTGGATATATATGTTGTAAGACAAATGTGGGTTTTCGGTTGGTCATTTGTTTTGTTATGTGTGGTTTACCACACCTAGAAGGAATTGTTTAGGAACCATTTATACTTGATTTCTTTTATTGGTCGTCTGTTTTGAATCTCATTTGTATTCGTTCCATTTGCATTCAAGTGCTTGTACATTACGTAAAGTAATTTTTTTTTTAATTTAAAAGATTTTTTTTTTTAAAAAAAATTAGAAGTTTTTATATTGTGGGAATTAATTTAATTTCTAAACTTGGATTATTGAAAATTCACAAACAAACTGAAATGAAATTCTGCACTGAGAAAGTTATTTCTCACTCCGTTTTCACCGTTGGATTTAGAATTTATCCTTAATTTAGTATATGACTGAAAAAAGTAGAACTAGAGTGTGTTCTTAGGTTCACCAAGTTCTAAAATATATCAATTAAAATTTTCACTATTTGAATATTTTTCTATCCAAAGTTCAATTTGAATTTTTACCCATATAACCTCAATATATCCTCCAAATTGCTTAATATTATCCTTAATAGTATCAATATTAATTGGCATTTGCTTCTGTGGATATAAGGACCTATTTGTAAAATGAACATATTTTAATTTTCAAAGTTCAAACAGTCGATCCGACCGTTCAACATTATCTCCATATTAAAATGTACTTGGAGATCAAATTTTACATTTTTTTGAATTTTGTTACTATTTATTAAGATGGTTACAAAATCGTTGTTTTCAGACCATTGAAAAACAGCGATTTTGTAACCATCTTAATAAATAGTAAAAAAATTCAAAAAAATGTAAAATTTGACCTCCAAGTACATTTTAATATGGAGATAATGTTGAACGGTCGGATCGACTGTTTGAACTTTGAAAATGAAAATATGTTCATTTTACAAATAGGTCCTTATATCCACAGAAGCATCCCTCATATTAATTATTGCAAAAATAAGTGCACTAACACACCATTTTCGTTCATTTAATTCCTCAATTTCCATAGTCTTTCTAAATTAGGAAATAAAAACCTGGTCAGCTATATTTGTTGTAGCTTGACAATTTGTTATTTTAAAACTTTGCTCCTAGTTCTTACATGATCTTCTGACTACTACAAACTAGTCTTTTATGACACTATTTGGTGAAGAATTTTCTCAATTACTTGATATTGATGCGTTCAAAGTTTTTAGAACTGTCAAAGTGTTGGAAGCAGGACAGGAGCTAGGATATCCAGTAGTGCAAGGCAAACTTTAGGATGTGACATAATTTTATAATTATTATATTTTTTTTCTAAAATTATATATTTAAAATTATTTTGAGTTTGTGGTACTTTTTTACATTTTCATCCACTAAACTTTAATAAACATTTAATGTAAATTTAATTGATATGGAATAATTTATGGAGAAATATCAAATTGTTGACCCCTAAAAAATGGAGGTGTGCGGTGAAAGTCAAAATTGATAAGAAAGAAGAGAAAATGTAAAAGAAAAAGTGGGAAATGGATGTATCCATTGACAAATAGAATGGAGAACAAAAGGAAGAGAAATAGCGAGCTTCAAGCCTTCAACTAGTTCAACGAAAAAGAAAAGAAAAGAAAAAGCGTGGCGTAATCATAACGAGGCTGCGTGAATCGTGGGCCGTTCGAAGCACCGGACGTTGGCGCAAGACGAGCTGAGTCGCTGACAATTGGGACCCGCACGACAGGCCACGGGACTTGATCTGAGAATTAGAAAATAAGTGAAATTACATGGAGGCCTGCTCAGCTTTATTTCATGAAGGCCCAAACAAAGAGGAAGAGTAAAATCCCAAGGAGCAGAAACACAACCCAGCGAGAATAATGAAGTCCGAAGATTAGAAGCAAATAAGCCAGTAATTAGGGCTGTAAATGAGTCTAGTTTGAGCGAGTTACCTCTAACTCGAACTCAACTCATTAAATAAATGAGCGAGTCAACTCGAGTTGGGATGGTAATAACAAGTTGTAGAGCCAACTCGAACTCAGCTTGTTATCAACTCGAGTTGGCTCACAACTCGTTTATAACTCGTTTAACTAGTTAATTATATACTACTTGTAAAAGAATTTATCAGTATCCAGCAATTTTTCATACAGCAATAGTACATAAGTACCAGCAATTTTTCATACAGCAACTTAGTACATAAGCACCAGCAATTTTTCATATAGCAGCTTAACAAAAACAATTTCTGGAATTTATTATAACCAATTCTATGTAACCCGAGTTATAAATGAGCGAGTTGGGGTAAGTTCAAACTCAGCTCATTTATTAAACGAGTCAGCCAACTCGAGTTGGAACTGACTCGAGTTGTAAATGAGCGAGTTAAAGCGAGCTGTAAATGAGCGAGTTACGAGTTTGAACAATTTTGCCCAGCCCTAAGCCAATTCATAAAAGAACCATTTTGCAAAAAAAGTCCTTGGAGAATTTTATATAGAAGCCCCTTAAAATCCTGAAAATCACAGAGATGCCTTTAGATTTTAGACATTAAATTAATTTAAGAAAATTCACAGAAAATTCATATTAATTATCTGAATGCACAGAAAATTCGTACATTATATCTGGAGATTCAGAAAATTCATATGAACTTTCTGGGAGATCAGAAAAGCCATATAAAATATTTGTGAACATCAAAAAATTTCTGGAAGTTATTTGAATGTCTAAAACTGATGGAGTTGGTGTCCTAGAGCTTGACTCTATGATTATGTTTATATAATGATTGAATTGTTCAATTTGTTTTTTGAATTTTGAATTGTGAAGCACTAACATGTTTATATAATAATTACACGTGACTCACGTGACTACGTGCCGTGCCGTGCCAAAGTTTCAAAAGATGAACACGGCACACGAATGGTCACGATACGGGACACGCGAGTCACGACACGTAACTGACATGCGTGCCGTGCCGTTTCGTACCATTTCGTGCCGTAACCGTGCCGTTCCGTGACGGAGCCAGCTCCGCTGTGCCATTTTTCCCACTCTATGCGCATGCATGGAGCAAAACAAAAGATCCATTTGGAGAATTCTAGAAACAAATTTCAAGTATATCAGGTAAGATACGAAGCATAAGCCAGAAAAAATGAAACATAATCCATATTACCAACTAAATACAGGAATTATAATTTGTGAATAATAATTGGATTAATTTTTCAGGTACCTTTCAACTCTTCTTAATTTTCTTTTTTCTCTCTCTAGAGTTCAATATTTCATGTATGACCTCTAGCTCTTGAAATTATTTCTTATTTACCCTTGAGATTATTACATGTGCATTAATCTCTTTTGAAAGTTACCGAACTAATAATTTATATTACTTTAAAATAAAATGAGGAAAATACCCTTAACAAAATAAGAAAAACAGACCAGTTCTTAACCTTTCATCTCCCCATCTCTTCTCTCTCTTCTTAAAGCTTTGCACATGCCTCTTCTCTCTCTTTTTTTAAAACCTTTGTGGGAGCTACCAAGTCATATATTAAAATGCAAAAATAATACATCATACTGTCTCATGAAACCAGTATACCTCACAACCGTAACAAAATACAAACAACATCAAGCAATCCCAAGCCCAGCAAGCATACCTTCAAAAAAACAAAATTACATCCAGCCCCCTGACTAACTAAGAATTTACAACAATTTGACCTCTAAACCAAACTTAGCAGACCAATTCACATGCTGATACTACCGTACCAGTGGTACTAATACCAGTTGCCATCCCAGTGGTACTAGTACCTGATCCCTCATATAAATTTTGATATTCTTAAAAGATTTTCATTTGAATTTCAAACATGTGACCTCTTACACTAAAAATATTATTCTTTTGCTACTAAACTAAAATCTGATTCTCATGTAAAATACTAATTAAAGCTCTATATAATTTAGCTACAGAACTGGTAATTTCTTAAACGTGCATATGTTTATTTATTTTTTATATCAGATATAAAGTTGATGCTTTCTTTTAAAAATCCCAATCGTTTTGTGTAACAGTGTAAGGATAGTCTTCTTCTATAATTCCATTTCAGAAAGGAAAAGGTGATTGGTACATAAAATGGAGCATTAGCGCTTAAGTGGAATATTAATCCGCACTAAGCCCCTAAAAAATTGTGCAAAATCCAAATGTAATGAATTCCACTGTATAGAATACATGCATATTCTTGCAATAAAGGTTCACTAAAGCAGAGGTCATGATCTTGTTATGAAAAGTAGTTCAGTCTCCACCATGTATTCTGCTGAGTAGTTTGCTTTTCCTTAGACAGCATGAGCGTGCAGAGGTCGAAGCCAAAATATTGTACCAAAAGCATATTTTGCTAGGGAAAAGTAGCTTTTGTTAGAAAATAGAAATTGAATCCACTTTTAGTAAAGAGACAGAGGAATATAATGTCAACCAATTCAGATTTTAAAACACATTTTCAATCTGGTAAGATGAAATTTTGAAACTTCATTTTCATAGTTTATATGGGACTTACTTTTTATAGTTTCTTTTTTGAATTTAAGGTAGTGCCATCAACAAGATAGAAAGTAGAGTTATACACTAACCTTTTTACACGAGTAAATTCTCAGTTGGCTCAGCAAGCATTTAAGGTAGTGCCATCACATTATCCCTACATAAAATGTGTTTTATGTTTTGTTGGCTCAGCAAGCATTTGCATTTTTTTTTTTTTTTTTGACAAAGTAGCCCATAGGCATTCATTAAATACTTAGAAGTAACAGTACCAACCTGTAACCAAACCAGCTGTATTAGCAGTCGGTGCTTTTGATGCCCTTTACATCTGTACCTCTTCATAAGCTAATCCTTGCCATCCCCTGGAATTCAGCACAGCCTTGAAACTATGGTAACTCCCTCAGAAATGAAATTAACCTTACAATACATCTAGTATGTTACAGCTACCTTAAACATGATACATACATATATACAAAAAAAGGACCAAAAGCAAAAAAGTACCAAAAAGAAAAAACTTGAAAAAACTGAAGCAGTACCAGTATATGTTATAAATTACAAAAATATTCATATATAATTAATATAAAAGAGACAACAACCCATAAAATCCAAGAAAAAATAAATAAAGTCAAAACAGTAGATATTGTACATAAGGTACCAACCCATACTTTACAGCATTAGAAAAAATGTACAACCAAGAGAGAAACCAGTGCATGGAAAAAAGTATCAGTAAGGGAAGTGCATAAGTCAGGCGCAATCAGTACCAGTCAGATCCAAAAACAAGTACCCGTACCAGTGGCAGTAAGAACAAGATCCAGTAGCCATACCATAGACTGTGAAACCAAAACAATACCAGTGAGTAGAGGATAACTGTACAAGGGACCTAGTGAACGCAGTACCACTATTGAAAGGGCAAAATGGGAAAAACCATACCAGAAAACCACTAAAACCAGTACCAGTATTGAAAGGGCAAAAGTGGAAGTTGGGTAAGCTATATAAAAAGTGAAATTGAACAGTTTATCAAAATAGTAGGTACCGGTAACAGTGTTGGTATGTATTACCTTGACAGACCCAGGTATTCGTGCAGCCTTGCCAATTCGTCCACCTCCATGTTCAGATCCCTGAGTGCATAGAAACATCTGAAATTGGGATTTATTCCACAGAATCTAAACAGCTATTTTTCACAATATTAGTGCATAGAAATATTAGTGAATTTTGCACAATGAATGAAAAATCGCACGAATCTAAACAGCTATTTTTCTTTATTCCACAGAATCCAAATATTTAAACGTGCAAAATCTCGCACGAAAACAGAAAATGATAAATAAAGAAGAGAGACAAAACTTAGATAACAACATACAAAAATATGGGGCAATGATTAAATAAAATAATCTCTTATACATGATCTTACAGGAATAAAATTTCCTCCACCGGTTATCAACTTATTCCTCTATGTTACATTCCTTACCCACCAGAAACTAAAATCAAACCCACCCGGTTTCTATGACCCAACCTCTCTGACTTAACCCTCCTATATATATGTAATTAATACATTGGAATATGAATTAAAAAAAAACTAAGAACAGCAAAGCCGTTGCTCATCCACTCAAGAATTCCCTTGGGGACTCTTTCCAATTCTCTTGAGATGAGCTACCACAGCCTTTCTTTGATTCCTATAAATAATTGACTTTTGTAAAATTAAATAAAAAAAGAAAGAATACAAAAAAATGAAGGAAAGAACCGGTTAGCTTATTAAAAACAAATGACTCAAGTGACCGCCCAGTTTAAGCGGCTGTCGGCTCTTACTCAGGCTAGGGGCCAAACAGGTCGGTGTTATGAAGACCCGACCCATGAGCAGCCCATGCAAGATCCGGCTCCTCTCGTGCCAATTGCTTAATGGGGCGTGGTTTGGTTGCTCCTAATTCCAAAAGAGGCCGACTTTCTCAACTTCTGGAGCTCCTCTCCTTGAAATCCCCAGTCCAGTTTACCACTCGGTGATGCCCAATCGGAGAGAACAGATGGGGTAACAGCTGCTGATGTGGCAGCTGAGGTCATGACAGAAAGGGAGGATGGACGTGCTACCGGGCTTGACTGGCGGTCACAAAAGCTCTGACTCCGCTTCGCAAAGGCATTTGCTCGTGAGTTCATGATGGCCCTTGCCATTGAGTGGTCCAGACTAGAATCATTAAGCTGGCTTGTCATTGGAGAAGAGGGGAGGTTAGATTCATAGCCTGGGAACAATTGTGACAGGTGCAATTCGGATTCGGGTACACTCTGCTTGAGAGATATGGCTTGGAGCTGAGATAATAAACCTGCATCAACAGAAGAAAACGAGCTGAGACCAAGGCTCAGGTTACCAGTTGGTGCACCCCAGTTTCCACGTTGAGGTGGAGTATTGGACATTTTGTCGAACAGCTTCTGGGCGTGGGCATACTGATCTAAACTGAGCAAATCCATATCAAGATCAAAATCCCTTGCCCCAATTGGAGTATTCAACCTTGTGGGCATAGGAGAAGAAGCAATTGGGGAACCAGTCCCATTCTGTTGCATCATTAGCATAGCAGTAGCAGTTGCCATGTCAAGGGTGGACCCAGCCCGCGGTGACCCAAATGACTCGACAGAAATTGCTGTAGGGTTTACTGATCGGAGCTCTTCTGGCTTGTGTGCGAAGAAACAAATCCGACGCTTGCAGCCGACCTCATCTTTACACAATCTAGTGCGGTATTGCGCCGGGTGGAGCCATGACTCAAACACCCCATGTGCATACTCACAGTTATCAGCCTTATGACAAGTGCCTTTACGGAAGTCGGGGCAAGGCACGCAACTGTAAAAGAACTTGCGTGGGTCTCTTCGGCGTGCGTTCTCTCCAGGGTGGACGAAAGGGCACTCTGTCCAGTCGTGAGAGTAGGCACGAGAGCAAGGCTTAATCTTGAAAGCATACATGCGAAATTCATCGGAACTATATATCCCAGTTTTTATGTCTGGCAAGGTAAGATCAAGCGGGTATTCCTTTTTCGAGTCTTCCCTTGTGAGAACTTTCTTAGGCGGGGTCGAGGGAGGAGAGGCGGACGCTGCTTTGAGAAGTGCGCGAAGTGACTTATCAAGGGTATGAGGTAGGTTTCTTGGGATTAGGTCACCTGGTCGGCATCCAGAGGAGTCTAGAGATTCCACATCAGCGCCAGCAGAGATCAAGAGGGAGACGACGTCGGCGGCCGTGGAAGCGCCGCCGCAGGCCGCGAGGTGAAGCGCTGTGACGCCATCGGAAGAGGAAGCACGTGTAGCTTCAGACGGAAAGGAGGCAACAATAAAGCTTACTACAGAGATACTTCCGTACAAAGATGCAATCATGAGAGGAGTACGTTGCTCCATGGAGACGTGGTAGGTGGGAGAGGCGGAGGAAGGCCCATACCACAGGGATGAAAAAGAGAGCAAGGGGAGGTGGTTGTCTGACAATCGCCGGAGTGAGGAGAGATCATCGGAGGCTGCGAATTCGAGTAGGAGTGATGGATCGGAGAGTGAAGGCGGTGTGGGGGAGTGTTCTCTTGGACCGCTGCACATGGTGGAAGTTGAATGGGAAATGCTAAAGAGAAGAGGTATGGCACACGGAGTCATTTAGTAGTTGAGAGAAAAGGAAAAGCAGATAGGAATAAAATAATGGAGATTGCATATCCTCTGAGATATCTCAACTTTTGCGTGACCGACGTGTACGGTGCCTCTTCGGGGATAGCGCGGGGGCCAGTAATATTTGTGCTTTGAGATTCGTGCAGAACGTATTTGAACGATATAGATTTCCCAAAATAACACTCAAAGTTTGAGATATCTCAGAGGATTCGAATTCAGGTGGGAGAGGGATAGAGATAAGGGAAGCTAGGAGTGAAAGTGGAAATGGGTATGGGGTAGGTAGATGGCGACCGCGTGGGCCACAATGGAATTGGATGAATGGCATTTCTTTGGATCCAGACCGTACAATCAGAATCTACACGATCGGACGGTCAAAATCTAAACATAAATATTCTGTTACCTCATACGATATGGATTCTCATTCAAAGGAAGGAACGGAGAATTGATTCTCATTCAAAGGAAGGAACGGAAAGATATTATTTACCCACTAAAAATTTCTTGTATTGGATTTAGACACTTCTCTCCGGAAATTTTTTATTGGTAGAAATTAATAGAAAAGAAGAGAGAGAAATAAAAAGAGTACATCAGTTCTTATATTATTAGAAAGATCCGTAATCCTACCGATCCTAAAGATCAAAAAGTTTGAATCGGTACGAATTATACTGATCCAAACTTAGTTTTTTTTTAAATCTGATGTATGGATGGAGGAAATTTTTATATTAGATTTCTAGTAAAATATGAAAAGTTTTCAAAAATAGATAGAATGTTTCTATTATATCTAAATTTTAAGATACTCTATCTATTTTTATAAAAAAAAAAATTTACTAGAAAAAATAAAAGGAAAAAAAACAAACTAGTTTTTGGATCGATAAATATTTTATCAATTTTTCTATTCATATAAAAACTGATGTACTATTTCTATTTCTCTCTTCTTTTCTATTAATTTCTACCAATAAAAAATTTCCCTTCTCTCCTGCTAGCCAGTAATTTAATTTGTGAGTGTAGAACACATACTTCTTTTGTTCTGGTTTACTTTTTATTTAAATTTTCTGCTTCAATATTACAGATGGTACAAATTCTTTTCAATATTCCAGAATAGTTTTCATTAGATATAAAATAGTTTGATTATACTTTATTATAACTTATTTCGGGGTTTTGTGGGACAAGCAACTTTTTTTTTTTAAATTGAAAGGAAATAGAAAGAGAAAAAAATAGTTTAAATATTTTATTTTCCATTCTTTTGTAGGGATAAATGATATAAAATTGGGCCCTGTAGAAAAATTGCGTAATTAATAAAATATAAATTTTATATACATCTGGATTTATATTTGGCAAAAATCTAGATGCTATAGATACATTATTATTTTATTTTCTTTCTTTTTTCGTTTTGAATAAAACAAGATCCCTCCTGTTAGGTCACATAATGGAGAGAAGTAAAAATGAAGTTTCCACAAAAATTAAATATTGAACCCAAAATGAGGCCACCACTGGCCTGGAAAGAACAAATATCTCCCATTAAAAAAATAAAAAAATATAATATAAATTAAAAGCGTCAAAATACATTCGTTGAAAGTGTGAATAAATAAATACTTCAGGTTACATCAAAATAATATTGCGGATAAGAATTGGGAAGCACTAAAATACTAAGAAATATTTGAAAATCTAGAAGTCAATTCAAGTTTTTTTATCTCTTAAAATATTAAGGGGTCATAGTTGGGCAATGATATTAACACTATTTATTTCTTTATTAACACAAGATTATCAAAATATTTTACTATATAGACAAATTTATTTTATATTAAGTATTTTCTTTAAAAACTGATTCTTTCTCATATATTATTACTAGTATTGCACGTGCGTTACATCAGGAACATTATAAAATAATAAAAAATATCTTGACATATTTTCATAAAAAAATTAGACTAAATGACAAATAACATTTCTTAAATGATATCTACACGTAAATAACATTCCTTAAACGACATATTATATTACATATATTGTTTTTATCTTTTTGACATATTTTCATAAAAAATAATCTCAAATAAATTGGCATATTAAATGACAAATAATATTCCTTAAAATGATATAAAAAATAGATAGAAACAAAGACATGACCAATAAATTATCAATCAATTCAAAAATTTCTTAAATGACATTTAAAAAATAGAAAGAAATCATGATCAATAAGAAAGATGATACAATTTACATGTGGAGAGTACGTGTCTAAATAAATTTAGACTTCTACACGTAAACAAACATAAAAAAGATGTATAGAGTCATAATATTTGATCTAAAAGCTGATATCAATTTGAAATTTCATCTTTAATCAAAGTCATTCAATATAAGAAAGGAAATATAATTCATTTCCTTAAAAGTTAGATTCACAAAATATGTATTCATTATTTATTTTGATAAAATCTTTAAGCTTTTTTAAGGGAATTACAACAGTGAATGATTTTATTATATTATTAAAATATACCAACATTATATATAGAGAGAGAGAGGAGGGATCCACTTACAATATTTGTAAGTTACAATATCTTACAACAATTCGATTTTGTGATTTTCAAAATCCAAACCATTCGATATGATATATATATTAAAGGCAAATTCTTCTATGGACATAAGGACCTATTTGTAAAATGAACATATTTTCATTTTCAAAGTTCAAACAGTCGATCCGACCGTTCAACATTATCTCCATATTAAAATGTACTTGGAGGTCAAATTTTACATTTTTTTGAATTTTTTTACTATTTATTAAGTGTTTTACAAAATTCAATGGTCTCAATTTGACTAGTTTTTGTAAAATACTTAATAAATAGTAAAAAAATTCAAAAAAATGTAAAATTTGACCTCCAAGTACATTTTAATATGAAGATAATGTTGAACGGTCGGATCCACTGTTTGAACTTTGAAAATGAAAATATATTCATTTTACAAATAGGTCTTTATGTCCATAGAAGCATCACTCTATATTAAAATGTGCTTGGATATCAAATTTTACATTTTTTATTTTTTTATTATTTATAAGTATTTTACAAAACTATTATTTTTCAATGGTCCAGAATTGTTTAAATAACAATTTTGTAAAATACTTAAAAATCGTATATAAATTCAAAAAAATGTAAAATTTTATCTTCAAGCACATTTTAATATAGAGAGCATGTTGAACAGTTTGTATCGACTGTTTGGACTTTTAAAATTACAAAACCGAATTGTTGTAAGATATTACAACTTACAAATATTGTAAGTGGATCCCTCCTCATATATATATATATATATAGTGTTGGGCTTAGCTACTTCATGGAGTAAAACGACTTGGTGCTCCACGCCTCATTATTTTCATTTTGAAAATCCAAACGACCGATCCGAACCGCTCAAGTTGTTCTCCATATTGATATGTGCTTGGAGACCAAATTTTACATTTTTTGGAATTTTTTTACTATTTATTAAGCCACTTTGAAAATCACTGATCCGGCGGTCCAGAAATTTTTACTGTTTTTTACTGTTCATAAGGATTTTCAGATTTTCAAAGTGGCTTAATAAATAGTAAAAAAATTCCAAAAAATGTAAAATTTGGTCTCCAAGTACATTTCAATATGAAGAACATGTTGGAAGGTTCGAATCGACTATTTGAACTTTGAAAATGAAGATATGACGTGAAGTACAAAGTCGTTTTACTCCATGAAGTAGCTAAGTCCATCTCTATATATATATATATAGAGAGAGAGAGAGAGAGAGATGGACTTAGCTAAGCCATGGTGTAAAACTACTTGGTACTCCACGCCATATTTTCATTTTGAAAATTCAAACTACCGATCCGAACCACTCAAGTTGTTCTCCATATTGAAATGTGCTTGGATACCAAATTTTACATTTTTTAGAATTTTTTTACTATTTATTAAGTCACTTTGAAAATCGCTGATCCGGATGAACAGTAGCAAAACAGTAAAAAATTATGGACCAATGGATCAGTGATTTTCAAAGTGGCTTAATAAATAGTAAAAGAATTCCAAAAAATGTAAAATTTGGTCTCCAAGCACATTTCAATATGGAGAACAACTTGAGCGGTTCGGATCGGTAATTTGGATTTTCAAAATGGAAATAATGAGGCGTGGAGCACCAAGTCGTTTTACACCATGGCTTAGCTAAGCCCAGCACTATATATACATATATATATAAAGAGAGAGAGAGAGAGAGAGAGAGCAAAGCTGATGAGTATTTTGTATATGTATTTTAGTGGGTATTTTAATACTCTTTTAGCTTTTAAATTTATACCTAATACTCAAATTCGATCGGTTGCAAGCATACAACCTCTCGTTGAAGTATCGGGATCGAACACGAAGACAAAGGGAAGCAATACCAATTACTAATTTAAATACATACCTTGATTGTTTAAAACTTGAATTAAATTGATGTGTTCTCTTGTGTAAATTCTGTAGCTACACGTCTATGAGAAAAAAGGAACATGAGAAGATTACATCAATGTAGAATAAAAAAAAAATCTAGCAATTATGAAATCAAATAATTAATAAATAATCACTGTATTAACTACATTATGAAAAAATATGATAGTTAGAAAGATATTCAAAGAGGATTAAAATTGTTTGTACATTATTTTTTTTAAAGGTGTTGTGTTATAATAAATGTGTGTGGTGTCAATTATAGTTAAGTTTATTTTGCTTTTACAGTTTTACCCATCCGAATATTGATAATGAATAAGAAGCGTACGTTTGATTGCATGGTCTTATATTATATTTCACAAGAAATTAAAATTAAGTTGCAGTTTTCAAAACATTTATCCCAACCTTTATTTGTATTTGCATGCAGAAGTTAGCTAATTCAACTGGATAAAGATTGAACACAAAACAGTCTATGGTTCATGTCACCAAATACAAATTTTTAAGAGGGCACATATGAAAAATTGTAGATTTGGACTCCAAGTAGAACTCCCAAATTGAAATAAATGTTCTTTGGAGTCCGACGTGTGATTCTTTGAACTGGTTGGGATGGTGGGACCGCGTGCGAACCTAGTGGTAGGGACCCATGGGTCAGTGCCGACAGGTTTGACTGGAAAATGCTGTCACTAGCGATCAAGAGTTTTATTATTTATGGAATGAACTCTGCTGTTATTGGAAAAAAGCAGGATTCTATTCTTCCGATTTCAACTTATTTAAAAAAAATTATTTGCGTATCTCGATGAAACTTCTTTTATGTACAAATTTCAATAAATTTGATAGTTGGACTCCAAAAAACAGAAGAATCGTATCCTTTTATTATATGAAATAGGTCCCACATGGTGCAATCAAGTCTTACTTACAACTATAGTTAGTGTTTTGAAAATACCCCCACGGGTCAGACCCGACCCTGCCCGCCCTGCCCGTGCCTGTGCACGGGTTTTGCACGGGTTCAAGGGTTAAACGGGTACGGGTTGAGAAGGGCCGGGTACGGATTTTTTTTAAATTTACCCGTGATACCCGTACCGTTTCAAACCCGTTCCCGCCCGTACCGACCCGTGGACCCGTATTACCCGTGATACCCGTATCCGTATTACCCGTGATACCCGTACCCGTAAAAATTCAAATTTCCCCCCCAAAAACAGAAAAAAAAAACAGAGAAAAAAAACAGCAAAAAAAAACAGAAAAAAAAAAAACAGAAAAAAAAAACAGAAAAAAAAAAAACAGAAAAAAAAAAACCGGACCCGTGTTGCCCGTGACCCGTGTTACCCGTGCTAACCCGTCCCGTGACCCGCGTTGCCCGTGACCCGTCCCGGGTTTTGCCCGTGCCCGTTTGCAAAACACTAACTATAGTGACAAATTAGTGCAATCAAGTCAGTCTTAGAACTATAGTGATAAACAAATAGTTTGGGTTCGGTTTAGCAGGATTAAAAATTTGTGATTCGGAAATAATTCGAGTATAATTCAGAAATAATTCGGTATCACAAGGAAGCAAAAAAAAAATAATAATAATTAAAAAAATCACATATTTTTTGTGTTTTTTTCGCGGATAATTCATGATTCGTGGTTTATTCAAAAATAAAATGTATTATACTTTTTTTTGCATTTTATTCAGAATTCAGTTTGAAAATGTCAAAAAAAAAACGAATAAAATTTATCGCGTATCATATTACTATGCTTACAACCCGAAGCATATATATAGCGGACCAGTGTTTTATCATATATTTTGTAGTTTATATTGTTATTTTCAATATCTTGATTGTTTAGGAGAAGAATTCAGAGTAGGTCCGATGCCCATTGGACCTACTTTGGTTCGATGGGTGTTATGACCATCCGATCTGCATCAAGATTCGTGTGCTCTGCATCAAAATCTGTGCAAGTCTGTATCAATTTTTGTACACATAAATCTTAATGCTAATCGTACGGTTCTATTTAGTGTTTGATTACGATTATATCATTGTAAGAGTAAAATAAGCGATTGCCTTCAAAATGATCTTATCATTTTTTTTTTTTCATATTTTGATATTTTCACTCAGAAATTTCCTGGTCTTGCAGTTATGTTGTCAATATAATTAATTAAATTGTTCTAAGGGTATGTCCAAAGAAAATCACTTTGTTCATTTTGAAACTAAAATTTTAAAAACAAATATTAAGTCTGTCACCATGAATAAGAGTCAATTGACCATCATTAATTTTTAAAATTTTCGTACTTTGATGCGATTTTGCTATATAATTTATGGTAAATGCTGTGAATACTACAAAATCGAACTCCATATATTTTTGTGAAAATTTTATATGATTGATCCCCATACAAAACTTCTGAGGTTTGACCCCCGTAACTCGCAAATCTGCCTCCATCCCTGTTTACAACATGTCATTACTTGTAATTTTCATTTTCCTTGCTATATAAATAATTATTTTCGATTATGTGCATTTTCCTTGCTATATTGGATGGCTTGAAACTATTTTTATCTAAAAAAAAATGTCATCAGATTATTGTTAAACAAACTCTGATATGGCAATCTCAATCAATATTGTGTAAGTCTCACAATTTATTTTGGAGTCCGGCTACTATACCACTAGTGTCATTTGAATCTAAATAACACCACATCATGAGCCGTCTGATATGCTTTAATATCCGTGCATGATGTAGCACTGGATCAAAAGGAAATCATGCACGGATATTAAAGCATATCAGACGGCTCATGATGTGGTGTTATTTAGATTCAAATGACACTAGTGGTATAGTAGCCGGACTCTTTATTTTGTCTTTATTTATGATATTTTCTATCTCTGGGGAGGCTAGGTCCCGGTGGATGATATGTTCTATTTCCGGAGAGGCTATGCTGTATGTTATCGAGAGAGACAGTAAGAGTTGATAAGGTGTTCGAATTCTTTCTTATAGACATCTTGCGTGAATGGAATTACAAACTCTTAACTCGGCTGAGTTTTAAGTCTTATATAGGTCGGTATGTAACCGTTGTATAGGAGCGGTTACGGTAACTCGCAGCTCCATAATCTGATATATCGTCGTACGGAAGTAGTGACGCTCGCATAGTAGCAGTCACAGTAATGCAATGGTTGCAAGCTTGGGCTGGGTCGACTCTTATCGAGCAGACTTTTATCAGGCGTTGTGGAGTATTCTCGGCCCACCTGCGTAAGTAGACTTGGGGGCCCTTGGACAATGGACTCTGTACTCGATCCAAGGGTGATCCTTAAGGGTCTTCGGTGCATGGCCCTATCAATAGTACTACTATTCATAATCTAAGAACAATCAAAGAGTATTACACATGATAAAAACAGCTACCTACTATTCAATTGAGAAGAAACACACCCTTCAAAAGTGAAATAGAAAGAACTAGTACATACAAACAAAAAAATGTCAATTGAACTCTAATATGAATGATTAAAATTGCAATAATCATATGGATAACATATTCTCTACACTAAAAAATCATAAAATGCATCATATATAAGAAGCCAGGAACAGTGAAGTGAAGTGCTAGAAATAGATAAAGATATTTACAATATTGGTTTGACTTTATGCAGACATGAGTAATGTATATTTTTTATTTTGATTCTATTAATTGTTATATATGTTCCTAGAAGCCGTTACTTCTGCTAAATTGAATTTAATTGTGCAATTAAGATATAATTTAAAAGAACAAATCTTTTACTTTACGGTGGCATTCTGTTGAAAAATAATTTGATCAGATCTAAAATTCATTATATTAATATATAATATGAATATAATTGAAGTCATATTTTGATCAGATCAAAATGAAGTATTAAAATTTCAACTGTTAAACTCCTTTTACAAATCAAACTACCAGAACTTTACACAAATGATGAATCTAAGATCAAAGCCCCTGAGTTGAAAGACCAAATGGCCGATGTTTTTATCGGTAACATAAAAGATTAATAAAATTAAACCCATATCATTTTTTCTGCAAATTTCATCTAATACCAGCACACGGTCGAAATCTGTGTTATCACTTTTAAAAAAGCTGGCTCTCTCATAATCCAGATTTCAACTGTTGAATAATTCAGATTAAAACAGTCTAGGTATTAAACAAAATTTGCTGAGATTGATGGTATGAGTTCAATTTTATTATTTTTTTATGCTACTGGTAAAAAATCAGCCATTTGGTTGTGGTAAAAGAGAAGAAACATTGAAAAGGGTACTTTTGCACTACAACTAGCCACAAATGCAGATTTATAAAAGGAGAGAGAGAGAGAGAGAGAGAGAATACTAGCTACGGATGAGACCATATATATATATATATATATAGTAAGTGTTAGGGGCCCGATCTCTCCTATGCTATTTATAATAGCTACAGATGTGTTTCAAAAACTAGTGGCAGGGGCCAATTCGGCTCTTAGTCATTCGTTATCAAGCAAGTTTGATGAAGGAATATTAGCACTCCAATATGCCGATGATACGGCCATAATAGCAAATGCTAATCCGGAAACCCTAATAACCCTAAAGCTGATTTTGAGGATATTTGCAAAGGTCTCAGGACTAACAATTAACTTCAACAAAAGCAGTTTCGTGGGGCTAAACTTAGGGCAACAAAAGACCCGAATAAGACTGGGCTTCACCAAGACAACTTTACCAGTAACTTATTTGGGGATGCCTCTGACCATTGCAACTCCGGTTAGACGGGATTTTCTACCGTTGATTGAGAAGATTGAAAGTAGAATGGAGGGCTGGAAAGGAAAGTTAATATCACGAGGAGGTAGGTTGCAATTGGTAAAGTCAGTCCTCTCTGCTATGCCTATTTACTTCATGTCGTGTTTTAAGTTGCCAAAATGGGTTTTGCAAAGAATTGATTACATAAGGAGATCCTTTCTCTGGGGAAGAAATGATACAAGTCGACGAGGGGTATCCCTGATAAATTGGGATGAGGTCTGTATACCGATTGAATAGGGTGGTATGGGAGTACACGATTTACAATTACATGACATAGCTCTGTTAATACAGTGGTGGTGGAGAGCATATTGTACTCCTAACTGTCTGTGGACAGTGATCATCACCAAAATCAGGTGGATAGGGATATATGAAACTGGACCGATTTTTCAGTCTGACTCAGGCACCTTTTTCTGGAAAAATTTGCTAAAGATTTTACCACTGTTCAAACAGTGTGTAAGGTGGTTAGTGGAAGATGGTGCAAGTATTTCCTACTGGTATGATCCGTGGCAAGGATCGATACTGGTAAATGATCTCGAAGAAGGGCAGTAACCAAGGCAACCTAAGACATCTTTGAGAGATGCAATTCCAATCAGAGAGAGCCTCCATGATGAACTACCAAGCATAGAAACAGTGAACTTCACGGCACAGAGAGATAGGATCCAATGGAAGTGGACAGATGAAGGGGTATACACGGCACACTTGATCTATCGAATCATGATAGGCCTGGGTAAGATGAGAGCCCCAATTCAGACTTGGAAACTATGCATACCACCTACGGTACGTATCTTTATCCATTTCCCGCTCAAGGGCAAGATTCTAACACAGGATGTGATGAAGCATAGAAATATGGGGATAGATTCCGGATGTCTATTGTGCCTGAACTGCCCTGTCGAATCAGCTCTACATCTTATATTTCTATGCCCCATGGCAACTGAGGTTTGGTTTGAAATGTCGGCACGATTGGGATATAGATTAATGGTACCACAACAGTCCCTGAACGATATTTGGAAGGTCTCCAAAGAACAGGCAAAAAGGAGAGGGGGGCAAATTGGTAAGGAATGGGGCACTTTCTTTGCATGCACGTGTTGGAGCATATGGAAGAGAAGGAATGAAAAGGTCCTTTCAAATCAGGTAATAACGTTCAGTAGGTTGGCGGATAGAATCATGATAGATGCAAGGTTGTGGATTAAGTATTGTAACAGAGGAGTGCACAGGTTGATGGGTACTAATCTCTTGCAAGACCCAGATTAGTACTATTTGGCTTTTTGTTGTAATAGTAATAGGCATTTCTGTGGTGTTTTTTTCTTTCTATTTTAATTTTTACGTAGGCTATAAGCGATGAATTGGAGAGAAATGTAATTGTAACAATTTATTTTCCTTTAAATACAATTGCATGGCAGCTGCTGCCATCATTTCAAAAAAAAAAAAGATAACAGAGCAATCTTACCTTTTGCCAACTAGCCACATCTCTATTAACAAGGAATGAGAAATAAGTTTAGTGAAAATAACGGCACATTCTCGTTTAGCAAGCTCTATTAACAAGCATTCATCCACATTTCAATTTAACCTAGTTTACTTCTCCTTCCTTTTTTCATGAATACCCCCCAAAAGGATAGAAATAAATTACTCTTCATCATCATCACCCTCATCGATGCCGACCCATTGAGTGAAGGCGAATAGAAATTCCTTGAAGGACACCATTCCATTTTTGTCCCAGTCCATCTCTTCTGCAGTAAGATAAAAATAATATTTATAAATGAATTTCCTTCAGTTTAGATTTTGACATCTGTTTTAAAAAGACTGTTTACTTTCATATTTTGGTAAAAGAAATATGACTTAAACTAGTGATAATAGTGATAGTAAACTAACTAAAAGAATATTACAATTACTTGTAGTAAAATAGTGATAGTAAACGCAATAAAATTGGTGATTATTTCAAAAAAAAATTACCAACAAGAAATCAAGAACCTACCAGTTAAAATCAGTCAATCTAACATCCGGAGGTATTCATAAATGATTCTTATACTATTTAGTAACAAAGAGTAGTGGAGAAAAACTATTTAGTAAAATTACCAGCAAGAAACTATTTAATAAAAATACTCATTCAAGTACTAATATGAAAAACTGATTAAAAATACTTCACACACTGGTACAAGTGAATCAAGGTAAAAGTAAACAGAAAATTAATTAAAATACAATAAAACACAATTAATGCAGTCTAAAAATTAATAAAAAAAGAAGAAACTAACCAAAACGTTTCATGGCGATGCGGCCAGAGGAGCGTTCGCCAGAGGTGGTCTCATTAATTGCATGAACCATCTCTTCCCTGCTAACATAACCATCCTTGTTCTTATCGAGGAATACAAAGGCGTTGACTAGGGTTTCAAAGGTCGCCTCCAGATTTCCCAACCCCATCCTTGCTTTCTTTTTAACTAGGTCAAGGAAATATTACCGTGTCTGTATATACTAGAAGCAATAAAAGACCAATATACTGAGATATCTCAAACTTTTGAAAAACATCATCCATTTACTAACGAATTCACATTTACATATCCCCTGAGATATCTCAAAGTTTTGAGTTGATCTGTGGAAAATCTGGATCATTCAAATTTACTCTGCACAAATCTCAAAGCACAATAATACTGGTCCCCCTGCATTCCGAACAGACACCGGAAATTTTTTTGCCCGGCTTTAGATTAACTGAAACTTTGAGATATCTCAGAGGATTCAGACTCATTTACAAGGCACCAATCTGCAATGCTACTAAATGAAAATAAAGTAACGATATAAAGGAAACTTTGGTAATAATTTAATATTTTCAGAGGGGGAATCCTGAAATCTTGCAATACATGAATAAAGTAAAAAAGGATACAGCTTCTTTAGCGGCTGGCTCATTAAGCAAGTAAACAAGGCAGAGAAGAACAATAAATTCATTGAATTTCATCCCCATTTGCTCATGTAAGTCACATGCCTCAAAGAGGTCCTTTATATCCTCTTCGGCAATGGAGATCTCCAGTCTCTGGAAACACCTGTTTAACTCCCCCTGGTCTATCTCTCCATTCTTGTCCTCATCTGTTCCATTTGTTCAAGTAATAAAAAATCTCAGAGAGAGAGAGAGAGAGTATAAACATATTTATGCTGTACTGTTCATACATTAACTAGTAACTGTACCAGTATGGTATTGTACCAGGAGACACTGTCATGATAAAATGCTTAAGACCCTTAAAATATATCTAAGGTTCATTGAATAAAATTTAACTTTTTCCAAATTTACTCTTCAAACTTTTATAATGCCATGCAAAAGAAACAATACTAATTAAATACAACTAACTTTCTCACCAAATTGTTCAAAGATGGATTTGCATTTTCTCAGACTCTCATCAATTTTGGGGAATTTCAGGATGATGCTGTCGAAACTTTTCAGACTACTCCCTTCTTTTGCCCTTTTTTGCATTGCCTCCACCATTTTTCCCTCCAGTTTTGAATCTGAAGTGCTACCACGCCTTTGCAAGTCGCTTTTCCCAATAGCACCTCCCATTGTTTTTAGGGGTCAATCTGAAAAAAAATACATGTATCAACATTAGCAAAGCATTGAATACAACTTACAAACATATAGAACAGCACTCTGATCTTTCTGGAACCAAATTAGGTTAAACCAAATACTAAGTGCTGGGTCGAATTTAAAAATAAACAAATTAGGAACAAGGTGATTAAATTAAGAACTATTAGATCACAAAAGGGTATAGACCCACATTAAATGAAAAGCCAACTAATGTACAGCTAACTGAACTGGGATACTAATTAAAGAAACCCACTAAGGAGTAGACTAGATCTTTAAATAATATAAAATTGTTCAAAACAGAAGTTATTTTAATTGCATGCAATTAAAGTTAGTCAATACTCCCATTTTTAATTCCTACTTCTCATTTATCCATACCAAACACACCAGTTACTAATTGATAATATGTAATCAAAGAGAACAAAAGAGATAATGCATGCCAAAACCTAACTAATCGATACAAAAATTAAACAGGAATCTAGAATAATATAAGATTGTAAATTCAATTTAGACTAGAGATAAGTGAGATATAGCAAAGAGAAGAGAAGCCACTTGCCTGGTCCTTTACTTTGAATTGCGCCTTGCAAAAAAAAAAAAAAAAAAAAAAAAAAAAAAACCCAAATCCTTGTGATATGTTGGGAATTTGAGAAATTGTTTTCCTTTTTTGGGGATTTTGCTCTTGAGAGGAAATTGTTTTTAGTAAAAGGGAGAAATGAAGATAGAGGTGTTGGGCGATAGGAAGGGAGCTCCTTTCCTTTCTTCATTAAATGGGGGAAAGATGAACTGTTTACTCTGAAGTGTTATATCTAGACTTGGTCTATGAACACCGAGTCACTGAATATTCTGGCCCATTATGAACTCCTTGAACGAAGACCAAGGGTAAAGAGTAATATTGGAATTAGCGTGAAGCGGTCGATACTGCAAAAGAGACAAAAAAAAAGCGGTCATATGCGTGTTGGACCAAATTTGGTACGTTGCCCGATCGGAGACGTTTAACGTGTATCAAGATTCGCGCAATCAACTTTAGTGCTCATGCGGATCAATACGCACGAACCCGACCAGCATTGGACCGAATTTGGTCCAATGCCTATCGGACCGCCTCCATTCAATTGTAGTTCTTTTATTTTCAGTTGAGCATTGCAACAGTACCATATAGTCTACAGCCGTACGATCGTCTTGCGATTGATGTCATCTCATACAAGACGATTATAACACGGTTGTAGGTTAGCGTGAAACATTCTGCGTTGTACAGGATCTAGTAACCACTTTCGGTTTTTCTGTTTAGGTCGAATATGCGTTCGCACCTTTCTTTGAAGAATTGAAGTGCTCAAGAGTCAAGATTGACTCGAGTACATATTGGGCCCATATTTAGGCCCATTATGTACTAAGTGTCACATTCACGTTGTGCGCTTCGCTGGGTGTTGTTGCCTGATTCGTAACG
The DNA here is from genome assembly GCA_025461125.1 of Carex kokanica. Classification (NCBI taxonomy): domain Eukaryota; kingdom Viridiplantae; phylum Streptophyta; class Magnoliopsida; order Poales; family Cyperaceae; genus Carex; species Carex kokanica. The sequence goes on from JAJGRX010001237.1 coordinate 217,251, forward strand.
GTTGCAATTTTCAAATTTAATAATAATTTACACCTACTTGACAGTTGACACCAAATGCAAGCAGTATTGATTCTTGGTAGGCTAACCTAACGTGAATCCATATCCTCTGAGGTAACACAAAATTGAGTAGAACTAGGGTGTTCCTAAGCTCACCAAGCTCTTCCGTGAGCTCAACTCTAAAACCTATTGAATTGACTTCAAACGACATTCCAAACCGTTAGATGTTCAATCTATATTACAATGTGCTTGGAGACCAAATTTTACATTTTTTGAAATTTTTTTACTATTTATTAAGCCGGTTTGAAAACCGCTGTTTTCCAATGGTGCAGAATTTTAATAAAAACAGCGGTTTTCAAACCGGCTTAATAAATAGTAAAAAAATTCCAAAAAATGTAAAATTTGGTCTCCAAGCACATTTTAATATAGATTGAACATCTAACGGTTTGGAATGTCGTTTGAAGTCAATTCAATAAGTTTTAGAGTTGAGCTCACGGAAGAGCTTGGTGAGCTTAGGAACACCCTAGTTCTACTCCACAAAATTTATGTTTGCATCACAACCGTCCAATCAAAATCCAGACCAATCTGGTCCGAGATGGAACACACAGAGCTGCTTTAATAATCGTGCATATTCCAATTGGCCGGTCCAGATCCAAACAGAAATATTTTGTTACCTTAGGTGATCCGGATTCAACCTAACGTGAGCTGTGTCCTGAATGATTATTAACACCCCTTAAAATAATCAATTCAATACTTCGGGTGAAGGTTTTAACAGAGCAGTTTTTCAAAACAGCACTGCGTGAAGCCAAAACTGCTCTGTTAAAATCTTTACCCAAAATTGTAAAAGTTTAAAGTTTATTGCATTTCTTTATTGTTTTACACAATTACCCTTTTCCTTTTCACAGAACCAAGAACTTTCTTTTTTAAAGAAAGATGAAAAAGATGAAGACCAAGCCTTCAGATTTTATTAATAGTGACAAAAAATTTAAACAATTTGAGAAAAAATTGAATATCAGAGTTGTCAGAAAAGCAAATACCACAATATATGCCTTCAAATTCAAAAATAGAAGTAAAACAAAAAGAAAAGATCCACAACTAATTATCAATTTTACGGCTTTGAAGCACACGACATAAATTAGTTTAAAAATTTACACAGAACCGCAATTAGTCCAAAACCAAAACAATGGTAGAACACTAATAAAAACTAAATACAATAATCCATACCACCTTTACAGATTATAATTGAGGCCTAGTTTCTCACTAATACAACAATAAACGCCATTAATTAACAAAATGCCTGTTCATACTTGGCAGTCATGTCAGGAGTAATACCTGTTTCTAGTCAGGCAGATTGTGCCCGTTTGTGGTGGGTCCGACCAAGAAAACAGAGGCGTAGGCGTTGGGTCAGGGTTTCTCTCTCTCCTTTCTCCATTTTCTCCTTTTTGGGTTTTCTCCAGTTGAAAGACATGAATTTTCGGTCTTTTGGTCTCGGAGATCGCTTCCTTTGTATCCTCCTTAATGGTGTCGCCAATGTTTTTAATGTGATCTACACAATATAAATTAATTGTTAAATTTGTAATAATTATTGACAGGATACCTTGTAGATTTCCAAGCAAATTGACTTTGACTTTGACTTTGACTTTTCTTATTAGCTTAGGAAAGACTGTTATCCTCTATAATAATGCCGGTTTTTTCTCAGTACAAGTCATAATTTGCTTTACAGAAGAAGGTAATATATATGGGAGTGAGGTTACGGTACTCTGCATAGCACAGATTGGTCCGTACTACGGATCAATATTTTCATTTTCAAAGTCAAAATAGTCAAATCTGAACCATTCAACATGATTTCTATATGAAAATGTACTCGTAGACTAAATTTTAACTTTTTAGAATTTTTTACTATTTTTTTAGATAGGTAGAAATCACTACTTTTGAACGGTCTAAAAATTTGATTTACAAGTACATTTTCATATGGAGATCATGTTGAACAACGGTTCAGATCAACTATTTGAACTTTGAAAATGAAAATATTGATCCGTAGTACAGACCAAATGCGCTATGCATAGTACCATAGCCTCATTCTATATATAGCCATTCATTTTGCATACACTATCAATACTCCAAGCACATGAGTAAAAAGAAATTGCTAACCGATAACCGGATACCTAAATTCCTTTTGCTTATGGTATACCTGATGTTGCTTATGAGGGTTTGCATTGGCAGTGCATCTGCCAGAGGAAGAGGCCTCGTCACTATTGCCACCTAGCGAAGAGCATCTCCCCCAGCTCTCCCGGTTTGAACTCGATAGAGAACATTCTTCCCCATCTTGCCCCTCATTCGACTTGTTTCTCTTTCATTAGACAACAAAGTAAATTATTATAGTAACTAAAGCATTTATTCAAGATTCAAAGAGAAATTCTGAGCAGAGATCATTATTTTTTCTGTAAGAGAAACTACATAACAAGTCAGTTAATTTTTAATAATTAATTCATCGTACATGCAAACATTTATGAAATTTTCTTGGTCATCCTTCAATAATTTAAAAATAAAATAAAAAATGAATAATTTAAAAAACAGTAAAGACAAAACTTATACAGGCAAGTGTGATTCAGTGCTGTTACTGTCTCCGTCTACTTCTCTTAGGTTATGCTCCTCATCAAGAAGGAAATCCTATTTTTTAAAATATCAAATTGACTAGCTTGTTATAATGCATTTACGAACAAGAGAACAACACAATCAGATCTCAACAAAATGCACACAATTTTTTTATTTACGTACCAAATCAGTTTCATTATTTATAGCGATCTGAGAAACGCTTTCGGCCAGCAATTCCACCACTGATTTGGTAGATGACGAACCTACAAATGAGATAATGCCCCATGATAATATAATAACATGTGATGTAAAATATAATGTCCTTCACAACATATTTGCATTTTAAAAGTTTATCCAGGTGTATTAAATTTTTTTTTTAAAAGGTGGGGCAAGCCATCGGTTTCTGTTGCTTCCTAGTAATGTTATACAAAATTCACAACACACAGAACACAGAGCAGTCTGATACATACACCCCCTAATCATGTACCAGAGGTACAACTTAACAGTCCAAGGTAATTACCATTTGGAACACTAGCGGGAGCAGATGAAGAACTCGCTTTGTCATTGCTAACCGCACGTAGACTGGAGATGATCTCATAAAGCAAACTCTGAAAACATACAAATAAAAATTATACAAGTCAACATAATTATCATGGCTTATGTTTGCCTATTTGAAGACTTCGGATCACTTAATTTTATGGCTGTGTGCATTTATATATTCTATTTACATATAACTTCTGTCAACTAATGTAATAGTAAGCACATCAAGGAAAAAGCAAAATTTGACATTATAGTTTCCTTTTGTTATATATTGTCTTGTCGAGCGAGCGAGGCTATGATACTATGCATAGCGCAGATTGGTCCGTACTACAGATCAATATTTTCGTTTTCAAAGCCCAAATAGTTGATCTGAACCGTTCAACGTGATCTCTATATGAAATGTAGTTGCGGGCTACATTTTACAATAGAATTTTTTTACTATTTGTTTAGATAGGTAGAAAATCACTATTTCTGAATGGTGTAGCATTTTTAGATCAAGTGATTTTCTACCTAAACTAGTAAAAAAATTCTAAAAAAATGTAAGATTTGATCTACAAGTACATTTTTATATGGAGATCATGTTGAACAGTTCAGAATGATTGTTTGAACTTTGAAAATGGAGATATTGATCCATAGTACGGACAAATATGCGCTATGCATAGTACCATAGCCTCACTCTTGTCATATTTCATTTTCTTTTTGGCTTTTCATTTAAAAATATGAGAGTGCATAATCAATCACCTCATTTTTACCAGCGCCAACCTTCAAGCCTCCCAAATCATAGTACTTCTCCAATTTGGTTGAATCCAGTACAGCAGGAATAAGTGGGGGCCGCAGTACATTGTAGAAGAAGATTGAAACAGAATCATAGTAGAATTGTGGCCTAGGCGAATTGTGGTCCCCATCAAATTTTATTATATTCTTATCTCCCTGGGAAAAGCATCAGGTTAATTTCTGATACAATAATAATATTTACATCCAAAACAATACCCGGGTTTTATTCCTGCTTGTTTTTCAATTTGTTATGCTTTTTGTTAAAACTAGTTGCATGAATTCTCAATGAAGGGTCATTATATAATCTAATACCAGCTGATATTTTATATAATGAAAATGTATAATTAGTTACCGCATAAGCATCATAAATGCGATCGCAGTGGTGAGGCTGGATAAAAATGTCCTTTGAGCCATGCCCAAATAGTGCTGGAATAAATGTCTTCGGTGCATACTGTTTATGAAACGTTGCAAAGTGTCAAGGGCATATAAGAAGGTAATACAAGTAACACTGGTTTTGATACTTCACAATTTGTTTGTATTAAATGCTGAATAAGCATACCTGAACAACATTTAAATCCATGATATCAAATTTTGCTCTTTTCTGAATAACCCTCCTCATATATTGTACTGCCACTTTAACCTGTAATAGTTAAAGATTGAACCTTTCATGTTACAGCAGTAAGAAACCGTTAAAATTTGTATCAAAATATATTGTCAGAGCATCATACCGTGAATTTAGGAACCCGTATTTTATATACATCTACCAGCTCCAACATAAGATCATATAAATTAGCAAAGGAACTGTCCAATACCATGCCAGCAATTGAGGGATCCTCTGCTCCATATAATAGGCTGATTTGTTCAACATAAGATGAGATCAATAAGTATGATAAAGATAAAAACATATATCTTTGATTTTATGTGTGGCTCGTGTCAAATTGAGTTTGTCATTCAGACAAAACCAAAAGAGAAAAGTAATTAGCATTTAAAAGTGAATACTAATAATAAAGATACCTTGTGACAGCTCCCATGGAGCGACCCCACAAGCCAATGCAAGAGATTTGCTTATCTTTCCTTAGATAGGAAACCACACATTTTAGGTCATCTTTCTGTTACCAAATTACAATAGCATGGCATTAATGTCGTTTCAAATTTTGTTAAATGTGTAAAACTTGGGTTATCCAACACGAGGGCAAGAATATCATACTCAACATTGAACAGGTTATATCTTTTTATGACAGTAATCTAACAGTCCTATGGTATTTGTAAATGGATCAACAAAGGCTTAACTTGGCAACCTTGACAGCACTTCCTCAGAGAAAAGAATAACAAATATAAAGAAATTATAGATAGGTTGTGTGCCTTATAGAACAGTTGTGCATCAAATTTCATCATGTTCCATGAGTATGATGTGCACAAAGTATGATTTACATTTTAACTACCTGATTTCAAACTTTTATATTATTTTTACGGTTGTCAAGATTATCAAGTTAATTCACTGTCAATAGTCCCCACCCTTTGTATATATCTCAAAAATGTTTTTTGCTGTTAGCAATTTTAAGCAAGTGTTTATTCACAAATTACCTCATGCCAACCAAGGCTGACATAGTCTCCACCAGAGAGACCCGATCCCGAGAAATCAAGTGTGAAAAGGGTTATATTTGATGGAAGTAATATAACAGCTGCTTCATTTGCATCAGCTCTACAACCACTGCATTTCAAAACAATATCAATGAATAAATAAACAAATATATAATTCATAAACATTTTTTTAAAATGTTTAAAGTCTCTTTCAACAACCTATTTCCATGGCAGTAAATGACACAGGGAAGAGGAGTGTTCTCTGGTACTGTAGCGGGTACATAGTGACTGCACTTCAATGTATGGCCTCTCTCATTCGTCAGCTGTCAATTATTCATATACCAGTAATTAATTACTAGTCCAATAAGGTTGCTTTCATATTATTTTTCTGTATATTATGTATGGTCTAAATATGATATTGGAACTGAGAAAACAACTCAAGTTGACCTTTGTAACAAAGGTTAGTACTAGAACAATTAAATCTATCATGCTGATCAAAAGCTTTGAAAGAAAAATTGGTATCAATAAATTGCAATTCCATACTTGCCTCCAAGTCAATTCGCTTGTATTTTCTACCGGCCAGTGTGAATTCTGAGTCCCATAAGTACTGGTCTGGATTGTAGTCAGCTCTGAAAATTTTACCAAGTGCCAAAGAAAAGGTCAAATATCAGAAATGCAAATAATGCTTAAATAGAATTTAATGCTCAAATGGGTTTAATGGCAAAATCAAAACTACTCAACAGATTGTTTAATTGCAAGGCATTGATTTAAACATACCTAGGAGGCCGGATAACAAAATTGATGAATTGTTCAATCATGTTAATTTATCGCACTAGTTGGAGTGCTTAAGCCTGACCAGAAATGCCTTGAGACCATGAAGAATTTTACCGAAACAAACTCCTGTTTAACTTGATCAATAGATGAGATCCCTCTTCTAATTTTGAATTTGTAGCAAAATGGTTCCAAAAAAGGATTGAAATTTCTGATTTCTCAAACCCCCTCAACTCAAGCTCTCAAATTTTCACCTGAAGCATTTAAATTTAACCACAAAAGATCTTTTCATTCGCTGAATAATCCAAGATAACTGATTTTCCTAGATCCAGCAGTATAAACTCCAAATTGCCCCTCAGATGGTCGAATCCCGAGCTCAGTTCCACCTCCTCTCAAAGATCTCAATAGTACAATCTCCAAAAACCAATCAAATTACTTTCTTTTTGCCAATTTCAACCAAATTGAGCACGCAGAAACCATCAGTTTCACCTTTTATTCAAAGAACCAAACTTTGAACAGCCTACAACTATTTCAAAATCAAATTACCCCCCTTAGGACCTGATTAGACCCTGTAATTGAAGATTCCCTCCTCAATTGGAAGTATATAGCACGAATTACACGATTGAGGCAGGGTTTTGGAGGGGGAGGTGAACCGAAAGTAGAGAAAGGAAGGCGACAAAACAGAGAGAGAGAGAGAGAGGGTGGGGCGTGGGAAAAGAGAGCGTTAAAAGGAGGTAAATTTTTAATTATGTTACGTTAATTAATCATTGAACATTTGTTTTGAAGGCATGTGGGGCCCCTGTATCAGAACCCTAAGCACACGCTTCAATGAGAATTTCTCATTAATGACTAATTATGTTTTCCTGTTCACAGAATCACAGGATACAAATTTTAACAGAGTAATTTTAACATCATGCAGAGCATTTACTATGGAATCGAAACAGCATTGTGTATGATTCGTGCGCTTCATAAAGTCAAAACTACTCTGTTACAATCTTTAGGCGAATCACTGTCGCTTACAGAACAGAACTCCATACATTCAAACAAAGGGTACATTACAATTACATACTACATACATTAGGCGATCACATTTTTCAAATTATCTTCATGATTTTACTACATACACGCTGACCTATTTACCACCTTTTACTGATAAAAGATTTTTTTTTTTTAATAAATTATATATAAATTTTAAATTTTAAATTCAACATTACAACTTACAAGCATATGATATGCATGATATATATAGTAAAAGTTAATGAGATTTTATGTATGTTTTATAATTCGTCTGATAATTTGAAACTAACAATGTTTGATGATGTATTATCAAATTATATTAAAATTGTATAATATTTAGTTGCTGAACTTGAACTACTTATGTGTTCAACAGCACTATTGTAAATTTTTTTTTTAATTTTCAACTTTATTTTATCTCTAACCAAATAAATCCAACTTTGTAATTTAAAAATACTGCGGATCTTCTATATATCAAATCCACAATTAAAAAATACCCTACAGATTAAAAAATAGGAAGCTGATATGAGTACCCACGCTACAGTACCCGCACTGTACCCACACCTAAACTACCATAACTGCTTGTGGGGACCGCAACTATTCCAAAACTGTAATTTTGTTTCCCAAATTTAATAGTAATACTGTGAAGTATATATCTCAAACAGGTCAAGTATTTATATCTATACAATCAACTACTTCTGATATATAAATTTTCCTAAAATAACTGTACCCGCACCTTTTTTGTAAAATTTTCATGTTGTACCCGTATTAGGGGACCACTCAAACTGCCATAACTGCTTGTGGGAACCACAACTATTCCAAAACTGTAATTTTGTTTCCCAAATTTAATAATAATACTGTGAAGTATATATCTCAAACAGGTCAAGTATTTATACCTATACAATCAACTACTTCTGATATATGAATTTTCCTAAAATAACTGTATCCGCACCTTTTTTGTAAAATTTTCATGTTGTACCCGCATTAGGGGACCCCTCAAACTGCCATAACTGCTTGTGGGGACCGCAACTGTTCCAAAACTGTAATTTTGTTTTACAAACTTTAATAGTAACACTGTGAAGTATATAGCTCAAACAGGGCAAGTATATATACCTATACAATGAACTACATATGATACATGAATTTTCCTAAAATAACTGTACCCGCACCTTTTTTGTAAAATTTTCATGTTGTACCCGCATTAGGGGACCACTCAAACTACCATAACTGCTTGTGGGGACCGCAACTGTTCCAAAACTGTAATTTTGTTTTACAAATTTTAATAGTAACACTGTGAAGTATATAGCTCAAACAGGGCAAGTATATATACCTATACAATGAACTACATATGATATATGAATTTTCCTAAAATAACAATGCGGGTACTGTAGCGCGTACAGTGCGGGTACTGAAATAATTATTCTAAAAAATATTGAAGGGGAAAAGCAATATAAAAAATTAATGGTTAAATTTGTGTTCTTCTCATTGAATTAGTCATATGACATAACTATGTTATACACGATGAGTTGGCATTTTTTATAGTCTTCGGTCATGTTTGGTTGTGGAGTAAGTTTAATCCGGATTAAATTGCTTATTCTAAGTTAAGATGGAGTAAGTTAATCATGTTTGGTTGAGTCATGCAACTTAAGCAACGGATTAATTTAGAACCTAGAAATAGCGTTGTCTACTGTCTAATGAAGAGAGAGAAAATAAAAAAATAGAACTAGTGTATGACAGTGGGCCCCATGATGTGGAGTAAGCTAATCTATCTAAAGAGATGGAGTAACTTACTCTAGATTAATTTAAATCTTACTCCAACTTACTCCATCAATTTTACTCCATGTTTGGTGAATTAAGTGTGGAGTAAGAGAGTTAATCCACCTCTTACTCCCCAACCAAACATGGCCTTCATGATTTGATTCGGTAATTAAAAATGTGACCAAAAAAAATATTCCTGCGGTTATTTAAGCAGTTCCAATTTTGTCTTTTATTGTGTAACGAATGAGCTCCACTCTAAGACTGTATTTCACAAAACGGGAGCGAAAGCTCATTAATGGAAAGGGAAGGAAGGGTTCCGTGGGTGAGACTCCCCTTCAAACAGTGAACTTACACTCCGATTTGGAGGTGAAAGATTTCGCAAAAAACGTACACGGTGCGCACCTCGTCTCCCTTTCGAACAGTAATTGTTTTTCTCCGCTCCCTCTCCGTTTTTCTCTTCTGAAGCAGGTGAATTCGTTCTGACCGGACAGTCTGAGAGGAAGCTCCCCTCCCCACAGTGAATTTCACTTTCTCTCCCTCTGCATACCCTAAATTGGAGCGGAGTCTAAAGAGTCTCCACAAAATTTAACAATTTATTTTGGTTATTGTTCAATTTAAAAAATGATTGTCAGTGTTATTTGAGTTCTTTCCAAATGGACGGCTGTCACTTATTGAACAAAGAACTCAAGTTGTTGTCATTGTGGAGGAATTCAGATCGTTTTTCACTAATTCAATTTTTGGATTTATGTATAATGAAACATAATCGTTTGATCAGTGCTGGCACAAATGTTAAAAGGACTCCTTACATTACAGGCGTGGGCTGAATTGGCCCGGATTCTAATCGGATGGTCGGAATTCTAAACCTTAAATCGTCTGCATAACTCAAATTTTGAGTTTTGCAGAACAAATCCGGACCTTTTGATTCATATTGGCACGAATATTGAAGAGGTTTCGTGCATTACAAGCGTGGGCTGAATTGGACCCAATTATAATTTGACGGTCGAGATTCTAAACCATTCAAATTGTTTGCAATAACTCAAATTTTGTTTATGCATAATGAATTCGGACCGTCTAATCCGTATTGGCATGAATATTAAATGGACTCCTTGCATTACTGATGTAGGCTGAATTGACCCGGATTTTGATCGAACGGTTGAGATTCTAAACCATTTAAATCGTCTGCAGTAACTCAAATTTTGAGTTTTGCAGAACGAATCCGAACCGTCTGATCCATATTGGCACGATATTGAAGGGGCTATGTGCATTACATGCGTGTGCTAAATTGGCCCAAATTATGACTAGACGATTGAGATTCTAAACCATTCAAATTGTTTGTGATAACTCAAATTTCGAGTTTATGTATAACAAATTCGGATCATCCGATTCTTATTAGCACGAATATTAAATAGACTCCTTGTATTACAAGATGTAGGCCGAATTGACCTAGATTTTGATCGAACGATCGAGATTCTAAACCATTTAAATCGTCTACAGTAACTCAAATTTTGAATTTTGCAGAATGCATCTAAACTGTCTGATCCATATTGGCACAAATATTGAAGGAGCTCCGTGCATTACATGCGTGTGCTTAATTGGCCCAGATTCTGACCAGACGATCGAGATTCTAAACCATTCAAATTGTTTGTGATAACTCAAATTTTGAGTTTCTGCAGAACAAATTTGGACCATCTGATTCGTATTAGCACGAATATTAAATGGACTCTTCACAGACGTAGGCCAAATTGACTCGGATTTTGATCGGACGGTCGAGATTTCAAATCCAATATCTGAGATAATGCAGAGGATACAGTCTCATTGTATAAATTGGATAATTAACAAGGATTAAGGTTATCTTAAATATTCAATTTATTTACTGAAGTTGGTTGGGTGTTGGGTGAGACAAGGACCACATATGGGTGCACGCCCCAGTTCGAGAGCGATAAAGCAAAACTCACTCCAATTTTCTACGCGAACAATCACACTTCACAAGAACAACAAGTGGTCCCCACTGATCAGCCTCTAGTGGAGGCTAAATTCGTGAGAAGAGTTTGGTGGCGTTATATTCGACTGTTATTCGTCCCCGAGAGAACGGTAGCAAAATCTACTACTTTTCACGCAGTATATAAAAATGCGAGACGAATGGTTGCAAAATCTACTACTTTTGAAGGTGAGTGAGGCTATGGTGCTATGCATAGCACGGATGGCTAGTGTACTACGGCTCAATATGGTACTTTTTAAAATCCTAACGGTCGATCCGACCGTTCAATGTGATAACCATATGAATATGTACTTGCAAACTAAATTTTATATTTTTTCGAATTTTTTTACTATTTTTTCAGATAGGTAGAATTTTGATGGTCCAGAATTTTCAAAAAACACTGATTTTTCTACCTATCTGAAAAAATAGTAAAAAAATTCGAAAAAATATAAAATTTAGTTTGCAAGTACATATTCATATGGATATCACATTGAACGGTCGGATCGACCGTTAGGATTTTAAAAAGTACCATATTGAGCCGTAGTACACTAGCCATTGGTGCTATGCATAGCACCATAGCCTCACTCTTTGAAGGTTATAATGTCAAAAAATTGAATAATTTTTTAATGAGGCTATGGTAATATGCATGTTACGGATTCATCTTGCTATGGATTAATATTTTCATTTTTAAAATTCAAACAAACGATTTGAATTATTAAACATGATTTTCGTGTGAAAATATACTTGGAGATCAAATTTTATATTTTTTTAAAAAAATTTATATTTGATTTAGATAGATAGAGAAGTCACTGTTTTTCAGAATTTTTAGATCAAGTTATTTTGTATATATCTACAAAAAATATTGATACATTTTAAAAAATGTGAAAAAAAATGTTCTACGGGTACATTTTTATACGGATATCGTATTTCATAGTTCGGATCAACTATTTGAACTTTGAAAATAAAAATGAAAATTCATAGCATAGCATGGATCTCTAATATACTATTAACATAGCCTCGCTCGTAATTTTTTTCATTTTCTCCATTCATATTCTTGATGAACTCCTCAAATTATAATTTGAAAAACACAGGTAATATACCTCTCTCTTTCTTTTCTCTAAACTTCATATTTATTTACTTATTTTTTAAAACTCTAATAGCCATTTTTTTATCATTCTTGAAAAAATAAAATAAACCCAATAATCATTTTTTTAAGAATTTATGGGATTACCAGATTCGCATATTATAATATGTGAGACCAAAATGGTAGCGCAGATCATAGCTGCACAACTAACCTGCCGACCTTTTTTTTTAAGCTGCATTCAAAGAGTGTACAAAGCATTGATGCTTCGTCAATGTTTTTGCAATGAAATATTGATGCACCATTGTCAGAATTAACCATGATATAAACATCAACGCGTCATCGGTGTTTTTGCATTGCATTGTTTCTAAAATTTACATGAGCATAACTTTTGATAGGAAGCTCCAATTTGAACGTTTGTTATCAATTCGGAAAGCTCGCAAAGAGATGCGTGGTGATCAAAGCTATCACCTCAGGTAGCCGACGCAACTAAAATTGCAAAAGAACGTCTTCCAGGGTATCAAAACTTCAGTTGAAGATTCTGAAAAAATAACGGTACTTAGTTTTAGAGTTGTGCAAGCTAGTGAATTTGTATTTTTTTTGTAATATTAGTACTCAATTTAGAATATTAGTTATTGGTACCCAATTTCTTTTCATAGCTAACAAACGACATTAAATTCAAATTTAAACTGCTGCTGTGAAAAAAAGATTGATTGTGCAGCTATAATCTACAAACTTGGTATTTTTGAAAAAAATTCAAAAAATAATTTGCTATTGAGTTTTTTTTTTTTTTTTTTCAAAGATGGTAAAAAAATAAATCGGTTAAAATCCTTCTGTCAAATCCCAGAACTATGTTTCTTTCTCTCTCTCTTTTTTTTTTTTTTTTTTCTTTTTCTCTCCACCGTGCACCAAAACATGTCGATTCTGCGAGTTCACAAAATCTCACGAATAATAATACCATTAAACTTGTATCAACACAAGAAAAATGCAATAGTATTCTCAATTTAATTCTTTAAGTTTAATATATACATCACAATTAGATCATTCCGAACAACCTCTCTCGATATTTTTGTATTTATAATAAGTAAATAATTTCAACATGTCTCTTTCAATTGTACCAATCCGCACTATAAAATATCTTTCAAATAATTCGGCTATTGAAGAGTCAAAATTGAAAATGTCGACAAGCCGTTGGCTTCCATATATAGGAGCCATTGATGACTTGAGCACAAGATTAATGTATAATAAAATCCATTTTATATGGTCAATGTTATGGCATAGACAAATTAAACAGAAGAGGATCGGTCAAAGTCTCCCTCGATCTTATAGAAATTAAATTTCAAAATTTATAACTTTTGTATGTTAATATCTTATACAATGACACCTTGTTTGGATGGAGGGTAGAGGAAGGAAGGGGAGGTGAAGAATAAAATGGAATGGAATAGAAAGGAAGATTAACATATTTAACCTTATTGTGTTTGGATGATTAATGGAGGAAAATAAAGAGTGAGGCTATGGTGCTATGCATAGCACGGATGACTAGTGTACTACGGCTCAATATGGTACTTTTTAAAATCCTAACGGTCGATCCGACCGTTCAATGTGATATCCATATGAATATGTACTTGCAAACTAAATTTTATATTTTTTTGAATTTTTTTACTATTTTTTCAGATAGGTAGAAAAATCAGTGTTTTTTGAAAATTCTGGACCATCAAAATTCTACCTATCTGAAAAAATAGTAAAAAAATTCGAAAAAATATAAAATTTAGTTTGCAAGCACATATTCATATGGTTATCACATTGAACGGTCGGATCGACCGTTAGGATTTTAAAAAGTACCATATTGAGCCGTAGTACACTAGCCATCCGTGCTATGCATAGCACCATAGCCTCACTCGAAAATAAATTTAACTTTTCTTTTCATTTTATTTCTTGTTTGATTGATTAAAATTTAGAAGGTTAATGAGAAATTCGGTGACTGTTGCAGGTTTGTGACAAAAAACTTGTATCAGAATTATACAGGTAAAATATAGGATTAGACATTTGTATTATTTTTTCCAAAAATATTTGCAATAAAATTTCTTTACATCTGTTATACCCCAAATCAGAAGAAAAACCGATTATATTAATTATAATTATACAAGGTTAAACCTTTCACACCTCCTGTACCCTTCACATCCGACATTATTTTGTCAACCAAACATAATTTAACAGAAATTTTTTTTTCCATTCCCTCCTTTCCTCTACTCTCCATCCAAACAAGGTGTAAGCAGATGGTAGAAATATAATAACATTATGTAATTTTGAGGATGAAAATGCCTAGGGGATAGTGGAGAGTGGAGACTGCTGTACTGTAACTTCCTGCGGAAACAATTGAATCCGGATACCGAGATGGTTTGAATTTTTGAACTTTAATTCGGTATTTGACGAATATTCTAATCTCCTTTTGTTTTAACAAAATTCCGAATGCTGCTTCGAAATTAAATTGCAATTATAAGCGGCCGTAACTGATGCAGTTTCTATATAACGCATTTTTTGCTGACATTTAGCAGCAAAAACATAAATACTCTCCCACCTATAACTCATCAACCTATTTGAAATCTCATTTAATGAGAAAATATTTTAACAGAGCAGTTTTGATTTTATGCAGCTCACAGATCATATGTATACGTAACACGCTGTTTCGATTCTGTAATCCCTGCGCTTCATGAGGCCAAAACTGCTCTGTTCAAATCTTTATCCCATTTAATCACCTCTCAAAATCCCCAAAATCCAGCTCCCGCTCGCTGGGGCTTAAATGAAGTTCTACTGTTACTCCATAACTGTATCAATACATGTAGCAGATAATATCCAGAGAATAATGGAAGACGCAGACCCGCTACACTCATCGGAAATAAAAGATTGAAAAAAAGCCGCCGTAATCCGAACTCAAAAAAAGGAAAAAATGCATTCAGATCCCCTACACACTCCTCTCTATGTCATTTCTCGTAGCGACCAGACGGTATGGGTTATCATCAGACCGTTCGTTTAAATCAAGTTCCTGTCGTTGTACCCGCTTTACAAATTTATACTGAAATAAGCCACAGTGAAACCTCAATTCCTAAGAATTCGTTATCACCTAAGGTAATAGAATATTTCTGTTTGGATCTGTACCGTCCAATCCGAATCCGCACGACTTTTAAAGCGAGCCCATGCGTTGTACTCGTACCGGATTGGCCTGGATTCCGATCGAACGGCCATGATTAAAATAGAAATATTCTGTTACCACAGAGGATATGGATTCAAATCCTCTTGCCTCGCTCTATGCATCTCCGCCTTGCTCACCTCACTATTCACTCCTTTCCTTCACGGGAAAAGGCAGTGGTCACTGGTAACCTGTACCTTCCCGTTCTCTACCCCCATAGAAACCCTAGCAGTTTAAATCTAGTCAATGGACGGGCGCTCCACCTCACGTGGAGGCGCGGCGGCGCACCGGCGATCGAGGAGTCTGAGTCGTTTCCCTCCGCCAACGCCTGGCTCCGACGAGTTCGAGACCCCGAGGGGCAGGTTCGTAAATAAAATGCGAGGGTCGGGGCAGGTTTTGTTCTCTGAATCAGGTGAGGTTAGTTTAGATGATCTGGCCAATGAATTTCTCCTTGCGAGAGCTGAATCTGAAGAGGATGAAGTTGTTTCGGTGCGAAGGGGAAGGGATGAGCGAAGAATGAGTTTATGTAGGGGCAAAAGTGGTTCAGGATCAAGGTATGTTGAAATTGTGTTGTTCATCATTGCTAATTGGTTACAGGGTGAACAGTGATCGTAAACAGTTTCAGGTGTTTCAAATAAAATTGAAATTGGCGGTACTTTGTACCACATTTTTCCAAAAAAAGAAAAGAAAATAGTTCATTGCTAAATAGGGTAGTTAGTTACCATTCTTTTGTTCTTTTCTTGTAAAAAAGAAGAAGAAAACAATCTTGTTCCAACTGTTCGCTTATTTCTCAGAATCATTGCTAATTTGGGATGCTATTTGTGTAGTGTTATTCAAATAAAAAAAAAAAAAACTTCTTCCCTGTTTATCATTGCTGATTGTTACAGGGTGAACAGTTATTGTAAACAGTTTCAGGTGTTTCAAATAAAACTGAAATTTTATGGTACTTTGTACCATATTTTTCCAAAAACACAAGATATAGTTTGTTGCTAATTAGGGTTGTAATTCTTTTTGTTTTTTATTTTTTGTAAAAAAATAATCTTGTTTCTTTAATGAAACTGGTGACTGCTTATTCTCAAAATCATTGCCAATATGGGTGCTATTGGTGTAGTGTTATTCAAATTAATTTTTTTTTGGTTTTACCCTGTGTAATAATCTATATTAAATATAGTAAACTTTGAAAATCCAATTAAGTAATTACATCTGCACAGAAGTTTTAACAATTGAATGACACTAACTGGGATTGGACTATTTAAATAAAAAAAAGTTGTCAGAAGTTTAGATTCCTTACTCAAAGCTATTTGTCATTGTTTCACTTTCAGCAGTGCTAGGTACTTGAGGGAAACTGAGTCGTCTAAGCATAAAGGGAGGTCAGTTTCTAGGCCACCATCTGTTGGACGGAATCAAAGTGTGGGCCCCACAAGAACTCGTTACTCTTCTGTTGTGGATCGACGGAGAGGCACCCGTTCCAATTATGAGGTCAGACATTTGCTTGTAGTATATATAATAAGTAAGATCAACATGTGCTAAGTAACAGAAATGTATCATTCAGTATGTAATGAATATCAATAGTAACTTATAAGAGAAGCAAAATTTGCTCAATTTCACGTATAATTTATCTTTATTAAGGATTGATTTGAAGTTTCAACAAATATCCTTTTTTACTCTAGTTACCTTTCACCCGATTTCATATTTCTTTCTTTTATTATTATTTTTTGAGGAAAATCTTTCTTTTATTTTTGGGCATGTACTGCAATAGACTGAGCGAGATGTTTCTCAGGGGTACAATCCTAAACTTGCAAATAAGAAGCCTAGCACGGGTGGAATCAGAGACATAGTGCAAAAACAACCAAATTCTAACCGTGGCATGAGGAGATCTATGAGTCAAAAAGATTTATTTCATTCGCATGATAGTAGCTCAGTAAGCACTCTTTTCCTTTTATTTAATTGGTCTTGAAGTATCAAACTGAGCACATTTAGTTCAGACCCAGGTACTTTTAGATACCAAATAACCCAAGCAAATACTGAAACTCCAGAAATAAATACAAATAGAGAAATTGACCCAAAAATCCATAGCTAGTCTGATATTAACAATTTGATCCTCCATATCTTGATGGGCACTTGGCAATGAATTTGGGTCGAAGTGCAAACTTTGCAGTTTTGCACTTTTGTTTGTATTATCAGTACCTGTTTTCTTCAACTAGTAAGGTATTTCCGGGGAGTAATTGACTTCACAACCCACATTTAGGACGTAATGAGACAGAATCAAAGCAAAATTGTATGTGAAAGTTTTGTTGAAGCACGTCTTGGCCTTTTTTTTACATGTGAATTTTTAATACTTTGTTTTTCTATGAAGACTCATTCTTCCTTAACCGATGATGAAGCAAGGGACGTACACTTTATGCATATCAACAGAAATGAAAAGACAATTCGAGAAGTGTATTCGCCCGAGAAGGCAGGGTTACTTTCTTCCATTTATATAGTTTTTTCTTCACTTTTTGCTTGGATTTAGATATTGCTTGGTTGTGTACATATATACCCTTTTGAATATGGAGTTTTTCATAACTATGAAGTAGTAAAGCATATTTCTACATTAATGTTTTAGTTACAAATTTGCAAATGCATATGTAGACAAACAGACTTCAGATTGTTGTAGACAAATTAAGTAAAAGAACCTTCTTTTATTAAAAAACTTTGTACAAAAATTAAACAGGAGCATCCAGGTAGTGAAAATGAGACTGGTCTATATGAAGCCATGCGGAATGAAGTAAGAAATGCTGTAGAAGAAATTAGAACACAGCTTGAAAAGGTGTGACCTATATTTTCCATTCTTTATTTTTGCCCCCTTTTGAGTTTCTTTTCCTCACTCTCAGTTATTTGAAAATCTGATAAGAACCTTGTACAGGTGGTTGCAAAAACTGAGCCTGCAGATAGGACAGGTGGCGATGATCTAAAACCTGTTCAAGTTATTGCAGAGCTTAGACGAAATTACACTAGTAAACTCGAAGAGGTATTTCTGAAGTAGCGACAGCTGTTACTCTCTTCATATTTAGTTGTAGAAGGCCGTACAGTTTTATATCCTATCCTCTTAATGATGGCAGTTTTAATATCTCGTCGTCTAGTGATAGTGATAAACTGAACTGATCAGAAGTAAAATAGAAAAAAATATTTAAATAGAAAATTCTTGCTGCAAATTGTACTCGATTGTCTAATTACATTGAAGACCACCATCCATAACTACATAAACTTATTGTTCCATGGTCTTCTTACTAGTTGCTCTTACTTCACGTCTTTCTTTTTGTTTGCACTGCACATGTTATAAAAATTTGGTGAATTTTCCAGTCAGAAAAGAGGAAACAGGAATTATTGGCTGAGCTGGCAGCAGAGGAGCAGCGGGGCCATGAGCTCACTAAAATAGTAAAAGAGCTACTTCCATCTCCTCAAAGTAACAAAGTGGCAGGAAGACAGTCTAGGCAAAGACGGGTATGACTCTTTACTTGGCATAGTTTTTAGGTTCTATTTACCAGAGGTGTTGCACTGTTATTGTTTGGGTAAAGGTATTTTTCTATATTTAAAGACCCTGTATATGTACCAGCATATAGAGTAAAGCTAGCGTGTGCCATGCTCACCAAGAGGGCTTGGTGAGCATAACTCCAAAATCTATCGGATTGGCTTCAAATGACGAATCCAAACCGTTGAAACAGATCTACTTTACAAGTGCATGTACATGCAAAATTTTGAATTTTTTGAATTTATTTAGTATAAAGTCAAGCGGTAAAAAAAAATAATGAAGTTTTACAAGTTTTTTTAATGCATTCATTTTTTCATTATTTTTTGACTGATTGACTTTGTACTAAACGAATTCAAAAATTTGCATAGACACACATCACTCGCAAAGTAGTTCGGTTTCAACAAAATGGGATAGAATATTCTTACTTTTGTGTTCCTTCTTGATTTTCCTTCTATTTGTGAATTTTTTTTTTGTAATTCATTGCTCTATATGTGCCCTGTTGATTGTGACTTAAAGAGCCTTTTATGCAGAGGAGCAAGGAAAGAAGCAAAGTTTCTAGACACCTTACTGAAGAGGCTGAGAGATACTTCGAAGACTTCCTTTCAAATGTAGACGACACTGATTTTTCTTCTTTTGATGAAGAAAGAAGCGATAACAGTTCTTGCCGGAAAGACTTCTTATCGAACCCGTATGCTAGCAACAGCGCTCTGATAGAATTGCAAGAGACGACTCCAGTAACAAAATCTTCACCTTTATCTACTGAGACAGATGGTGTTGTTCTACCTTGGCTTCAGTGGGAAACTGGTCTCCAAACTTCTCCTTTAAAAACCAAATCTCAGGTAAATAAGGATTAAGGTTAGCCATAGAGAATTTTTTATTTATTGAAATTAATATAAAATTATATAGAGTATTAGAATGATTGCTGCTGAATTTAGATGCTATAGATGGATCTGTAAATTTTTTTTCGGATGCATTAAGGACCACAGCAACACAAAGCGCCACACCAAAGTGCCAAACAAAAAATCCCCCCTCCCCCCTCCTCTCTCAAACCCTCTTTCTCTGTGCTTTTGAAAAGCTTTTTACGGATCCATCTATATAGCATCTAAACCCAGCAGCAATCATTCTAATACTCTATATTATTTTAGAGAAATTTCTATAAATAATTTTTTTTGTTTGTGAGACCTCCTGGAATTCAGTAGTACAGTATTTATCTGGTTTTGCTAAAAAATTGGTTAATTTTTATATGTTCAAGATGTTTATGCCTCAATAACCTTGTTTGATGAATTAAAGTTTTAATCAATTGGGAAAATAGATAAAGCTTAATTAGTCATACCAAACTCAACCAGCATGAGTACGCTCTTGGCTGGTCATATTCTGGTACAGTACTGCTACCAGATTCAGCAGTACCTTATGAAAATTTGGCACTGCATTCTTCCATATAGTATCAACCTCAAATTAAAAAGGCTTAAGATGTGAAAATTGGCTTAAAATAACTGGAGTTAAAACTAAAATTATTGCAATTTTCCAGGGTGGAAGTGCAAAAACTCATGACGTGACATCTAGCAGCCATGCTAGCTGGAGTCCTGATTACGGAAGCGGAAGCGATGCTTCTATTTGCAAAAGCAAATCAATTGGCAACTCGGTACAGTCAAAAAACTACACTGTTAACAGTATAATTGGTACAAATAAAGCCTCTTCTTATCACAAGGATGAGTACTTGGATATGAGAATTAAAGAAGATTTTCTCCTGGAGAGGTTGAGGCAACGTGAGAAAATCGAGTCGGGTAGCCTTCTTTTATGCGAAAGAAGAATCATGTTGTAGTAGCTCTCTTTTTTCCTGGTAGATTCTCTCTAGGTCAATAATATTTCTGTAGTAGTATTGTGTTGTTGATATATAGTACACATCTACTTATATTAAACTAACATTTGGATTTTTAGTTTAGGATAATATTGTTTCTATGCATGACGAAACTGAAGAGGCAAGGAATTCTTGTCAGTTTTTTTGAGGTAGATTTGGTCATTTTTTAATTTCTATTTATTAGAATAGAGATGAATTCCAATTGAACTTTGTTGATCAGAATAAAAATGAAAAATAATGAATTCTTCTCAAATTTTTTATTGGAAAGTATACATAATACAAGAGCAATGATTTCATTTGAATTAAAATGACACTTGTGCCCTTAAAATTTGATTAGTAATTACATGATGATTTCTTTCATATAACACAAAAGGATATTATTTCTTTTTTTGAGGAAAAGACCTTAGGCATGAATTTCATTAATTGAAAAATATTGCATCCCTAGAAGTTCTTTAACATCAACTGAATTGAAAAGTAGTACTTGATATGTTTGAAATTAACTGGTACTCAAAGGAATGTTTAAATAACTAGTACTTTAAGGAATTAACTACTGAATTGAAAATAAAAAAGCTGCATCTTAAGTATTGAATGTGCCAGTACTGGTACAGATATTAACTACTGTCCCATTGATAGCTCGATAATCTCCAATTCCAATTGTGCCAGTACTGAGACCTCTCCACTAGCTTCAATCACATCTCTCTGCTTTATCTCAGTTGGAACATGTCTGCATTTAGTTGACACTGTAAGTGTTGTGCCAGTATTGCCTCATTTTACTTGAAACTGATCATATGGATCTGATGAATGACGATGCAGTAGTGTGCCGGGGATATTAATTCGATATCGAGCTCTAGATCATACCAGTAAATACTATCATACTACATGTTTCCTTTCATTAATTGAAAGCTATGGGTAGCAATACAACAATACACAAGTGAGAAACAAGAACTGAACCATAACAATATAAAATTTCCCTTTTGCATACTGATTTTATAAATCAGAAGTAACAATATAACATTATTATACTGATTCTAACAATGTTCAGTACAACAAAGACAGAACTGATTCTTGTTTAACAATGTTCAGTATAACTGTAACAGTATAACAATGTTTTGAGCAAGATATATAACTATAACAAGTTTGCAGCTATTACCAAATTAAATATAACTAAGCAAAAGGGACTACAAGCACCTAATACCTAATTACTGAATAAATTAATTATACCTCGGCCTTACATATGAACCCATCCAAACCCCGCTATATTCCTTGTCAAGTATTACGCCATCTAAAAGGCAATTGCATCTGTTATGATTGTGTAACCAATGAAACAAGGAGAGCGTGTCCTCTTACAAAATACAACCACCTCTTCAAAGCGCTCATCGATGGATTTGCGGATGTCCCCCAAGCTCAGTGACTCTTCCTCATTATCACTATACATTTATCAAGTAACTCCCCCTCTAAAGCAGCATTGGGCAGCAGGTGAAGATCCTCTTTTTCGATTAATTGTGCCAATAGCAGCCACAAGCACTTCATCGAGGCGTGACCTCATAAAAGACTGCAGGAGTAAAAAATCAAGCACATTTTATAAAATATTCACCAAAAGCAAGTTCAAAGTTAAAAGAAACAACTCTTGTCTTCTTTAACTTTTCTTGCCCAGCTCATCTATAAGCATGGTACGATTCACGACATTGGGTTTGTACCCTTTAGAAATCATTTCATACATCAACTCCTTTGCCTTCGTAATTTCACCTTTCTTGCGCAAACCATCTATAAGAGTGTTGTAAGTCACGTCATTGGGTTCGCAACCTTTGGAAATCATTTCATGCACCAACTCCTCTGCCTTTGTAACTTCACCATTCTTGCACAACCCATCTATAAGAGTGGTATAAGTCACGACATTGGGCTTGTACCCTTTGGAAATCATTTCATGCATCAACTCTTTTGCTTTCGTAGTTTCATCGTTCTTGCACAACCCATCAATAAGAGCTGTATAAGTCACGACATTGGGTTCGCACCCTTTAGAAATCATTTCATGCATCAACTCCTTTGCCTTCGTAACTTCACCTTTCTTGCCCAGCTCATCTATAAGAGTGGTATAAGTCACGACATCGGGCTCGTACCCATTGGAAATCATTTCATGCATCAACTCCTCTGCCTTCGTAAATTCCCCATTCTTGCACAACCCATATATAAGAGTGTTGTAAGTTGTGACACTGGGATTGTAACCTTTGGAAATCATTTCATGCACCAACTCCTCTGCCTTTGTAACTTCACCATTCTTGCACAACCCATCTATAAGAGTGGTATATGTTACGACGTCGGGCTCGTACCCTTTAGAAATTATTTCATGCATCAACTCCTTTGCCTTCGTAACTTCACTTTTCTTGCACAATTCATTTATAAGAGTGGTATAAGTCACGACATCGGGCTCGTAACCTTTGGAAATCATTTCATGCATCAACTCCTTTGCCTTCATAAATTCACCATTCTTGCACAACCCATCTATAAGAGTGGTATAAGTCACGACATTAGGCTTGTGGCCTTTGAAAATCATTTCATTCAACAACTCCTTTGCCTCCGTAATTTCACCTTTCTTGCAGAGCCCATCAATACAAGCTGTATAAGTCACGACATCGGGTTTGTACCCTTTAGAAATCATTTCATGCATCAACGCCTTTGCCTTCGTAGCTTCACCATTCTTGCACAACCCATCTATAAGAGTGGTATAAGTCACGACATCAGGCTTGTACCCTTTGCAAATCATTTCTTGCATCAATTCCTTTGCTTTCATAACTTCACCATTTTTACACAACCCATCTATAAGAATGGTATAAGTCACGACATTAGGCTCGTGCCCTTTGGAAATCATTTCATACATGAACTCCTTTCCCTTTGTAATTTCACCTTTCTTGCACAACCCATTAATAAGAATGTTATACGAGAACACATTAGGTATACATCCCAACTTCGGCATTTTGTAAAGAACAATGGCTGTAGCCTCACTAATCCTATTCTCAAAACAAAGGCCCTTGATTATTGGACTGAATATCACAGCCTTAACCGTGTGACCCTCTTTGAGAAGCCTTCCGAGAAAACAAAAGGCTAGGTCGAGACGATTCATTTGGGCACAATACTTAATCATAAGGCCATAGGTATAATTATCAGGACTAATTCCATCAGTTCGGGTTATAAGGTCGAAGAAGGAATAAATGGCCGGGTCAGAGTTGCGAACCAAGGTAGCCAAAAGCGCATTGAAGGGATGGATTGAGGTGGGGGGATTCTCGGAAGCCAAGAGAGAGTGGTAACGCTCAAGGATCTCTTTGTAATGCGAATTATTTGCAGAGGGTGGTTTTGGTTTTGATTTGTTGCTGATTCGGAGGGGTTGAAATTTGGAATTGGGGATGGCATAGCAGCAAAGACAGAGGTCACGACGACGAGAAATTGAAGGTGAAATGGAACAGAAAGGGGTGAGAGACAGCATGGGCACGGGCATCATCTTCTTCTTCTTTTTTTGGTTTGAGCATCTCTCTCTCTCTTTGAAGTGAGAAGTGACAGCGCGCTTGAGAAGATAAAAGATTGAGATAAGGAAGTGAGGAAGAGATGCGAAGATGTGGGAGGAGATAAATGGGAGTGAGGCTATGGTGCTATGCATAGCACGGATGACTAGTGTACTACGGCTCAATATGGTACTTTTTAAAATTCTAACGGTCGATCCGACCGTTCAATGTGATAACCATATGAATATGTACTTGCAAACTAAATTTTATATTTTTTCGAATTTTTTTACTATTTTTTCAGATAGGTAGAATTTTGATGGTCCAGAATTTTCAAAAAACACTGATTTTTCTACCTATCTGAAAAAATAGCAAAAAAATTCGAAAAAATATAAAATTTAGTTTGCAAGTACATATTCATATGAATATCACATTGAACGGTCGGATCGACCGTTAGGATTTTAAAATGTACCATATTGAGCCGTAGTACACTAGCCATTGGTGCTATGCATAGCACCATAGCCTCACTCGATAAATGGAACAAAGATGTCTCCTTTCTGGGCCGACTTTGCTGGCCCAAAATCCTAAGTCGGCATATTGGCAAATTATTTGCTCTCTTTGGGCAAACTTATAAAGCATTTCTGTATGGATTTCAAATCCTCTTCCGCGCGGTATTAGATGATTTGGTGGTGCAATGATTTTCTCAATTGAAAATCATCTCTATTGAATTCTATTGAATTGAAATCAATTGATTTGAATTTATTCTTCTTAGGCTGCTCCTCCAGACGAGGGATGCGGAGGGAGGGAACGTCAAATTCACTGTGCAGAAGTGAGAGCTCGCGAAATCAGGACTGATAAGACGAGCTCACCTGCTCCAGAAGGGGAGAATCGGAGAGAGAGTGAAGGGGAACGGAAAGGAGCGAGTACTGTTCGGAGGAGAGCGTCATATAGATTTTTACGAAATCTGTCACCCCTAAATCGAGGTGTAGGTTTTACTGTCCGGAGAGCCCCCAACAACAACAACAACAACATAGATAGGCGGGTTAGGAAGCGGAGAGGGAGGAGGCAACGGAGCGGAGATTGATCTGAATTCGAAGATGCGAAGGAATTAGAGGGCGCAGCGGCGCTTCGTTTGATTTCACATGAGGGGCATGTGAGAGCGTTGAATTACAAAATTCTAACCATTGAATTGAGTGAATGGTTTAGATTTTTCAATTCTCTTGATCAATCAGGTACCTGGGAGGATACGGATCCTAAATATTGTGGGCGGGATTAACCCCGTTTTGGAAAGGTAAGGGTCCTGAATCCCGATCGATCTCCATGGTCTTAATAAAGGTTTTAAACCTCCATTTATGATCCAATGGTTTACATCAGATCCGATATAAATGAAGGGTTCAGAATTGTGCAAACATATCAGTGAATTCCATTCCATTTGGAGAGGATCCGTAATCTTTTTGTAGTAACTAAAGTAATTGCACGACACTACAATTCAACCACTAACAAATTGATAATGATACCGCTTATATGAAATGGAACCGTTTCATATTTTTTTTATAAGAAAAGGATAAAATTAAATACATTATCACACGTAGGGTTGTTAACGGGTATGGCTTAGGTCGGTAAGGGTTGGGTGGAAGCATTTTCATACCCGTATTCATTACAAATTGTCCTTATCCGTACCTTACCCTTACCCGTTACGAATTACCTTACCCATACCCTATCCTTACCCGTTATGGTTGTCGGATTACGAAACGGTAGCGGATAAATAACAGGTAATGCTATTATAATAAAAAAATTATTATTTACTAAATAATAAATTAAAACATATTCATTCCACAAATATATATACGTGTTTAAAATGTCTAAACTTTATTGAGATTTGCTCAAATTTATTTATGTGTTTTAATAGTTAATTAAGCATAACACAACTATCAAGAATAGTTGAAGAATTAATATTTATTGCTTATTAATATATATAACATATACAATTTTTTTATAATTACCCGATCGGATAACGGGTACGGAATAGGCTTGATCCGTACCCTTACCCGTTTAGATAACGAAAAAAAAATCTTTATCTGTATATGTATCTGATAAGTTTACGAATTTTTTTTTTTACCTATACCCGTTTTATCGGATACGGTACGGGGGTCGGATAAACGGATAAAAGGGTGCCATTAACATCCCTAATCACACGCAATTGCACCACCCTAAATTTAACGACTGGAAGTCTCAACTCTCAAGGGATAAAATCTTAATAGGGTTTTTTAAATCGGGTTCTAATTGAATAATGGCACGCAGCACGCTCCAAAAAATAATGGGCCTTACGAAAGCTATGTAATATATGAAAATATATCGGGCCTCTTTGATCAGAATAAGCGCAAAGTTTGGATTCGGACCGTTTGATCAGAATCCGGATAAACATTATACAAAGTCCTGACACGTGTAAATAAGCGCAAGAGTTCAAGACATTCTGATCCGGACTTATTAATTAATCCTTGGGTTTAATTTTATGTCAGTTAAGTTATAGGAACAGTTAGTTAATGATACAATGCTCGATATTCTATTCTATTTTGGTTGCAAAATGGTTAGAATTATGAGAGGGACATTAGATCATGGAGGATTCTATTGTTCGCTGTTAGCGGCAGTATTTGTTTTGTAATTTTAATTACGAGGCTTGATGAGCCTATGTACATAACTTTTTCTTATTAATCAAAAGTCCTGTTGGTGGCACTTCGCCGCCAACCCTAAAAAAGAGTTATATGGACCAGTTGGGAACAATAAATGATTAATATAATAATTATGAAGAGCCAAAACAGCTATCTTAATCTGAACGAAACTAGTGGTTGGAGTTTTTTGGAACAAATGTGTAGATAATATAAAAGTGGTTAGAATTTTTTGGAATAAATGTGTAGATAATATGAAAATAATTTAAAAATAAATTTAATTAATTAGTTTGACTAAGCGCAAGAGTTCAAGACGTTCTGATCTGGACTTAGGGCTGTAAATGAGCCGAGTTTGAGCGAGTTACCTCCAACTCGAACTCAGCTTATTAAATAAATGAGCGAGTCAATTCGAGTTGGGATGGTAAATTTAATGAGCTGTAGAGCCAACTCGAACTCAGCTCATTATCAACTCGAGTTGGCTCACAACTCGTTTATAACTCATTTAACCAGTTTAACAGGTGCTGATTTATTAAACGAGTCAGCCAACTCAGCTCAAACTCAGCTCATTTATTAAACGAGTCAGCCAACTCGAGTTGTAAATGAGCGAGTTACGAGTTCGAGCAATTTTGGCCAGCCCTATCTGGACTTATAAATTAATCCATGGGTTAAATTTTATGTCAGTTGAGTTATATATATATATATGGACCAGTTGGGACCAATAAATGATTAACATAATAATTATGAAGAGCCAAAACGGCTATCTTAATCTGAACGAAACTAGTGGTTAGAGGTTTTTGGAATAAATGTGTAGATAATAGAAAAATAATATAGTATAAGCATGGTGAGTGCTTCATTGTGTATTCTTCCAATAGTAGTATATATATTATATAACCCCCTAAAAAAAAAATAGTATCTTAGCAAACTTAACAATGGCTACTGGCTTGCTTCCTTCATTGTTATTTCTCTCTTTCTCAATTTCTGCATTTGGTTTGCAAAATTTTCATGTGGTGGATATACATTCTCTCATGTCAAGTAATGTTTGCTCCTCACCGAAAGGTATATATATCCATAATATTTTTCAGCTATTATTATTTAAAATTAAAAGCTTTGCATTTTTTATGCAAAATATCTGTGGTAGCTAGAGCTAGTCTTCTACTATTCTTTTAGGAGGCGTTTGGATGGAGCAAGAATAGAGTTCACAAAGAGCTTTGGTATACTTAGGAATAACCTTGTTCTATTCATTAAATTAGTATTAAATATAATAATATATTTAAAGCTAAATGGACTCCATATGTTTCTAATATAATTAAGTTCTTCATTTATTCTTAATTATATACTATTTGTAGATATGGAAAGGTTCAAATCAGTCAAACCAACACTGCCAATTGTCAATCGACATGGTCCTTGCTCCACATTACACCCGGTGGAGAACTTGTCTCTCGAGCAAATCCTTTCCATGGATAAATCCCGAGTCGACTCAATTCATCGTCAAATCGCTGCTATCTCCGGCAAAGGCACAACCTCGGGCCCATTGTCCTCATCACAAATCACAGCTCAAGACGGCGGCTCATTTGGTGTCGCCGCTTACATTATAAAAGTTGGCATCGGCACGCCTAGTAAAACTTTGACTCTTCTCTTTGATACAGGTAGCTCTGTCACATGGACCCAGTGCAAGCCATGTACGCGATTTTGCTACGCACAAAAAGACCCGATCTTTAATCCATCTCAATCCTCCACCTTCACGTATGTATCTTGCAACTCGACTCTGTGTAATGATGTTAGTAGTAACAGTTGTTCGGGTTCCACCTGCTTGTATGGTGTGCAATACGGTGATGGATCATACACAGTTGGTTACTATGCAAAAGACACACTGACTCTTATGCCTGACGTGATTCAAAAATTTCGGTTTGGATGCGGTCAGAATAACAATGGGACTTTCGGTAAAATAGCGGGATTGTTAGGCCTCGGTCCTTCGAGTGAATCTTTCGTGTCACAAACTTCCAACAAATATCAACGTGTTTTCGCATATTGCTTACCTGCTTTATCAAGTTCCACAGGCTACTTAAATTTTGGCAGCAATTCAGATATCTCAAACACAATCCGCACACCGATTACCAAACCGGCTAACTCTGGGCCATATTACTATATAACCATGACCGGATTAAGCGTTGCTGGTGATACCCTTCCGATAAGCTCGACAGTCTTCTCAAATGCCAGGACGATCATCGATTCTGGTACAACATTCACCTATTTGCCTCCAGACGCCTACCAAGCTCTCAGATCTGCATTCAGAAAGCACATGACACAGTATAAGATGGTGCCGGGTGGTTCAACACTTGACACATGCTACGACTTTTCCGGATTGGACAACGTGACAATTCCAACTGTCGGCGTTCAATTTTTAAATAATGTATCTTTAGATCTTGTTCCTAATGGAATATTGGTTGCGATTAGCAGCTCACAAGTTTGCCTTGCATTTGCCAGTAACAGTGACCCAAGCGACCTGGGCATTTTTGGAAATGTTCAGCAGAAAACATTTAATGTGGTATATGATATACCAAATGGAGAAATTGGTTTTAGCCCAAAGGCATGTTGAAACACCAGAAAAACTATCAGCCTATTATGATTAATAAAGCGATTTTATATGATTATATTGGCATAAGTAGTGTGTAATAGCTTTCAAGGGTGTCTTATGTGTGGCACCAAAGATATATACTATATTTACAGTTATGATGTTTGAATTGAATAAACTTTGGGAAAAGATGTTTCTGTAACGCACCTGTAATATAATGAAAGATTAATATAATGTTACAGTCACTTATATAGGCTTAATTTGTTTTTAATGTTACAGTTTTCTTATAAAGGTTTTGCTTTGCAATGTGCATATTGATCTGTGCTATATATCTCTTTGGTTATCGAAAGCATTACAACAGTCGGCTTAAGACATCTATTGTAATAATGATATGATGAGTAACAACTATTTTCGCTACTCATTTCATCTATACAAAACAAAAAATAATATTAAATAACTAAATCCTAATTTAAATTATACCCTAATTTAAGCAAACCATACAAAATAACGATTAAAATAAATAGAAAATAAAGGAGAGAAGAGAGATCTAGTATACAAATGACGCCGGCAGAGGAATGCTAATTTCTTAGTCCGTCGATTTTTGCAGTGAGCTAGTGTTTGGGAATATCAAGGGTTTGGGGATATTCGACCTAGGGTTTACTGGAATATATATATGAGGAGGAATCTAGTTACCACAACTATTTTTTACATTTCAAAGTCCAAATCATCAATCCAAACCGTTCAACATGCATGATCTCCACAATAAAATGTACTTTCAGATCAAATTTTACATTTTTTTTGAATTTTTTTACTATTTTTTAAGTATTTTACAAAAACTTGTTAAATTCAGACCATTGAATTTTGTATACATTTTAATAAATAGTAAAAAAATTCAAAAAAAATGTAAAATTTGATCTGGAAGCATATTGTATTGTGGAGATCATGTTGAACAGTTTGGATCGACAATTTGAACTTTGAAAATATAGAAAATAGTTGTGGTAACTTTGTTGTAACTTAAAATTGTGGTAACTAGATCCCTCCTCTCTCCCTCTCTCTCTCTCTCTCTCTCTCTATATATATATATATATAGAGAGAGAGAGAGAGATAGGCTATCATGCTTTGGGAAGTAAAGATGGTGTTTTACTTCCCGCTCATATCTCAATTTTCAAAGTTCAAATAGTCGATCCGAAGTTCTCAACATGATCTTCATATTGATATGTGCTTGGAGACCAAATTTTTCATTTTTTGGAAATTTTTTACTATTTTTTTAGAATTTTTGAAAATCACAACTTTTCATTAAAAAAATTCACAAAAACACTGATTTTCAAAAATTCTAAAAAAATAGTAATTTTTTTTTTCAAAAAATGTAAAATTTGGTCTCCAAGCACCTATCAATATAAAGATCATGTTGAAAAATTCAAATCGACTATTTGAACTTTGAAAATGGAGATATGAGCGGAAAGTAAAACACCCTATTTACTTCCCAAAGCATCGTAGCATCACTCTCTCTCTCTCTCTCTATATATATATATAGAGGAGGGATCGGATTACACCGTTTTTGGTGACATCAAATTACATCGTTAATTTTTAAAGTTTTCAAAGTCCAAACAGTCGATCCAAACCGTTCAATATGATAAATATATTAAAATGTGCTTGTAGATCAAAATTTACATTTTTTTAAATTTTTTTACTATTTATTAAGTACTTGCAAAATCGTTGTTTTCAGACCACTGAATTTTTATACCCATCTTAATAAATAGTAAAAAAATAAAAAAAATGTAAAATTTGATCTACAAGCACATTTTAATATATCCATCAAATGGAACGGTTTGGATCGACTGTTTGGACTTTAAAAATGCACGATGTCATTTGATGTCACCAAAAAATGGTGTAATCTGATCCCTCCTCATATATATATATATATATAGAGAGAGAGAGAATGGCTAAGCTCAAAACGTTTGTTCCTGGGCTCAGGAACAAACGAGTCGGTTCTCCAATTTCCGAAGTTCAAACAACAAATCCAAACCGTTAGATGTTCAATCTATATTAAAATGTGCTTGGAGACCAAATTTTACATTTTTTGGAATTTTTTTACTATTTATTAAGCTGGTTTGAAAATCGTTGTTTTTATTGAAATTCTGCACCATTGGAAAACAGCGATTTTCAAACCAGCTTAATAAATAGTAAAAAAAATTCCAAAAAATGTGAAATTTGGTCTCCAAGCACATTTTAATATAGATTGAACATCTAACGGTTTGAATTTATTGTTTGAACTTCGGAAATTGGAGAACCGACTCGTTTGTTCCTGAGCCCAGGAACAAACGTTTTGAGCTTAGCCATTCTCTATATATATATATATGAGGAGGGATCCGATTACACCACTTTTGAGTTACCACAAAGTTACCCTCCTCATTTTCTACATTTTCAAAGTCCAAATCGTCGATTCAAACCATTCAACATGATTGTCTAAATAAAATGCGCTTGCAGATCAAATTTTACATTTTTTTGAATTTTTTTACTATTTATTAAGTTACTAAAAAGTTACCAATTTTTTTACTATTTATTAAGTTATCAATTTTGAGTTACCAAAAAGTTAGCCTCCTCATTTTCCACTTTTAATAAAGAAATAGATTTACAAATTGCAATTATGGAAGCATTGCATCATGTGATCTGAACTATAATAGAATATGTGTTGGCTAGATTACCATCTACAAGCCCAAATTATATAAAATTATTCATACCCTCCCAGGAATTGTGAGCCTATATTATGTGATCTATTTACTGTTTCACTTTCATAAAAACCAGTGTTCTAAATAGCGCGCTATAGCGTTTTTGGACCCCAAACGCTACGCTACGACATCAAAATGCGCTATTTGCGCTACGGCCGCTATAGCGGCCGCTACAGCGCTACAGCGGCCGCTACAGTGCTATTTGCGCTATACAATATGAGTTTTTTTTATTTTTTATTTTTAAGCAATTTATATGGGTTTTAAATAAAGGTAAAAAAAATCTCAAACCGAAATTGAATTTGTTGCTACTTGCTACAAATAAATCAATTTGAAATTGGGAATAGAAATTGAAATTTGAATAGAAAAAAAGTCCAAACCGGAATTAAAATTTGAATAGAAAAAAAAATAGATTATGTCATGAATCATGATACTTAAGATATTTTTAATAAGAAAAATCGATAGTTTATGATATTACTATGGATATTTTGAACCGCAATTTGGACTTTGTACGGGTTCAATATGAATATTATAATTTCTTAATTACTTTGGTGTTATTTATTGTTCTATGAGACCTTAGATAATGTTGATATTTAGTACAAATATTGAATATACGAAATGTAAAAAAAAAAAACGCTATTTGGAATAGCTTCCGCTATAGCGACGCTATTCGCTATAGCTTTTTTTTTAGCCTTCCCGCTACGACGCTATAAACGCTATTTAGAACCTTGATAAAAACACAACTGACTAACAAAAAAGATGAACATTAAGTTCGAAGCACAGATCAGAGTCATCTGATCTACCGAAGATAAGTGATGTGTAGCCAACTTTTAACTGTCACATCTCGAAACATGGGGTTGTGCAGTTAATTCCGCAAATACACAGTTTCCTGTGTACCTACAAGACAATTACATAGATATAATTCTAAACAAACTTTTTAGATTATCATAATTACCATCACAGTAGCATTTGTACAAACTGTTTACAACCTACATTCAAACGAAAACATGTAAACAGTATTGCACATTTTTACATAGCAATAAGATATGATTGTAGAATCTGTACAAGAAAACAATTTTCCAAACAGATAACAAAAACTGTTCTAGTAACATGGCAGATTTCTATACATAAAAGACTTACTCGATATGCTACTATTCTCACTTTTCTGAAACAAAACTCACAAGAAAAAGAGGGGTGAGAAACTTGTCAATCATTTCTCAGTGCAGAATTTAATTCGGACTACTGAATTTCTTGAAATTTAACAACTAAATAAAAACTGATGGTCGATAATAATTTTGCATATTGTTACAAAGTAGCTAGTGCCGACTTAAAAAAATTTATAAAGGAGTTATAAAAAAAAATGATCAAATAAAAATAAATAAATTGCAATTATATCTAAGGCTGCAAGAAAGTTAGTTTTAGATTCTTCCTGCAACATAGGTTCGGTAGAGCCCAGTAATAACATGTTAATATGGCAGAACAAACTTCTCCACAAACTTCTCATCATTTGGCTTTGCAAAGTTATTATTAGAATAACTTCTAACAAATATAAACTGTCTGTATGAATTTCAATGTGAATCAGACGAAAGTTAGATCCGACTTTGAATAAAGTTATGTCCAAAATTCTTTGAACAAAGAAAATAATCCTATTCAAAAATTATATTTTCTTCCTTTCTGCATGTAATGTAAAATTTCAATTTTGTTTAGTATATTCAGCAGTTAAAAAATGATCAAAATAAATGTATAAAATAACTTAAATATAATTTTTTTTAACTGATTTGGTTTATACTAAAGTAATTGAAAATTTTATGAAATTTACATGCAAATGTATTACTCGTAAGATAGCTTGGTTTAACACTTTGAATTCGTCATTTAAAATCAATTAGATATTTTTTATTTTAAATGACATTTTACATGCAAATTAATGCATGATAATGACATTTATTTTCAATTGAAACTCCAATTTATCAAACCCTCATGTTTACAACGACCAGCCATAATATATCTTTCTTTATCGATACTAGTTGTTGGGCATTATATTTTGTCAATACATGTAGACTACAAATATATATACAAGCAAGGTATATAATTAATTAAGTGCATTGCGGTTCTTTTTTTTTTTTTAAGGTTAACGGTTTTTCCGTTAACATTTGTATTGATAAAAATGATTTAATTACAAAGTCCTAAGATTATGTACACCTCTCCTCTTTTTACAATAATGAGAGATAGAACCTATTTTTTAAAAAAAGTACAAAATGTAATTTATAGATGTGCCAAGGTATATTAATCTTTCTTCATGGCTAATAGTTTGTTCATTAATTAAGCTAATTCCAAGTATATTAATTACCTTTTCTTTCTTTCTCAAATTCCTCATTAGGTTTGCTTAAGTTTCATGTCGTTGATGAAGTACATGCTCTCACTTCAAAATGTGATTACTTCCCCATTTAAGCCAGCCATAGATCTTAATTTCCATTATCTGAACTGAAATGAACACTGAGCTTTCAAACTCATTGTTGGAATTCCTTTACAATGCATATATACTTGTCTGAACAAAATTAAATGAATAATTAATGGTCCATCTATTTTTTGGAATGTTAAATTGATTGAGAATATATTTGAAGGAAATAATTATCAAGACTATTATAAAATTCAAGTTCTTTTGACATGATGAGTACTAATTTAGCTATGATGAAGAAGGCTCGCAATTAACTTCTTCATCATTGTGCCTATTGATATCTAAATTCAAAACCTCTTAGAAGTTTATCTAATAGCTTATCACTAGAATTATTAGTTGGATTCACTAATCTAGTAATTTCTAATTAAAATTTGAACTCTCATTCTCCACTCACAAAGTGTTATTAACTACTAGTTTTCAGTAATTTAGTTTATTTTTTTAATATAAGAAAGATGGAGGTTTAGCAGCCTACCAACTTCTATTTATTCTGAGTTTTGAACCCACGACTTCTGACAGATGGCTACGTGTTGCTATTTGTCACTAAACCAAAGACGGTTTCTTAGTAATTCAGTTTATTGAAGTATTATATTTTTTTCTAAATCTTCGGATAGTAAACAATTCGTTACTCTTCGGTTAAAAGAATTAATAATAAAATAAAAAACATTAATACAATGGACTTTTTGCCCTTTTTTTACAAAAAATAAATAATAAAGTCAATTGTTCTATAAATTAAAAACATTAATACAATATACTTTTTTCCTTTTTCTATATATTAAGTGGCAATCAATTGTTGAACAAAGCATTGACTCCAAGTCTTTCGGTCAATTAACCGTGTCCATGGGGCAAAATTTAAAATCAGTAAACAACATTCCAAACCTTTATGAATGCATGATAATGACAATTAATTTGAATTGGACCTCCAATCAAACCTTCATGGTTACAACGGCCAGCCATAATATATATCTTTCTTTATCGATACTAGTTGTTGGACATTTTGTTTTGTCAATACATGTAGACTACAAATATACAAACATGGTAATTAAGTATGCATTGTGGTTCTTCATGGCTAATAGTTTGCTCTTTAACTTATTGCAAATATGTTTACTCTTTCTCTCTTTCTCAACATGCGCATTAGGTTTGCACAAGTTTCATGTCGTTGATGTACCTGCTCTCACTTCAAAAAATGTTTGCTCTCCACCTAAAGGTATCTACATGATCTTTCTCTACTAGGCTTAATTGTCTTCAGTTAATTTATTTGTACATAAGAAAAAAATGCTTCCTTGATAGACATGGGCGGATCTAGTGTATACTAGGGGGTTGCAATAATTGTCCCCCTGAATTTTGAAATGCATTTTTGATTTAATAGGTCTGGATTAATTTGCTCCCCTGTCGTTTTTATTGTTTTTAATATGTAAAAGAATGTTATTTTGTTGTTTATTATGTAAGAGACTATTTCTTTTGTTTTTTTTGTCTAGTACCGGATTAGTTAATGAATTTGAATCCGATAAGTTATTTGAACACGATTAGTTAATGGGTTTGAATCCTATTCCTGCCCCATCCTAGCAGAATTCCTTAATCATCCCATGTTAATAGAAACTTCTAATTAATTTCAATTTTCTACTATCAGTTCTTCATTAAAGCTAAATATATGGATTCCATGTTTGTAATATAAGTTCTTCACTTCATTAATTCTTAATTATATACTATTTGTAGATATGGAAAGGTTCAAATCAGTCAAACCAACACTGCCAATTGTCAATCGACATGGTCCTTGCTCCACATTACACCCGGTTGAGAACTTGTCTCTCGAGCAAATCCTTTCCATGGATCAATCCCGAGTCGACTCAATTCATCGCCAAATCGCTGCTATCTCCGGAAAAGGCACAACCTCGGGCTCATTGTCCTCATCACAAATCACAGCTCAAGACGGCGGCTCATTTGGTGTCGCCGCTTACATTATAAAAGTTGGAATCGGCACGCCTAGTAAAACTTTGACTCTTCTCTTTGATACAGGTAGCTCTGTCACATGGACCCAGTGCAAGCCATGTAAGAGATATTGCTACGCACAAAAAGACCCGATCTTCGATCCATCTCAATCCTCCACCTTCACGTATGTATCTTGCAACTCGACTCTGTGTAATGATGTTAGTAGTAACAGTTGTTCGGGTTCCACCTGCTTGTATGGTGTGCAATACGGTGATGGATCATACACAGTTGGTTACTACGCAAAAGACACACTGACTCTTATGCCTGACGTGATTCAAAAATTTCGGTTTGGATGCGGTCAGAATAACAATGGGACTTTCGGTAAAATAGCGGGATTGTTAGGCCTCGGTCCTTCGAGTGAATCTTTTGTGTCACAAACTTCCGACGAATATCAGCGTGTTTTTTCCTATTGCTTACCTCCTGTATCAAGTTCCACAGGCTACTTAAATTTTGGCAGCAATTCAGATATCTCAAACACAATCCGCACACCGATTACCAAACCGGCTAACTCTGGGCCATATTACTATATAACCATGACCGGATTAAGCGTTGCTGGTGATACCCTTCCGATAAGCTCGACAGTCTTCTCAAATGCCGGGACGATCATCGATTCTGGTACAACGATCACCCGATTGCCTCCAGACGCCTACCAAGCTCTCAGATCTGCATTCAGAAAGCACATGACACAGTATAAGATGGTGCCGGGTGGTTCAACACTTGACACATGCTACGACTTTTCCGGATTGGACAACGTGACAATTCCAACTGTCGGCGTTCAATTTTTAAATAATGTATCTTTAGATCTTGTTCCTAATGGAATATTGGTTGCGATTAGCAGCTCACAAGTTTGCCTTGCATTTGCCAGTAACAGTGACCCAAGCGACCTGGGCATTTTTGGAAATGTTCAGCAGAAAACAATTAATGTGGTATATGATATACCAAATGGAGAAATTGGTTTTAGCCCAAAGGCATGTTGAAACACCAGAAAAACTATCAGCCTATTATGATTAATAAAGCGATTTTATATGATTATATTGGCATAAGTAGTGTGTAATAGCTTTCAAGGGTGTCTTATGTGTGGCACCAAAGATATATACTATCTTTACGTACAGTTATGATGTTTGAAATTGAATAAACTTTGGGAATAGAAGTTTCTGTAACCTGTGTAATGAAAGATATATAAATATAATGTTACAGTTCCTTGTGTAGGCTTTGTTTTAATGTTATAGTTTCTTATAAAGGTTTTGCTTTGCAATGTGCATATTGATCTGTGCTATATATCTCTTTGGTTATCGAAAGCATTACAACAGTCGGCTTAAGACATCTATTGTAATAATGATATGATGAGTAACAACTATTTTCGCTACTCATTTCATCTATACAAAACAAAAAATAATATTAAATAACTAAATCCTAATTTAAATTATACCCTAATTTAAGCAACCATACAAAATAACGATTAAAATAAATAGAAAATAAAGGAGAGAAGAGAGATCTAGTATACAAATGACGCCGGCAGAGGAATGCTAATTTCTTAGTCCGTCGATTTTTGCAGTGAGCTAGTGTTTGGCAATATCAAGGGTTTGGGGATATTCGACCTAGGGTTTACTGGAATATATATATGAGGAGGAATCTAGTTACCACAACTATTTTTTACATTTTTAAAGTCCAAATCGTCAATCCAAACCGTTCAACATGATCTCCACAATAAAATGTACTTCTAGATCAAACTTTACATTTTTTTTTGAATTTTTTTACTATTTTTAAGTATTTTACAAAAACTTGTCAAATTTAGACCATTGAATTTTCTATACATTTTAATAAATAGTAAAAAAATTAAAAAAAAATGTAAAATTTGATCTGGAAGCATATTGTATTGTGGAGATCATGTTGAACAGTTTGGATTGACAATTTGAACTTTGGAAATGTAGAAAATGGTTGTGGTAACTTTGTTGTAACTTAAAATTGTGGTAGCTAGATCCCTCCTCTCTCTCTCTCTCTCTATATATATATATAGAGAGAGAGAGAGATAGGCTATCATGCTTTGGGAAGTAAAGAGAGTGTTTTACTTCCCGCTCATATCTCAATTTTCAAAGTTCAAATAGTCGATCTGAAGTTCTCAACATGATCTTCATATTGATATGTGCTTGGAGACCAAATTTTTCATTTTTTTTCATTTTTTACTATTTTTTAGAATTTTTGAAAATCACAACTTTTCATTAAAAAATAAAAAAAAAATTCACAAAAACACTGATTTTCAAAAATTCTAAAAAAATAGTAATTTTTTTTTTTTTCAAAAAATGTAAAATTTAGTCTCCAAGTACATATCAATATAAATATCATGTTGAAAATTCAAATCAACTATTTGAGCTTTGAAAATGGAGATATGAGCAGAAAGTAAAACACCCTATTTACTTCCCAAAGCATCGTAGCATCACTCTCTCTCTCTCTCTCTATATATATATATAGAGGAGGGATCGGATTACACCGTTTTTGGTGACATCAAATTACATCGTTAATTTTTAAAGTTTTCAAAGTCCAAACAGTCGATCCAAACCGTTCAATATGATAGATATATTAAAATGTGCTTGTAGATCAAAATTTACATTTTTTTTAAAATTTTTTTTACTATTTATTAAGTACTTTACAAAATCGTTGTTTTCAGACCACTGAATTTTTATACCCATCTTAATAAATAGTAAAAAATAAATAAAAAATGTAAAATTTGATCTGCAAGTACATTTTAATATATCCATCAAATTGAACGGTTTGGATCGACTGTTTGGACTTTGAAAATGCACGATGTCATTTGATGTCACCAAAAAAGGGTGTAATATGATCCCTCCTCATATATATATATATATATATATATATGAGGAGGGATCTGATTACACCACTTTTGAGTTACCACAAAGTTACCCTCCTCATTTTCTACATTTTCAAAGTCCAAATCGTCGATCCAAACCGTTCAACATGATTGTCTAAATAAAATGTGCTTGCAAATCAAATTTTACATTTTTTTAAATTTTTTTACTATTTATTAAGTTACCAATTTTGAGTTACCAAAAAGGTAGCCTCCTCATTTTCCACTTTTATTAAGGAAATAGATTTACAAATTACAATTATGGAAGCATTGCATCATGTGATCTGAACTATAATAGAATATGTGTTGGCTAGATTACCATCTACAAGCCCAAATTATATAAAATTATTCATACCCTCCCAGGAATTGTGAGCCTATATTATGTGATCTATTTACTGTTTCACTTTCATAAAAACACAACTGACTAACAAAGAAGATGAACATTAAGTTCGAAGCACAGATCAGAGTCATCTGATCTACCGAAGATAAGTGATGTGTAGCCAACTTTTAACTGCCACATCTCGAAACATGGGGTTGTGCAGTTAATTCCGCAAATACACAGTTTCCCGTGTACCTACAAGACAATTACATAGATATAATTCTAAACAAACTTTTTAGATTATCATAATTACCATCACAGTAGCATTTGTACAAACTGTTTACAACCTACATTCAAACGAAAACATGTAAACAGTATTGCACATTTTTACATAGCAATAAGATATGATTGTAGAATCTGTACAAGAAAACAATTTTCCAAACAGATAACAAAACCTGTTCTAGTAACATGGCAGATTTCTATACATAAAAGACTTACTCGATCGATCGATATGCTACTATTCTCACTTTTCTGAAACAAAACTCACAAGAAAAAGAGGGGTGAGAAACTTGTCAATCATTTCTCAGTGCAGAATTTAATTCGGACTACTGAATTTCTTGAAATTTAACAACTAAATAAAAACTGATGGTCGATAATAATTTTGCATATTGTTACAAAGTAGCTAGTGCCGACTTAAAAAAATTTATAAAGGAGTTATAAAAAACATGACCAAATAAAAATAAATAAATTGCAATAATATCTAAGGCTGCAAGAAAGTTAGTTTTAGATTCTTCCTGCAACATAGGTTCGGTGGAGCCCAGTAATAACATATTCATATGGCAGAACAAACTTCTCCACAAACTTCTCATCATTTGGCTTTGCAAAGTTATCATTAGAATAACTTCTAACAAATATAAACTGTCTGTATGAATTTCAATGTGAATCAGACGAAATAGATCCGACTTTGAATAAAGTTATGTCCAAAATTCTTCGAACAAAGAAAATAATCCTATTCAAAAATTATATTTTCTTCCTTTCTGCATGTAATGTAAAATTTCAATTTTGTTTAGTATATTCAGCAGTTAAAAAATGATCAAAATAAATGTATAAAATAACTTAAATATAATTTTTTTAACTGATTTGGTTTATACTAAAGTAATTGAAAATTTTATGAAATTTACATGCAAATGTATTACTCGTAAGATAGCTTGGTTTAACACTTTGAATTCGTCATTTAAAATCAATTAGATATTTTTTATTTTAAATGACATTTTACATGCAAATTAATGCATGATAATGACATTTATTTTCAATTGAAACTCCAATTTATCAAACCCTCATGTTTACAACGACCAGCCATAATATATCTTTCTTTATCGATACTAGTTGTTGGACATTATATTTTGTCAATACATGTAGACTACAAATATATATACAAGCAAGGTATATAATTAATTAAGTGCATTGCGGTTCCTTTTTTTTTTTTTTTAAGGTTAACGGTTTTTCCGTTAACATTTGTATTGATAAAAATGATTTAATTACAAATTAAGTCCTAAGATTATTTACACCTCTCCTCTTTTTACAATAATGAGAGATAGAACCTATTTTTTTTTAAAAGTACAAAATGTAATTTATAGATGTACCAAGGTATATTAATCTTTCTTCATGGCTAATAGTTTGCTCATTAAGCTTATTACAAGTATATTTCTGTACATGCTATCACTTCAAAATGTGATTACTTCCCCATTTAAGCCAGCCATAGATCTTACTTTCCATTATCTGAACTGAAATGAACACTGAGCTTTCAAACTCATTGTTGGAATTACTTTACAATGCATATATACTTGTCTGAACAAAATTAAATGAATAATTAATGGTCCATCTATTTTTTGGAATGTTAAATTGATTGAGAATATATTTGAAGGAAATAATTATCAAGACTATTATAAAATTCAAGTTCTTTTGACATGATGAGTACTAATTTAGCTATGATGAAGAAGGCTCGCAATTAACTTCTTCATCATTGTGCCTATTGATATCTAAATTCAAAACCTCTTAGAAGTTTATCTAATAGCTTATCACTAGAATTATTAGTTGGATTCACTAATCTAGTAATTTCTAATTAAAATTTGAACTCTCATTCTCCACTCACAAAGTGTTATTAACTACTAGTTTTCAGTAATTTAGTTTATTTTATATAAGAAAGATGGAGGTTTAGCGGACTACCAACTTCTATTTATTCTAAGTTTTGAACCCACGACTTCTGATAGAAGGGTACGTGTTGCTATTTGTCACTAAATCAAAGACAGTTTCTTAGTAATTTAGTTTATTGAAGTATTTTTTTTTTTCCAAATCTTCGGATAGTAAACATGTTCGTTACTCTTCGGTTAAAAGAATTAATAATAAAATAAAAAACATTAATACAATGGACTTTTTGCC
The DNA here is from genome assembly GCA_025461125.1 of Carex kokanica. Taxonomy (NCBI): domain Eukaryota; kingdom Viridiplantae; phylum Streptophyta; class Magnoliopsida; order Poales; family Cyperaceae; genus Carex; species Carex kokanica. The sequence goes on from JAJGRX010001237.1 coordinate 259,413, forward strand.
CTTTTTTACAAAAAATAAATAATAAAATCAATTGTTCTATAAATTAAAAACATTAATACAATAGACTTTTTGCCTTTTTCTATATATTAAGTGGCAATCAATTGTTGAACAAAGCATTGACTCCTAGTCTTTCGGTCAATTAACCGTGTCCATGGGGCAAAATTTAAAATCAGTAAACAACATTCCAAACCTTTATGAATGCATGATAATGACAATTAATTTCAATTGGACCTCCAATCAAACCTTCATGGTTACAACGGCCAGCCATAATATATATCTTTCTTTATCGATACTAGTTGTTGGACATTTTGTTTTGTCAATACATGTAGACTACAAATATACAAACATGGTAATTAACTATGCATTGTGGTTCTTCATGGCTAATAGTTTGCTCTTTAACTTATTACAAATATGTTTACTCTTTCTCTCTTTCTCAACATGCGCATTAGGTTTGCACAAGTTTCATGTCGTTGATGTACCTGCTCTCACTTCAAAAAATGTTTGCTCTCCACCTAAAGGTATCTACATGATCTTTTCTCTATTTGGCTTAATTGTCTTCAGTCAATTTATTTGTACATAAGAAAAAAAATGCTTCCTTGATAGACATGGGCGGATCTAGTGTATACCAGGGGGTTGCAATTGCCCCCATAAATTTTGAAATGTATTTTTTATTTAATAGGTCTGGATTAATTTGCTCCCCTGTCGTTTTTATTGTTTTTAATATGTAAAAGAATGCTATTTTGTTGTTTATTATGTAAGAGACTATTTTTTTTGTTTTTTTTGTCTAGTACCATAATGAATTTGAATCCAATAAGTTATTTGAACCCGATTAGTTAATGGGTTTGAATCCGATTCTTGCCCCACCCTGATAGAAATCCTGAATCATCCCATGTTAATAGAAACTTCTAATTTCAATTTTCTACTATCAGTTCTTCGTTAAAGCTAAATATATGGATTCCATGTTTGTAATATAAGTTCTTCACTTCATTAATTCTTAATTATATACTATTTGTAGATATGGAAAGGTTCAAATCAGTCAAACCAACACTGCCAATTGTCAATCGACATGGTCCTTGCTCCACATTACACCCGGTTGAGAACTTGTCTCTCGAGCAAATCCTTTCCATGGATCAATCCCGAGTCGACTCAATTCATCGTCAAATCGCTGCTATCTCCGGAAAAGGCACAACCTCGGGCTCATTGTCCTCATCACAAATCACAGCTCAAGACGGTGGCTCATTTGGTGTCGGCGCTTACATTATAAAAGTTGGAATCGGCACGCCTAGTAAAACTTTCACTCTTCTCTTTGATACAGGTAGCTCTGTCACATGGACCCAGTGCAAGCCATGTAAGAGATATTGCTACGCACAAAAAGACCCGATCTTCGATCCATCTCAATCCTCCACCTTCACGTATGTATCTTGCAACTCGACTCTGTGTAATGATGTTAGTAGTAACAGTTGTTCGGGTTCCACCTGCTTGTATGGTGTGCAATACGGTGATGGATCATACACAGTTGGTTACTACGCAAAAGACACACTGACTCTTATGCCTGACGTGATTCAAAATTTTCGGTTTGGATGCGGTCAGAATAACAATGGGACTTTCGGTAAAATAGCGGGATTGTTAGGCCTCGGTCCTTCGAGTGAATCTTTTGTGTCACAAACTTCCGACGAATATCAGCGTGTTTTTTCCTATTGCTTACCTCCTGTATCAAGTTCCACAGGCTACTTAAATTTTGGCAACAATTCAGATATCTCAAACACAAACCGCACACCGATTACCAAACCGGCTAATTCTGGGCCATATTACTATATAACCATGACCGGATTAAGCGTTGCTGGTGATACCCTTCCGATAAGCTCGACAGTCTTCTCAAATGCCGGGACGATCATCGATTCTGGTACAACGATCACCCGATTGCCTCCAGACGCCTACCAAGCTCTCAGATCTGCATTCAGAAAGCACATGACACAGTATAAGATGGTGCCGGGTGGTTCAACACTTGACACATGCTACGACTTTTCCGGATTGGACAACGTGACAATTCCAACTGTCGGCGTTCAATTTTTAAATAATGTATCTTTAGATCTTGTTCCTAATGGAATATTGGTTGCGATTAGCAGCTCACAAGTTTGCCTTGCATTTGCCAGTAACAGTGACCCAAGCGACCTGGGCATTTTTGGAAATGTTCAGCAGAAAACATTTAATGTGGTATATGATATACCAAATGGAGAAATTGGTTTTAGCCCAAAGGCATGTTGAAACACCAGAAAAACTATCAGCCTATTATGATTAATAAAGCGATTTTATATGATTATATTGGCATAAGTAGTGTGTAATAGCTTTCAAGGGTGTCTTATGTGTGGCACCAAAGATATATACTATCTTTACGTACAGTTATGATGTTTGAAATTGAATAAACTTTGGGAAAAGAAGTTTCTGTAACCTGTGTAATGAAAGATATATAAATATAATGTTACAGTTCCTTGTGTAGGCTTTGTTTTAATGTTATAGTTTCTTATAAAGGTTTTGCTTTCAGGAGTGAAGCTATGTTAATTTTTGCATGCAATGAGCACATTGGTCTGTGTTAGGGATTTATAATCTCTGTTTTTGAAGTTTAAATGATCGATTCAAACCGTTCAACATAATCTTTATATGAAAATATACTTAATTACATACTAAACTTTATATTTTGTAGAAAATTTACTATTTCTTTGAATAGGTAGAAAATCAATACTTTCGGATGGTCCATCCAGAATTATTAGATGTCATTTTTTATCTAAAAAATAGTATAGAAATTCTAAAAAAAATATAAATTTGATCTCCAGGTATATTTTTATATAAATATTATATTTAACGGTTCGTATCAATTATTTAAATTTTAAAATAAATAATATGAATTTATAGTATGGACCAAGGTACATGTTACAAAGCAGCCCTAAGTACCGTTGCCTCGCTCTGGCTTTTAAAGTTACAGTTTCATTGTTCAATTATGATTAAACACTAGCATGATCCAAGCCCATATTCACTGGAAAGAACAAAGCCCGGCCCAAATAAAACCTGGGATTGGGGTCTCCGGGTCAGGAGGTTCTTTTCAAAGCATACGAATTCGTCAGGAGGGGCATCAAAGATAGAATCCGGGCCGATCCGGCCCGAATAGAGATTCTGATTGGACGGTCCAGATCCAAACACAGAAATATTTCTGTTACCATAGGTGATACGAATTCGTCAGGAGGGGATCAGAGATAGAATCTCTCGAGTCCATTTCCTCTGAGGTAACAGAATATTATTCTGTTTAGATTCAGACCGTCCGATCAAAATTCGGACCAATCGGCCCGAGGTGGAATCCACGGTACCTTTAATATTCGTGCGGTTTCTGATCTGACGGTCCAGATCTAAACAAAAATATTCTGTTACAACTAAGAATTCGAATCTTTCCCCATGAAGCAAAGAGCGACAATTCATTTGCAAGTGAACCTTCTTTATTCCTGCCATTACCAGACTTCACCATCTTGCCTTTGCCTCCTCCTCTGGTAGAGCGAGCGATGCGTTCCTTGTTACCACAACCTACCAACAGTGACGAGATATCCCTCTCCATTGCCGCTTTATTACTCAATCCTCGATTGGAAATGAGGCAACAGCAAAATCGAAATTGCTCTTCGCCTCTTCTTCTCTTTTTCCCTTGTTCGATTATTAGCAATGGCCGACGAAGGGGCGCTGGAGCACACGCCGACGTGGGTGGTGGCGAGCGTATGTACGGTGATCGTCGCCATTTCTCTTGCTGTGGAGCGCCTCCTCCATTATCTTGGCAAGGTCGGTCTTTCTCAGTAGCCCTCAGGAGAAATATCAACTATTTTTTTATAAATTACATATTTACTCTTCTAAATTTAAAAAACTCACGAATTTATCCATTTAGTTAACTCTATGTTAAAACTCATTTTAAATTTATAAAGTACCCATTTTACCCTTTATTAAAAAAATAAAAATATATAGCATGTTTAAGTATAATTCATTGGTCGGTTTTTGAGGGAACATATGATATTATGAATTTTAGAGGGGGAAATATGTAATTTTGAAGTTTTTGAGGGGTATACATGAATTTCCACCATAAATTAAGTACAGAAATGAAGATTTAATTGGTCTTAGCAAGTTTGGAATATATGAGAAACATAAACAATAGTTATGAATGGAAGAGTTATGTACAAACCACTGGCACATCAGTGTTTTCCCCGCAAGTTCTCTGAAAAATTGGGTGAAGATTTTACACAGCAGTTTTGGCTTCATGCAGCTCACAAATCATATGCAGCACTGTTTCAATTCTATAGTCCGTGATCTGCATGAAACCAAAACTGCTCTGTTAAAATCTTTGCCTGAAAAAATAAAGAACAGGAAGGAATCAAGGAAGAAAAGTAGAAGAGTGAGGTTGTAGGTTTTAGACTCATGGAATGCCTAATTTTGGATTGAGCAAGCTTTGGATGTGGGTTTCAGTGAATTTGAGAAAGTACTGGTTCATAATGTGAGCAGTAAGGTACTAAATTGGTGCATTAAGGACCAAAATTTGTGCTATGGGAGTAATTTTGTGAAATAGCGTGAACTTCTAATTTATGATGCTTATATTTGACCTCATGATTAATAAATTAGATAATCATTTTTTTTTAAATGTGTTTTCTTAACAATTGATTGCAGTTTCTCAGGCACAAGGGGCAAAAGGCACTTTCTTCTGCCTTGCAGAAAATCAAGGAAGGTCAGTATATGTATCCATGCCCTATAAACAACGGTCATATAATATTTTTTTGTGATTGTATTAAATTTAAGCTGATTGCACTTTTATCATGTCAATTTAAGTCTGATCTTACACTGAATGTAACAGTTGAGATTAAATTGAGTCTCAGTTGGTTGTCCTTTTGGTGTGCAGAATTGATGCTTCTAGGGTTTATCTCCCTTCTATTGACGGTCTCTCAAGGTTTAATTACTAACATTTGCGTACCCAAAATGGTATCTTCGAGTATGTTGCCATGCAAGGAGGACAAATTAACCAAATCTTTAAATGAAGCTGGCAATAAAACTTGTGCAAAAGAGGTACAAAATGTGCTCTTATTGATAAACTATTGAGAAAAGAAAAAAATATTTTCAGTTTTAGAGGTTATTACTAAAACCCCATACCATTTAAACAGTTGTTGTACTTCTGGAACCAAATTGGCAATCTCTCTCTCTCTCTCTATCAGCCATGACAGTCATTGTGAGAGGTCCAATGCTACATCTACTTATTAAATTTTATATTTCAGGGAGAGGTGCCGTTGTTATCTTTGGAGGCATTGCATCAGCTGCACATATTCATTTTTGTATTAGCCGTTGTACATGTTGTTTTCTGTGCCACCACCATGGTTCTAGGTGGCGCTAAGGTAACATTACATTTTCAACCTCTTTATATCCAATATAGTACGGTCCTTTCCTTTGCCAATTACACATATTGTTGTACCGTAATTTCCATTTATATTGAGGGGCGGAACTGGAAAATTTAGATATGGGTGGGTGCTGAAACATAAATTGTATAATATGTGAAGATACATAATGTTTGCTCACTGGGATTTGAACCCAAGTCTCCGCAACCACTAAATGGAATTTTAACCACTAGGCTACAAACACACATTTAACATTTCATGAGGGGGCTGAACTATATAAAAACTTAACAAAAATAAAAATTCAACTAAATTTTAATATACATGATTAAAAAATTTGAAATCATGCCCTGGGCTATACCTAGATCCACCCCTGTTTATAGCTAACGACTGTTACTTTTCATCTCACATAAATTTCTCAATTATTTCCAACCATTAAAATACTAGTTAGTTGCATTATAATTCATTCAGGCAATCAAAGAAGCAAACATTATAATATAAGTTGTGGCTAACAAAATTGCAACACTGTTGTATGATGAGGGTCCTAATTTCAATTTCAGAAGGAACTGTTCCTTGACCTAATTGTACAGATATCATGGTTCTGTACTTCTGTTATTGCAATAAATGTTTTTTTTTTACTTCATTTTGTTTGCAAAAAGAAAAGACTGAGTGAAAAATAAAAAAGACTTGCACTTTGAATATCTAAATGTGTTCTTTGAGTAATATCATGCTTTTTCTTTTCTTTTTTCTTTTACAGATCAGAAGATGGAAGCATTGGGAGATAGCAATCCGAAATGAGAATGAAAATTGTATACCTTTTTTTTTTTTTTTTTTCTATTTGCGTATTGACCTTTAAAAGTTTTAAACTGCAAATTAGTTGATAACTCATATCTGCATTTTCTTCATTAATCATTCTGTTTATTTGAAGGAATAGAGGCCTAATGAGTGCTATTCTTTTTTTGTCTGCTGTCACTTCTTTGAAAAAACAGCTGATCATCATAAAAAGTTTGTTAGAGATCGTGCCGGCAACTTTTGGAGACGAGCTGCTGTAGTTAGCTGGACGGTACCAGTCTAATTTTACTCTTGTTTCAGTTCTCTACCTCTTGTGTTCAATGCTGGATACTATGTGCATGTTTGGTTGTGGAGTAAAGTTCCTCGGGATTTAATTTCTTACTCCAAGTTAAAGCGGATTAAGTTAATCATGTTTGGTGGAATAACTTTGGAGTAACTATGAAGGGAGAGATACTTGAAATATAAATGTTACTCGGGTGGTGGGATCCACAGGAGAGTAACTGTGGACTAAGTTACTCCCCCTGGATACTCCAGATTAACTCAGATGTTACTCCAACTTACTCCTTCAAATTTGCTTAAGGGGTTTACTCCACTTACTCCTGTACCAAACATGCACTATATGTACAATATGGAAGTCTTATATATGACACTCCGTAGATCATCCTTGGTATTATTCTGTTACTGTTTCATACTGTTTAGATATTATATATATGCTAATATATGTTAAAATTTAACAGATTGCATTCGTGAAGCAGTTTTATTCTTCTGTGAGTAAGTCGGATTACAGAGCACTTAGAGCTGGTTTTATATCGGTACGGAGTCCCATGACACTGTATTTTTGCAATTCAAACTCATTCTAAATATTAAGGGTAAAAAGGTAATTTTATTCTTTGTATTTACAGAAGCATTGTAGATCAAATCCAAAATTTGATTTCCACAAGTACATGATGAGAACTCTCGAGGATGATTTCAAGAAAGTTGTCGGCATCAGGTCTCATTTTACAACCCTCCAATAGAAGAGTGGAATAGCATATACATATATCTGTTTACTTATATTTATCTTTGTATTTTTAATTTCCATTTTTCTGAGTCAATTATGTGCTTGATGGGGGTTGATTGCTTTTTTAACCTAATTCCAACCAAAGCAAGCATTTCCTTGTACATATATCAACTGATTACAGTCTGATATGGCAATATGGCATACTTAATTTTTGTACCTGTATGGAACATGTAAATGCAAAATATGTTCTATTTGTTACCTAAAACTTAGTCTGTATATTTTACAGCTGGTATCTGTGGCTGTTTGTGGTCATCTTCCTTTTGCTTAATGTAGATGGTACGAACATGTCTAAAATATATCATTATTTATTTATTTATTTATTTTTGCTTAGTTTTAACAAGACTTCTATTGCAATGCAGGATGGCACACTTACTTCTGGTTATCTTTCTTACCTCTCATTGTAAGTAAAAAAATAGTACTTCGTAGAACGGTAGAAGGTGCTTCCTGTGTACATAATTTATTGAATTTAATTGGGAGTTCGTAACAATAAAAAAATGTTCTATGCTTATAAGTGGTTAAATATATCTGCTTTGGTGAAGGCAATTGTAAATAATAATGCTCTTTTGTCTGTACTTACACCCAACATATCTTATTTGCAACTGAAAACCTATTTTCTTTAGGTTATTTATTAAGTCAAGCTAAAGATGACTAAATTAGTACCAAATTTTAGTTATCTCAACCCCATTTGTTGATAAAAATTACATGTTCATTTGTGCTTAATGAAGAAAAGTCTTAGCAGAGTTGCAAACAAACTTCCAAAAAAAATATTGGAGATTGACAATCATTTAACAAAAATGGTTTTTTTTATTTTATTTTGGGGAGAATTGCCACGGCTAACTAGTAATGCTGGAATTAACTGCAGCTTCTTTTAACCGTTGGTGCAAAGCTAGAACACATCATAACCAAAATTGCACAAGAAGCAGCTCAAGGAAGTTCTAATGAGAGAGGAATGCCGGCTGACCCACACGTCAGACCATCAGATGATCATTTCTGGTTTGGGGAGCCAAAGATTGTGTTGTACCTGATCCATTTCATTCTCTTTCAAAACTCCTTTGAGATTGCTTTTTTCTTCTGGATTTTGGTACATTGTTTTATTAACTACAATCTAGTCACATTTATTCCTTAACTTTCATGTGTGCAAAATTACTGAAGCTGCTTGGTTTTACAAGTTTTATATTGTTGAAATGTAAATTCAAAAAATTGGCTTGCATGCAGACCACATATGGCTTTGACTCATGCATCATGGAGAGCATTCAATATCTCATCCCGAGACTTGTTATGGGGTCTGATCTCTGATCTCTTGTATATACTTTTTTTTTTTCCATTTAATGACTGTTTATTCATTTACAAGTTGTAACTGTTATTTGAATTGACAGTGTGCTCATCCAAGTGCTTTGCAGCTACAGTACAATGCCTTTGTATGCTCTTGTGACTCAGGTATGTACTACATATACCTCTTCTTTTCTGTTCAGTGCCATTCTGGTAAAACCATGCTGTACAGCCGGTACCAGTTTGGTACCTGACATTTTAATTGGTTTTTTGGGTACCATATTAGTTGAGTTTGCTGCCAGTAGAACCAACTGGTGCAATACATTTTGGGTAAGTTGAAAACTTCTTCAAAATTACATTTTGCATATTGAGTGAGGCTACAGTACTATGCATAGCGCATATCGGTCCGTACTATGGATTAATATCTCTACTTCCGAAGTCCAAACAATTGATCTGAACCGTTCAATATGATCCCATATGACATCGTACTTGTAGATCAAATTTTACATTTTTTAGAATTTTTTAACTATTTGTTTTAGATAGGTAGAAAACCACTTATCTGAGGATTCTAGACCATTCAAAAGTAGTGATTTTCTACTTACCTAAAAAAATACTAAAAAAAATCTAATAAATGTAAAATTATGTGTGCAAGTACATATTCATATGAAGATTATGTTGAATGGTTCAGATCGACTATTGGGACTTTGCAAAGGAAAATATTGATCCATAGTACGGACCAATCCGTGCTATGCATAGTGCCATGGCCTCACTCTTGCATATCATTTCCCTCTGAAAAAAGCATTTGTTTAAAGATGTACTATTAAAATGTTAGATGGGTGACATGTTCAAGCAATCGATATTTGACGAGCACACCACGGATTCACTTCACGATTGGGCTCAAGATGCCCGAGAGAAGAAGAAGAAGAAATTAAGAAGTCAATCCTCTTATCTCATGGGCCCCACTGTTCAGAGGAACTCTGACCTTTCTTTCGGCTCAGAAGTTCAATTGGAGAGAATGGAATCGGCCTGTGGAGAGAGTTCATGTAATGCATGGCAACAACCGCGAGACTTAGAGGATAATTCTTAATAGTTTTAGGTAGCATTCATTGTAGCAAATATATTTTCTTGAAGTTTGTACAAAATGTGATTTGATTGTAGCAAATTAAAAATTTAATGGCTACAAATCAAACTTGAGTAATCAATTGTTAAAAAAAAAAAACAAAACAAAGAGTGACTCTGTATGAAATTTACCCATTAAATCACATATTATAATCAACTAAGAATGTGCAGATCTATTGGGCCGAGAAAGTTAGAAACAAGCCCTAAATGTGCATCATCTTTATTACTTGCCATTTGCCAAAGAATATTTCTCAACTGGTTGAATATAAATGAATGTCTCCATTCCTTGGAACAAATGGAGGGCATAAACTACATACTCAAATTATTCCATGAAAGTATGAAATCCAGGGAAGAGATGAGATGATGCCTTCTTTTCCTTTTTGGAATAACTGGGGTAAGTTTTGTTCTCTGTTCCCCACACAGCTGTGGATCCTGACCCTATGTTCTGTTGCAAATTCTCCTCTATCCAATTTCATGGCGACAAATATTGAACCTACAGAATAATATATGGTCACTTATGGTCTATTTATATAGCTATCTTTTCTGTAAATAATTGTGCAAACAAACTCATCTGTCATGAGTTGTTCATGGGAACCTGCTCTTCATTCTCATTCACAACTGGAGATCTCCCTTCCGTGCAAACGTTGTCTCTTATATATATATATATTTGTAAAATAGAAAATATTATCAACCTTCACTTCAAGTGTTACCGAGGTTCATGGCGTATTTAAAGCCTATTTAGAGGTGGCTATGAATTAAAAATTAACAACGTTATCCTTTGTATTTTATAATTTTTACAAGTACTTGTACCTTTTTAGCCTCTTTATAAAATAAAATTACATTATAGTAACTTATTCAGCTCATTCAATCTTAATTTTCTAGTTTCGCTCATGTCGGACCGGGTTTGAACATCAAACCGGAAATTAATATTGCCTGGTTTGTAGGAAATGGAGAGGAAGTTTGTATAATGTTTATATAGGAGAGCAAGGCACCTATGCTGTATGGGGTGCATGGGTGGGAGCTAATTGTCCTTACGTCCTAGTTCAGTGGACCCCTGCCTTTCTATACTTCAATTCTCCTCCATCAATTAGGGATCCGAATCCTCTGCATTAACTCAAAAGGGAATCTTTTGAGTTAATGAATTTCAACCGTTCGATTTGAAACGGAGCCAATCCGGCTCGTGCCTATAACATAGGGGCCCTTTAATATTAGTGCAGATCTAGTTTCCACAAATCTTGAAACAGATTGGACGGTCTATATTCATTAACTCAAAAGATTCCCTTTTGAGTTAATGCAGAGGATACGAATGCATCAATTAGAGCTCAGCTTTTTTTTGCTATTTATAATTATAATGGAAATGATCCACATCTCCAGAAATGTGACTAGTCATTGGTTGAAAATTCAGGTTGTATGATATAAATATAAAACTTCATAATATTGGGCGATTTGCTGGAGCCACATTTTTTTTAGAATTTCAGTCTAAGAGGCTATGGTAATATGCATATTATAAATCGACCCGTGCTATGGACTCATATATCCGTTTTTGAATTCTAAATAGGCTATGGTAATATATGCAAATGAAAATGTACTTGCACACCAACTTTTACATTTTTGAGAATTATTTTTACTATTTTATTTAGATAGGTAGAAAATCACTTGATCGAATTCTTGACCATTCGAAACTAGTGATTTTCTACATATCTAAAAAAATTATAAACTGTAGTCTCCATACACATTTTCATATGAAGATCATGTTTAACGGTTCGGATCGACGTGTTTGAACTTTGAATAATAGAGATATAGATCCATAGCACGGATTGAGCTATAACATGCATATTCCCATAGCCTAACTCTTAATTCAATATTCTATTATATAATTAAGTTGAAAATTCTATTTTTTTTATGTAATCCATAGCAGTGTTGTAAATAACAGTATACGGTCGTCGAACAGACATGGTACCGTCAAACGATTAATCGGGAATAATCGGCCATAATCGGCAATAATTGGCCGATTAGTTGGGAAAAATCAGTGAAGGTTTGGTTGCCACCAACTACTAATCGGCTGATTAATTGGCCTCAGCCATTTTTTACATTAACACTGATCCATATATAATGTATTGTTTGTATTATACAAAACCAATTATCCACAAGTGTATAAGTGTATTGCTGATTTTTAATCTCTTAATTATAGTGTTATTAAACTGAATATATGTTGAGCCTCCATGTGTACCCTACTTAGTAGTGCCTAGTATTTTTGGAGAGGTTAAGATAACTATACACACCTGCACCAAAGAATGAGAGAACACTGAGGCTTACACAGAGGTACAGAGAATGGTGTTATATATATTAAAAAAAAAAAAAACAAAGAAGAAATAATACAGAGAGCAGATGTGATGGATGAAAGGGAGTAAAGGATAGTAAGCAAAAAATCTGGCGAAGAATCATTGGAGGATCTCACAAGTCAGAGCAGCTCTCTGATCCACAGACGTGCAAGTGATTCCTCTTGTTGCCTCTTTCACCTTTATTATTTTTTTCAGACCTCTAGGGAGAGAGAAAGTGCATGTCATACATCTCTATTAGTATCTGCATACAGAGTCCGGGCTAATCTGTTTTTGGCAGCATTTCAGCCGAAATACTTGCAGATCAAATTTCAAATTTTACATTTGAAATGTCAAATTAAGTAGCTTAGTACATTGGTTATATATTAAACTTGTAGAATACTAATTTTTACTGTTTTTAGAATTTTTTATGATTTTTGAAAGATGGTCTTTTTTGACATACCAACAATGCATCAATATACGCACAAATTTTTATTTTTTGACCACTTGACTTGATACTAAATGAATTCAAAATTAAATTTTTTTTTATGTGTAAATGAAGCTCGCTAGAAGGAAATTGGTTTGAAAGGTTTGGATTTTTCGTTTGAAGCTGATCAGATATATTTTGGATTGGAAGTATATGGGCTGAAATGCTACTAAAAACATATTAACCAGCCTCCTTGTATACACACACACACACTATAAGTTATATATATCAGAATAAAATAATTTAATTCTTCTTCATAACCGCTGCAAGTTATATTTATCAGGTAACACACACACACACACACAAAGCTAGGGTGTGATGTGTTCACCAAGAAGATTTGGTGAGCACAACTCCAAAAGTATATCGGATCGGTTTCAAACGACGAATCTAAATAGTTGAAATCCATGTACTTCATGAGTGATGCATGTACATGTAAAATTTTGAAAGTTTCGAATTCATTTGCTACAAGGTCAAGCGGTCAAAGAAATGATAAAAATTGAATATATAAAACAACTTATAAAATAACTTATAAAGTGTTCATTTCTTTGACCACTTGACCTTGTAGCAAATGAATTCGAAACTTTCAAAATTTTGCATGTACATGTATCACTCATGAAGTACATGGATTTCAACGGTTTGGATTCGTCGTTTGAAGTCGATCCGATATACTTTTGGAGTTGTGCTCACCAAACCCTCTTGGTGAGCACATCACACCCTAGCTTTGCTCTCTCTCTCTCTCTCTCTCTCTCTCTCTATATATATATATATAATATTGATCCCTTTCAGTTCTAATTTCATTGAACTATCAACCTCAATATAGCAATTTCAATCGATGATGTTGTGAATAAGCAATTCATCTTGTTTATTTATTTAGACCAATATTTTATCTTATAAAATTCGAACGTAGAATTATGTTTCTGACTTCCTCAAACACTACTTAAGATATATATTATAATTGCGCTCCGCTTAAGAGTACTTAAATATATACTGTTAAGACAAAATTAAACAACTCATTCTGCGTCAAAACAAAAAAAAAGAGCACAACTGAACTGAGATACCAACCGATTTTTGGGTACGTAGAACCGTAGCTAGAGCATCTCGGCATCTCCATTAAAACTACCTCATTTCTACCATTCAATCATTAAAGAAATAAATGCAGTATCTCTTCGACAGATATGAGTCACCGACATCATCTCCATTCCATAATATTTAGAATAGCATCCCTTAAGCATTGTTAGAAGGTAGCAATGTATCCAGCCATAGTTAAAACTGGAGAGCATCTGCCTCATGACTGTAGAATACTAAATATGCTCTATCTTTTTTCTCCTATATATCTTTGGACAACCAACCAAGCTATCCTAGTAGGTTTCTTGTGCCACACTTCATCAGATGATACATCCAAATGCATGATCAAACATTTCACCGTGTCTGTACATCCTTATTCAGATTATGGCAGTGTATATCACATGTGATATATATAGACTGAAAAGCAAGGTATTGGATTATAGAAAGAACACAGAAAAAGAAAAAAATATATATGGGGAAAAGCATTCAGAGAAGGAAGTGCTTAAATATTGTTCCAATTAATTTAGATCTTGTTAAATTAATAATCACTTTTTTTTGTTTGACATTTAGTGTATTATCTGTAGTAATTATGAATTTATGATCACTTAACCCCCATTCTCTTATACACACACACACACATAGAGTAGGGCTATTGTACTTTGCGAAGTAAAACGAAGTTTTACTTCACGCTCATATTCCCATTTTGAAAATTCAAAACGTCGATCCGAACCGTTCAAGTTGATCTCCATATTGAAATGTGCTTGGAGACCAAATTTTACATTTTTTGGAATTTTTTTACTATTTATTAAGCCACTTTGAAAATTGCTGATCCATTGTGAACAGTAGCAAAACAGTAAAAAATTCTAGACCAATGGATCAGCGATTTTCAAAGTGGCTTAATAAATAGTAAAAAAATTCCAAAAAATATAAAATTTGGTCTCCAATCACATTTCAATATGGAGATCAACTTGACCGGTTCGGATCGACGTTTTGGATTTTCAAAATGAAAATATGAGCGTGAAGTAAAACATTGGCTTTACTTCGCGAAGTACAATACCACATATATATATATATATATATAGTGCTAGGCTTAGCTACTTCATGGAGTAAAACGACTTGGTGCTCCACGCCTCATTATTTCCATTTTGAAAATCCAAACGACCGATCCGAACCGCTCAAGTTGTTCTCCATATTGATATGTGCTTGGAGACCAAATTTTACATTTTTTGGAATTTTTTTACTATTTATTAAGCCACTTTGAAAATCACTGATCCGACGGTCCAGAAATTTTTACTGTTTTTTACTATTCATAAGGATTTTCAGATTTTCAAAGTGGCTTAATAAATAGTAAAAAAATTCCAAAAAATGTAAAATTTGGTCTCCAAGTACATTTCAATATGAAGAACATGTTGGAAGGTTCGAATTGACTATTTGAACTTTGAAAATGAAGATATGGCGTGAAGTACAAAGTCGTTTTACTTCATGAAGTAGCTAAGTCCATCTATATATATATATATATATATATATATATATATAGAGAGAGAGAGAGAGAGAGAGAGGAGGGTTCAAATGCACCCACATTTTTGTGCTCCCAATGCACCCACATCCTTTATCTCCGTTTTTAAAGTCCGAACAGTCGATCCGAGCCGCTCAACATAATCTTCATAATAAAATATGCTTGGAGACCAAATTTTATATTTTTTAGAATTTATTTACTATTTTTTAGATAGATACAAAATCACTTTATCGGATATGGTCCAGAATCTCCTTAAAACAGTGATTTTGTATCTATCCAAAAAAATAGTAAATAAATTCTAAAAAATATAAAATTTGGTCTCCAAGCATATTTTATTATGAAGATTATGTTGAGCGGCTCGGATCGACTGTTCGGACTTTAAAAACGGAGATATATATATATAGAGATGGGCTATTGTGCTTTGCAAAGTAAAGCCATCGTTTTACTTCGGCTTACTTTTTGGATTTTCAAAGTCCAAAACGTCGATCCGACCGTTCAAGTTGATCTACATATTGAAATGTGCTTGCAGACCAAATTTTACATTTTTTGGAATTTTTTTACTATTTATTAAGCCACTTTGAAAATTGCTGATCACATGGTTCAGAATTTTGTTGCACTGTTTTTCTGGACCATGTGATCAGCAATTTTCAAAGTGGCTTAATAAATAGTAAAAAAATTCCAAAAAATGTAAAATTTGGTCTGCAAGCACATTTCAATATGTAGATCAACTTGAACGGTCAGATCGACGTTTTGGACTTTGAAAATTCAAAAAGTAAGCCGAAGTAAAACGATAGTTTTACTTTGCAAAGCACAATAGCTCATCTCTCTCTATATATAATGTTGGTGCATTGGGAGCACAAAAATGTGGGTGCATTTGAACCCTCCTCATATATATATATAGAGATTGACTATGGTGAGTTGTGAAGTAAAACGTCGTTTTACTTCACGCTCATACTCCATTTTGAAAATCTAAACAACCGATCCGAACCGCTCAACATGTTCTCCATATTGAAATGTGCTTGGAGACCAAATTTTATATTTTTTGGAATTTTTTTACTATTTATTAAGCCACTTTGAAAATCTCAGATCCGGGTGAACAGTAAAAAACAGTAAAAAATTCTGGACCATTCGATCAGCGATTTTCAAAGTGGCTTAATAAATAGTAAAAAAATTCCAAAAATTATAAAATTTTGTCTCCAAGCACATTTCAATATGGAGAACATGTTGAGCGGTTCGGATCAGGCGTTTAGATTTTCAAAATAAAAATATGAGCGTGAAGTAAAAATGACATCTTACTTCGCAACTCACCATAGCCCAGCTCTATATATATATATATATATAGTTTGGCTAAAGTGCTTCCGGAAACACTTCGACCGAAGTACTTACGGGGTCAAATTTTAGTATTTGATGTTAAAACAACAAATCCAAACCGTTAGATGTTCAATCTATATTAAAATGCGCTTGGAGACCAAATTTTACATTTTTTGAAATTTTTTTACTATTTATTAAGCTGGTTTGAAAACCGTTGTTTTTATTAAATTTCTGCAGCATTGAAAAATAGCGGTTTTCAAACCAGCTTAATAAATAGTAAAAAAATTCCAAAAAATGTAAAATTTGGTCTCCAAGCACATTTTAATATAGATTGAACATCTAACGGTTTGGATTTGTTGTTTGAATATCAAATACTAAAATTTGACTCCGCAAGCACTTCGGTCGAAGTGCTTCCGGAAGCAATTTAGCCAGACTTTATATATATATAAAGTTTTCTTTGATTATTATGAAAGATTTTATTCAGATCAAGTGGTTAATTAATTGCATCAACAACATGCAGTACTCTCAAAACAAACATTTTAGAATTCAAGTTATCAATGTATTTATAATAGCGGAAAAAGTTTAAACTAATTAATATGGACTGCTAAATCTCAAAATGGTTATATAAAAATTGTCAGATGTATATCACAAACAATTATATTTCAGACATTAGATATATTTTTAAAAGAAATGTGAAATTATGCTTGAAATTTAAACAGATGCTTTGGTAATTAGTTGTATTCATGCAGTCCTTTAATGTGTGCAATTAGATTTCAGACATATTTTACATATTTTCTAAAACAAAGATATTATTTATTTGTTTTTTTAATCTGGACCGACATTCTAAAAATTCCATGGAATATTTTTAGAATATTTATTCCAGTGCAGAGTTGTATGAAATATTTTCCTCAGATGTGTGCACAATGACATGTGACATTGATGGAAAAGAGAGAAAATATATAGGTGCAAAATCATTAATGAAGCTCCTTGGATTGGTTAGAATAGAATGGTCCTTTCTGGCTCATCATCAGCATTCTCATGTCATGTCAACTGTGGGAACAAGTTAACATATTGATCCTCTCCTATAATCGTTTTTTCATTATATTAGCAATTTAAAGAAAATAATCAAGGCTAAATTTACAACCAGCAATGATATCATTATTCTAGAATTTATATGAAATAAAATGAAAGATATTAATATGGAGAGAATATGAGAGAACCATATCTAAGCATTGTTTGTTAATGTATATATTAATTTTTATGTGAGATGTTGCAGATTTATAATTCAGGACGTGTCTGCAAATGATTTTTGAGTATTTTAATTGTACGTCTTTTTTCTAAAAGAAAAATGTTATTCTATTATATTAGAATTATATTATATTTCTTAATTGCCATATGACAGCCAATCCTGTGTGGTACTTATTTTCAAACTACCAAATTTTGACTAACTCTTTGAAGTAAAATTTTTAAAATGCAAATTTGATATACAACCTATCTAATTACTAGGAGACACATCTATAATTATTAATTTTAGTTTGTATATATACATCAATAAAATTTAGGATCAATTAATTATTATTATCTTTGTCATGTTGAGTAGATCATTAAACCAATATGTGCGAATCCCATTTTCCTAAATATTGATTATAGTTTCATTGCCAAAATTAAATTAAGTTCGGGGGTTTGATATTGTTTGCAAATATCATGCATCACTGACATTTTCATATAATAATTGTCAATATATGTGAAGCATAACATTTGCAATAATATTTATTCCTTTGCACATCACGCACAATTATATATCCCTCGCTATTTGTATTTAAGAATTCAAATATCAAAAAGACCCAAATGAATTTTTTTACTTCCACTTAATCTGGGAAAATAACTTAGTATAATCTCCAGAGTGAGTCTATGGTACTATGAATAGCACAGATTGGTCTGTAATATATATCAATATTTTCATTCAATCCGAACCGTTCAACATGATCCCCATATAAATATATACTTGCAGACAAAATTTTATATTTTTTAGAATTTTTTTACTAATTTTTAAGATAGGTAAAGAATCACTGTTTTTGGATGGTCCAAAATTTTCAGATCAAGTGATTTTCTACATATCTTAAAATATAGTAAAAAAAACTTCTAAAATATATAAAATTCGGTATAGATCATGTTAAACAGTTCGGATTGACCGTTAGTATTTTGAAAACGAAAATATTGATCTGTATTATGAACCATTCCGTGCTATGCGTAGTACCATAGACTCACTCTAATCTTTATCCACGCATGCTTCATTAAAAAAAAATGTCTCCTTGGTAAATAAACGGTTAGTTATTCCCATTCTGCATTGCCAATCTGACAGGGTTAAGATTTTAACAGAGCAGTTTTGGCTTCATGCACCTCACCCACTATAGAATCAAAACATACTGCATATGATTTGTGCACTGCATGAAACCACAACTGCTGTGTTAGAATCTTTGCCCTAACAATCAGACACAAATCGTTTCTCAGCGTTACTCAGGCATTACAGATTCTTTACTTCAACCTGGCAGGCACAGGATAGCTGTTTTTTTTTTTTTTTATTTTACGCACTCAATTTGTTTCTCTAGGAATTTGTGCTTTTTGTTTTTTAAATTTACTGTTGTCAATCTATGTAAGACTACAACAGCATTGCTGTTTTTATTTGAAGTAATATAGGCCTACGGGTTTCTCATCATCCAAAAAAAAAAAAGTTAAAAAATAAATTGTTCAACTAGCTGCCAAAAGTCATTATTTTCCCTTGTAAACTATCTGTAATATTCTACTTGTTGAGAAAGATAGAGCGAGAGAGAGAGAGAATCATGTATCGATGCATTAACAGAAGAAAAGAAGCATGCAATGCAATGCAATGCAAATGCAGGATCCCAAAGAAATGGAATTGGTGGGTGTGTGTGTGTGTTGGCTTTCCAAAAGGGAAAGATCTTTTTTCAGGGGAAAAAGGGAGAGGAACAACATTGTTAGAAATCCAATGATTTTGTTTGGGAGTAACAAGGGGACAAAGGGGCAGGATTCAAGGTTTAGAGAGAGCAATTGGGATTGGCTGCTCCTGTTAAAGGCACAGCTAACCACCTAATCTGGGGCGCGGGCGCAAAGCACACAAAACAGGGACCAAACTGCCCCTAATTCTAATTCTTTAGTACATACGTACCTTCATGTGTATATAATATAATATCCTCTAGAATTAATAAAAATGTATCTACAAGGATTCTTTCTTTTTCTTTTTTTAAGAGAGGGAACATGGGCAATTGAATGTCTCAGTCGATGTAATTAAGTTTACTAATAAGTAGTATTATGATATTTGCCAACATTTAATAAATTACACTATATCTGTTTGTTTTAGGTTGTTCATAACTTTGAATTGCAGTAGTGAGGAAGAACGCATCTGCCTAGCTAACATCTAAAATAAAATAAAATTTTGTGTTTTTGATATTGTGTTCATCTAATTAAGTACTTGTCAAATAGTATGTTTGGTGATGTAGTTGATATCCCTATGGAGAAATGTACAAGGGGGATAAAAAAAACAGATATCGGAATGTACGTACAAGATGAAAAATAACTCCCGTCTATATCTATCGGAATGTCTCGTCTAAAATATAACTCCCATCTCCATATATGGAGAGGAAAAATAAACATATATGCATGCATGATTAATTACTATCATTAGGATGTCTTAGTCAAGCTTTATATATATATATGAGGTTGGCTATTCTACTTATATAAGCATATGATGACATATGCTTATAAGTCAATTTTGTGTTTTTAAAGTTCAAATAGTCGATTTGAAGCACTCAACATGTTCTCCATATTAAAATGTGCTTGGAGATCAAATTTTATATTTTTTGAAAATTTTTTACTATTTTTTTAGAATTTTTCAAAATCACTATTTTTGAGGATTTTTTTATTAATTTTCTGAATTTTATAGCATATTGAAACACTGTTTTAAAAAATTCTAAAAAAATAGTAAAAAAATTTCAAAAAATGTAAAATTTGATTTCCAAACACATTTTAATATGGAGAACATGTTGAGTACTTCAAATCGACTATTTAAACTTTAAAAACATAAAATTGACTTATAAACATATACTATCATATGCTTATATAAGTAGAATAGCCAACCTCTATATATATACAAACACACACGCAGTTGATATATACACTAGAAATTAATTAGGAGGTACGTTATATTTGATGGTTCATTTTAAAGTCTGTATGAATCATTGCTGGAATTGCAAATTGTACATTGATGCCTTACTTGAAGAAGACAAGATAGCATCTCAAACCCTAGATGCTCCTTTTGCTGGATAAAAGGGCAAGAGGCCTTTGCATAGGTGATCATTACCCCCAACAACCCAGCTCAACTAGACCCTTCTAGTGCATCATTACATCTAACTAGTGTGCTTAACTAATTACCTGTCTCTATAATTACAGGTACGGATCAAATTCAAGATCTTAATTAAGTAGTTCAATTTTTGTTGTGACTTGTAATAGTTAATTTACCCAGCGTCAGACCTCAGCATATGCATTAATAATTACCTATGAGGTTTTAATTAATTTCTAGTAATATGCATGGCTTTAATAAATGTGCAAGGCATCATCGATTATGAATAATTAGTGAACAAAAAATTTAGTAAGATATATGCTATATATAGATCTTCAATGAACTCATTAATTAATTGAATATATACACACACACACTCACACATAAATATAGAGTGAGGTTTTGGTGCTTTTTGAAGTAAAAACCATTTGTTACTTCCCATTTATATATATTTTTTATTTTGAATTTTAAATAGTCATTTTGAACAGCTCAATATGATCTCCATATAAAAATATGGTTGGAGACCAAATTTTACTTTTTTATATTATTTTTACTATTTTTTAGAAAAGTAAAAAATCATTGTTTTAGACTAGTCAGGACCATTTAAAAACAACAATTTTGTATCCATCAAGCATAGTAAAAAAGCAAGAGAGTGCGTGTAGATACATCAAAGAGTATAATATGCAACCCTTTTTTTTCATGCAGTTGAATTAACAAGAGATTAGGGCCCTCGATGTAAATAAATACTTAAAATGAATAGATACCAAGCGAGCCACAAAAGAATAATTAGTGGTGATAAGAGAGAATTTGTTAGAATATTATATAATTGTCTCTCTTGCATCAACAAAGCAAGAGAGTGCAAGTAGAAACATCCATTAACATTAAACTAATCAACAAGATGCCATGGTCATGATTTCCCTCTCTTTATTTTTATCATCTTGGTACCATGAACACGAATAAATTAATGAAAATGCTGAGGGAACACACTTGTTCTAACACTTTTGTAATACAGAAGCTACTATATTTTTAGAGCACTCAAAATAAATTTTGATTTCATAAGAAATTTTCTTTTTCTTAATTTCATCTTTGTGCAAAAAAGACAAGTTTAAAATATTACTATCTCATGAAAACTTTTGCCAGAGAATAGCTAGACATATGTACTTCACATATAAATTTCTATTCTAGAACTTTGCTAAAATTACAAGAAAATTATAATGAGATAATCAATGGTCTCAGATAGAGATTTTACACTTGTATGCTTCAATTGCCTACAATTTATCTCCTTTATTTTGTTTTTGCATCTACACCACTCAAAACAATGCAAATTTATCAAGTACATCTCATCAATTTTGTACAAAGAATCCCATTATTAATTGCAGGCCCAAGAATAAGAAAAAAAATTCACCAGTGCCCCTACTTTGAGAATATCCCCAATATATTGCACTACTACTTGATGCACCTATTGCCAATGATTTTTTTAAACACAACAGGGAGTATATATAGAACTGTTTCTCAGAGGCAAATGGGGCAAGTTGGGACAAATTAACTTAGGAGCATTTAAACATTTTTTCATAAACAAATACTGGGTGCCATTTCATGATCTCTCACTGATACAAAGGACAGCAAGAAAAAAAAATTAATTAGTCAAGTTGTCCACTTTATTAGGCATGAAAAATATTAAATTTTACTTCAAATTTCTCGTCATATATAGCTTACTGTACAATTGCATGTCTGATATATATGTAAGCTTGAAATATATATGAAAATCAGAAAGTGTCTCTTTACAGAGAGATATATACATATGCTGCAGCAAAATTTGCATATAACATGTTAACCTTTTACATTTGTTAATACACGAAGATAAAATAATTAAGCAACACTATTAAAAACAGAAGGAATTAAACAACTCCAACTTTGTTTTGAAGTAGACCTTACTTCAAGAATAAAGAAAGAATAATATAGAGATAGAAGGAACACGAACTAACATTGGGGAGAGAAAATAGCCATTTTTCCTGTGACTTGTGCCTCACTGCTTTCAAAGCCTCCCATGCAACGTGCATATAATAGTCTTGCAATAATCTAGGGTTTCTCAGGTAACACATTTATTTCCCTTATAACTCCATCATCAGAGCAAATATGATAGAAATGACAAATTTAATTAAGCACAAAAAAGAAAATATGTAGCCAGTGTACTCTAATATATATCATATGAAGTGAATCCAACAATATACGTACCCTTCACATTTTGCAGTAAAAATTGCCAAAAATCAAAAAACAAATAGCTGATAAATAGTACTAACCAATATATATAGTTCCACCAGTACATAGTGCAATTGCATGCTTGCATTAACAATCAAATCCAGAGTAGAGTTAGGCCCTAATAAGCCTAAGAGCTATGTATACTACCGTTTGTACTCATGTTCATGCTACTTACCTAATTAATTGGCCAACTGAAAAACTACAAAATTTCAAAATTAACCCTACAAGGCTACAACTTCACATAATAGAACAGGAATAACAATTAGCCAACTAACCAATTAGACACGATCGATTCGATTGATCTCCATATGTCATTGCCATGAAGAGACTGAGAAGAGAGGCCTCGTTTGCCACCCAAGAAACAAACCCTCTCTCGAAACATGCAATTGGTAACCCTCCGACGGGTAATGCAAGCGAAGGAGCAACCGGGCTTGAGAAAGAGAGTACTCACTTAGCCTGCGTGGTGTAAAACCACTCTCTCTCATAATTACATCCCATCTCTCAAATCTCATACCACCGGTACCTCGGGCAACACCCGCTGGGGCCAATGACTCTTTTATCTCCTCACCAAGCCACCTGTCCTCGACTTCTCTTCGATCAACACTGTTAGGTGGAACTGTGGCCTCTAAGGCCTCAAAAACCGCAGTATAGTAATCCAAAGCCTCAGAGAAAACCCTAAAGAAATCTTGAGGGGCTGAGGCTACTCCGAGTTCCCGCTCAGCAATTGTCACCACTGCGGGTCCCATAGCACGAACCGTAGCAAGGAACTCGTGCAATTGCCTCTCGTCACGGTCGCCATACAATAATTTATGCATGAATAATACACAATTTACTATGAGCACCTCTCCATTTTCAGATGAAGAACTGGATTGATGCAATTGCATTAGGGAGGAGCCCAAATTGTAGGAGGGAAGATAGAGAGGATTGAATTGAAAAGGTAGGCCGAGGGACCGCGCAAAGGCATGCAATCTGTCGGCAGTTCGTCTGAGAGCATTAACATCACCACCTGCACCGGTTATACGTACTGATGGTGGACCGGTGTCTCCTCGATACCCATGCACAGCAATTGCTTGTAGAAGAGGGGGCCATTGGAACCCATGCGCCGAGTCCATGTCGATTATGTGGACCCCACGATGACCATCAATGGCTTCTAATATGGCTTGGTTTGCTGTTAGATGAGCAAACCGGAGAAACGGCGTGATTTGGTTGAAGGCCAAGTATGCTGGTTGGACCAACTGCGTGCTGCACTTGATCATGCTAGTACTAGAACTTGAACCGGCATTCGAAGATTCAATGAGTCGGATTAGAGCCTGTGCAAAGTGGTAAGCAACTCGGTCAGACGAGTCACCAAGTGGAGACACGGCGGAGATGAGAAAAGATGCAATACGAAGGGCCGCAGGGCGGTCGCCGTGGTGGATCAGCTCGGCACAGCGTATGAGAACTTGGCGGGGTGATGATGATGTCGGAAAGAGGTATTGACTTGCTGGGGTTGGTATGAAAGAGGTGGTGGTGGGATTAGTAGTAGAATCTTCTTCTTCTTCATGGGATTGGAGAGAGGAGAGCATAGTTGGGTCAAGTTAGGGTTTTGAAAGAGAGAGAAAATGAGGGGGAAGTGCAGGAGGAGAGGAAGAGAGAAGGCATGCATCTCTTGTCGGGTTTAAAAGGAGGGGAGGAGGTAGATGAGGCACATCTGGAGGTGCAGCAGTAGCAGGAGCGCCTTCCTTGACAGGACATGATCTGTCCAAAACTAAAGAGATGAAAAAATTTAAATGCTTATGAGATAGATAGAGAGAGAAAGAGAGAGTAGTACTGGTACTAGTAGTCAGTAGGGAGTGGCAGCTGATCTATTTAGAGTTATAGATGCACTGTTTCAATCAAACAAAAGCTAGGCGTCTCTCTCCTCTCTCTCTCTTCCTCTTATCTCTCTGAGAAAGGATAACTGTGGAAAAAGGAGATGTGGATTATGCGGTTCTTGTCCATATCCGCATGGACTTTGGTGCCTTAAGTAGGGGGGAGAGAGAGAGGGGGGGGTTTAGAGAGAGATATATGAAACAAGCTAAGATGGGGTGATGTGATCAGGGACTAAATGAAGGTGGTCAGAGGAATCTAAAACATTCTTAGGATTTGGTGATGAATAAGAGGTAGTTGTTAGTAGTGACATAAAGAGTGGAGAGAGAAAGAGACTTTGGTTTTTTTGGATGCTCTTGTCATACGTACTGATAATAAATTTTCTATATGGTCAATTTATACTATTGGCAATAGTTGGGACCATAGATAGTATTATTTGATTATTGTGTATATAATTTTGTGATATCTGAGCTTTTCACATATATATATATCTTAATATATTTCTTCTAAAGGTACATGTCAAAATGTGAAGAGAAAAGGAAAGAGGAAAGTGTGGTGAAAGTGTGGATACTGTAAATATATATGTATATATTAGCAATGGCGACTAACAGTAAAATGTGTGGTATTATTGGAAGTGGTCCTTAGCAGTTTAAGTACTTTTTGCATTTCTTAAGATAAGTTTTTTTAACATGTCGTTTACTTCAAGTCGAATCGATGTAAAGTTTTTAAAAAAATATAAGTTGATATAAGATTAGATATATATATATAGACAAGACACAACAAATCGTGTCATCTGACAAGGTAATTATTTTCTAGTATAAATATACAGTTATGCTAAACAAGGCTAGTGATAATGAAATTACATGAATATATAGCTGGTTGCAGCGTTTAGTAAAATGTACCATCACTATGGAGAGAATCATTAGAGGCACCTTTAGGCTAGAGTACTCTAGCTAGTGGGTGTAAATGCAAAAATATTCTTAGATTAATTAATTAAGGACACCTTTTTTCTTTTGTGTTTCTACACAGGATGAGATAGTTTTTTTTAAAGAGAGTATCAGGAGATCCTTTGCCTAGTGCAACAGTAATACTCTCTCTGGTGTTCCTCTTTTGGTTTTTGCACACACTTGACACTTTCTCTCTCTATAGAGCAACACACGCAAAGCTTTAAATAGAGTGAATAGAGACTACACACAACACACATCCAACTCAACTCATAATTCCAACTTTCCTCTTGTCTCTTTGTGGCTGCCCTTCCCTTCTTCATCCATCATAAGGCATGGCCCCCTCAGATAAGTTCCTTGCTCTCTCTCCTTTCTATCTTTATGTCAGTGTCCAGAAAAAATTTCTACGAGGTAAAAAATTATACACCTAACCACAAGTACTCTTATAACCATGCATACAAACGAATCGAACTCATGTGCTTTTCCGAAAGAAAAGCAGGTTTCTACTTTTCCGGATCCAATCATTCAAATTTTTCAATTGACATATCTTGATAAATAAACTTTTTCATGCACAAATCTCGACGAACTTGAATGGTTGGATCTAGAAAAGCAGGTTCCTGCTTTTCTCTCAGAAAAACAGCAAAGTCGGACTCGCATACAAACACCATTAGGGGTGTTCATTGGTTCGGTTCGGTTCCTAATGTTCATCGGTTCGGTTCGGTTGAAACCGAACCGAACTAGGCAAATCAAAATAATAATTCGGTTTCTAAAATAGAACCGAACCGAACCGAACCGATTTAGTATTGCAACTGAACCGACTGAACCAAAGTTTTTATTTCGGTTTGTTCGGTCAAAACCAAAATATATTAATTTTTTTATTTAAAGCAGTTGATTTATAAACCGAATTATATTAAGAAATAAACCGAAGTATTTAAAGCAATTGATTAAGAAAAAACTAGAGTATTAAGAAATAAACCGGAACGGTCCGGACCAAATTCATAATATATAAAAGTTCAGTCGGTTCGGTTTTTTCGGTTTTAAAAATTTTCAAACAGAACCGAACCGAAATTATAATTCGGTTTTGAAAAGTAAACTGAACCGAACCATTAAAATGAACAAACCGAACCGTTTGGTCCAAACTAATTCGATTTGGTTCAAAACTGACTAAACCGGACCCAATGAACACCCCTAAACACCAAGATGCTGCACATATGCATTCAGTACGGTGCATGTATATATATATATATATATATATGCTCTTTTTATAGTTTGTTAGGTAATGAGCTTTTTAATGCCAATGAATGGATTTGAATTTTTAATCCTGAAAAAGTTGTAAGCAAATTAAAGTTAAGCGATTTGTTTATTTAGAGGTATTTTGACTCTAGAACTATACTATCTAATCTCACCAAGTTAATTCAGTTTCTAAATGAGAGCAATATTACAACGTACTCCCCGTTTTTAGAAACAAAATTTAATAATTAATTTTTACAATTAGATCAAAAAAATTAAATAAGGAAATATTTATTTCACTTTCAATACTACTTCCCAATTTCTAATAATAATGCTTACTAATTTTTGGTAACAAAATATTCCTTAAGAATATGAATCATAGCAAAATTATTTTTGTATTCGTATTAATTATCTGAATTTAGGATATCTCAAAACATAATCATGTGATCAAATAAATATGGCAGTAACGGAACCGCATAAGGTTAGAGTATGAAAAAATTTATATGATTGACCACCATTATGTGTTTGATCTTCATAGTTCAAAAGTCTAGCTCTGCCTTGTCTCTGACATTTGCCTTCTTGATCCAAAATATTTTGGTATATATATGCTTCCTCTTAGTGTCTTTCTCAAAAATAATTTTAAAAAGATGTTTGTGTTCAATTTAATGATAAAATTATATCTCATATGAAAATATGCATTTTAAAATTTTGCTCCGCTCTATCACATATATATCCTAGCTCCGCTCGTCATCCAACAAAAACTCGGTGTATTGGAGATAAATTAGTAGGATCTTGAATACATTTTATCTTTTTTCTTTGGTAGTTTTACTTTCTTTATTAGTATGATTGTAATCTAATTATTAGAAATAAAAATTTAAATGATATATCACCAGAAAAATGGGCACGGCACGTCTACGTACGCACGACACAGTGTATTTAGACGTGCCAACACATGCTCTCGCATGTCTTTTTTTTTTTTTCTTCTATTTTTTGTTTAATTTAGAACAAAAGGCACTATATACATGTATGGAAAGCGTTTGAATACTACGTGTCCATTCGAGTTCAAATCACGCATGTGCACCAACATGACACAAACACATCTAAACACGACACGAGCAAGTCCTTGGGCTGTGTTATGTAGGCACTGGTCATGTGTGTTGTACATTTCCGTATTTTTTTCCTACCGATGCCACAATCGCCAAATAAGGCACGGTTTGAGAAAACCACTGACCAAAGTTGAAACCGTGGATTGAGGCGGTTGCGATAATGACATCACCCCTTCCAAATCGATAATCCATTTTTACCAACAAAGAGTCCCCTCCATTACATTTTCATGTCATCAGAGAGACTATCGCCACTGACCTATCGACATAAATGTCGACAACTCGACATCCTTGCCTTCGGTTACATGCAACCCAACGAGTTTGTGGATTGCCTCCACACGATACAACTTGTCTTCAAGTACAAAGGTGCTCGATGAAGAGAAGATCATTACACACACACACACACACACACACACACACACACACACACACACACACACACATATATATATATATATATATGCTATTCGTCTCACCAAGCATACTTCAATACAGTGGAAACCGGCAACAACTCATACTATGACTCTACTACAAGCCAAAAATGCTTGTTCAAGATCTCCTTGTGTCTATTAGAAGTTCCTAGCTACTTGATTTTTATGTAATTTCATCATCATAACATACAAATCACCCTAACTTCAAATTAAAAGGGTAACTTCGTAAAGGTGGACAAATTAAGATGTGTCTAATGAAAATTAATGAAATGCAAAAGATCAGATTCAAATTGATCAAGGCGAAAGCTTTCGTTCTAGCTAGCACGTACTCCGGTTTTTCGACGAGACATTTGATCGAGTGTCATGCCTCCAATGTGTATATATATAGGTGATGTCCTAGATCAAGCATTGAACCATTGGACACAATTCTTGTTTCCAAAAATTGCGTTATCTACTCCAACCATGACACTCTAAAGTATATATATATATATCAAATATATTAGTTAACACAAAGTCAAATTCCGACGTCATGTCAAATGGGTTGAGTCATGTACGTAGGAGTATACACTTTTCTTACACTTTTGGAAGAAATGAAGTCTATAGACCATGCAATTTGATATTTTTGGAAAAATAGTCTGAGAAAGTAAGTACTTTGATGTAAATGAAAGTTTAAGGACTAAATTAAGTTGATTAAAAAAAGTGAAAACGATCGAAACCTAATTTTTTCTTATTAATTGAGGCCAGATTTTCAAATTATTAGAAACTAATTAATATACCCAACTATTAATTAATATATGTTTGTTCCCCCCTACTATTAATTAATCTAATAATATATAAGGATCACCTCTATTTAAATTGGCCAAAATTATTTGATGAGTAATTAAAAGGCGCAAGTACTGATTAAAAAGTTTCGACAAGTATATAAGGATCACACACATATGAGGTTGGCTAATATCAAAACGTTTGTTCATAGGCCGTAGAACAAACTCTTCGGTTCTTACATTTTCAAAATCCAAACAGTCGATCCAAACCGTTCAACATTCAATCTATAATAAAATGTGCTTGGAGACTAAATTTTACATTTTTTGGAATTTTTTACTATTTATTAATCCAGTTTTAAAATCGTTGTTTTCAATGATCCAAAAACTTTTCAATGTTTATTAAAATCAGTGATTTTAAAACTGACTTAATAAATAGTAAAAAAAAAAATTAAAAAAAATGTAAAATTTGGTCTCCAAACACATTTTAATATAGAGATCACATCTAACGGTTTGGATCGACCGTTTGGACATTAAAAATTGGAAAAGCAATTGGTTGCACCTAGGGGTGTCAATGATACCCTTTTAACCATTTACCCTACCCGTACCGTATTCGTTAAGGCGGGTATGGGTAAGGTTTTTTTTTTCGTTAGCTTATCGGATATGGGTATGGGTAACGATTTTTTTTTCGTTAGCTAAACGGGTATGGGTATGGGTAGAAGCTATTCCGTACCCATTACCCTATAGGGTAATTATATAAAATAATATTATATGATAATGTTTGAGCAATAATTAGTGATGGTAAAATTTATTTTTGTGATATTTCATATAATAATATTTTTGTAATAATTAGTGATGTACATTTGTTATTTAATGTATGTTTTTTGCTATAAGAAAAATGTTAAACATATCACTTTTATTTGCATGTTTGTGATTTAGTTAAATAATTAAATTTTTACGAATAGATATTTGTGTTTTCAAATTCTCTTGCTTTATAAAAAAAACAATTTAGTTGAAATTGATTGTACATATATTTTTTTTTATTAGTAATGTGATTGCATATGTGTGAAATGATGAGTTTTGATATTCTATATGTAAAACATAATAAAATTAATTATTATATTACTATTATTATTCGTTATCCACCCGCTACCGTTTCATTACCCGATAATTTTAACAGGTATGGGTAGGGTAGGGTAAGGTCAATTCTTAATGGGTAAGGGTAGGGTATGGATAAGGTCAATTCTTAGTGGGTATGGATATGAAAATGCTTCCACCCTACCCGTATCGTACCCATTGACACACCATGACTCCGAAATAAACGTTTTGATATTAACCAACATCTCTCTCTCTATATATATACACACACACGTACGTAGATTAAAAAGTTTCGAAAAAAAAACACCTAGAGAAATGCACAGTGACATAATATTTTTGTAAGAAGCAAAATAACATGAGGAAAAAATAATCTAGAATTTCATCAAAATAACATTCTTTAATTTTTGTCAGTCAGATAAATATATTCCATACGTACGTACGTATGACTTATTGAAGACGTCTATTTTGTATATAATATTCAAACTGATCAAGATCCATCTGCCTTCATGTGACAAATTAATATTTACATGTATCTATGTGCATATATACTATATTATTTTATACCTCTAATATTAAATGAGGGTAACTAACAAGTGGTTTTAAATTTCTGTTGGGAAGAAATAGAAAGGGAGAGAGAGAGAGAGAGAGAGTAATGAACACTCACATCAGAGATAGAAAGCAGGAGCATGAGGGTACAAGGCATAAGCAAACAAAGAGAATATGGCAGTAGAGAGGGGCATTTCGGTCCAATTGATGGAAGGTCTCGGCCCCAGGTGCCCAATCAGGAAAAAATAGCAATCATCATTACTTCACAATTCACCTGCACGTCAAGTTTATACATCAAATGCCATTAATTCTTTAACAAACGGTACAAGCTAAAGAGAATTCTTTTGCAAAAGGTATATATAGCAGTGTATTTAATTTCATACATGACGAATAAGAATGTAGTTCGTTATTTTTTTAATTAGATCAAGATAACCTATTCATGCCAAGTTGCTTATCTTTGTGCACAACCATATCTCAGTAGTGCCTTGTAAGAAAGAAAGAAAGAAAAAAAAAATCCTAGGTTCACTTAGGAGATCAGAATGGTATATTTAAGCTAGGTGAAACATCAATTAATTAATTAATTAATGTTTTTATTCCTCCAACGATCAATATAAGTTATATACTAACAAACTTCACATAAAACATGCATTTAGAAGATGCTATGCTATGCTATGCAAAACAAATAGTATTATATTATTGCTATTCAAAGCATATAGAAAGGACAAATTATATTCACTTAAATAATAAGTATATTAAATTACACATATGAAAAATAATTACCTGACATTGCATGCGCCATATAATTTTAGGAATCTCTAGATTAGTGGGCATATATGTATATATATATATCTCATTTCCATGATAATAAGTTAGCAAAACAGACAACTAAAGCCCTCATAGAATTTAATATGAACCAAAATTAAATTTGTACTTCAGTTATGAACTATATTAAGGTCAAGTTTGGAATTTTTTTTATTTGGTTTTCAGATTAATTACAAGATGTGGCCTCCCATAACAAAAGAAGTATATATATATACCAGCAGGAACGCAATTATATTGTGAGTGATTTTATCTGCTTAATATATAAAACATAGTTGCTTGAAGATATTCATAATCATAGGAAATATAAATGCTATATATGTACCAAGCCAACTGAAGAAATAAAATAAAAAAATAAAAAACTTTCTCTACTTCAAAAGAAAATAAACAAAAATTTTAGAAAAGAATTATCCTAAGCTCCACCCCTCCAGCCTCTGATCTCCTCTCTCTCTCTCTCTCTCTCTCTCTCTCTCTCTCTCTCTCACTCACTGATCTCCCCCCTAATTTTCTGTATGAAGATAATCACATTCAAGTTAACAAGAAATAGAATCTCAAAAGTAAACCAGAAAAAGAGAAAAGTGGGAGAGCAGCAAGGAAAGAAACTTAAATTGTGCGAATTTCATACCTCCTGCATTAAATGTACCGATTTGACAGCCACAAAAGTCCAATCTCTCTCTCTTTGTCTCTGTGAAGGAGTTTATTTCTTCATCAGAAAAAGACTTATTGAGATTAGTTATGTAATAATACACTCTGACGGATCCTTAATTTTGGCTTGGCCGACCAAACCGTCCATCAGTAAAAGCCTACTTTTCGTATTTTCAATTAAAATACATCTTCTCTCCAGTTGGACACCCAATGGAAGGTGCCCTTTATGATGATGATAATTTTTTTTTAAAATTAAGGGTTGGAAGCCAAGCCACCCAAAACACTTTCAAATATGTATATTACAGATGATTTCTCCACTTTATAGATTTCGAACTAATAACCTCCCACATGAGAGTCATGTGTCTTTGTCACTAGATCAAAAACAAGTTATTTATGATGATGATAATTGATAAGCCGGCACTCCCGTTCTAGTTAGAGTACATAAAGCATGTGTCATAAAAAATTCGAACCTATTTAGAATATAGGGAGACCACTTTAAGATTCTTGCAAACTTGTTTTGAACGGTCTGAATCTAACCTAATACAGTCAGATATGAGACCTGATCTGAGTTCATTGTTGTTATGGATACAACAATTATATGGAATCACTCGTTACCAAAAAAAAAAAAGGAAATTGTATGGCACATCGTACATAATCCGTTAGATTAATTGGTCGGTTAAAATAAGATAAAAAGTAACCCGCCTATTGTGAAATTAGATTTTGATGGTTTAATGTATCATAACAATATATAGTGGAGAAAGATTGTAATTAAGAGCTAATTTTTACATTGGATTTAATAAGAATTTGAATCCTTTCTACTTTATTATCCCATGTCAAGGTAATATGAGCTCCTGGATTAGGCCAAATCAATTGATCTCAATTATGACTTATAATAATGGGTTTTTGTAACAATATAAATGCATGAGCAACAATGGTGTGTGCCATGTAATGTATGCAGTCGTTTTTAGTGTGTAACATTAAGTTTTGTATATACATATGGTAGGTATATATATCTTCTTAACTTTTCAATTCTTTAGAAGGTTCTAGTCATGTAAACTGGAGAAGATAAAAAAAAGAGAGGAACTTTTACTCAAGTGAGATAGAGAGAGAGAATTAAAAAAAAAAAAAAAAACAGAGAGAGAGAAGAGAGGATCAATTGAGTGGAGTTGAAGGGAGGGAAAGGGGACACATTGATAACACATGGGAGACCAAAGGGGTGCATGCATTACTTTTATATTGCTCAAAATCAAATTGCATATGCTTAAAATTTTGTCAATTAATTCGGCACAAATTTATATTAAAACTTAGCAATCCAAATAAAAGGCGAGTCCACTTATTCATGTTTCCTTCTTTCTCTCTCTATCTATCTGCTCTTGGGCATTGAACAACGAACCACAGGCCAGGGTGGTCTCTTCCTACCCACTCGTGCAGAGAATTATTTAGAGAGAGAGAGTGATATTTTATGTGGAAACCAAGATAGGATCTTTGAAAGAAGAAAGAATTATTAAATATTTGTGCAAAAACTGAGGGTTTCTGGTGCTGATAGATCTTCTATGAATGGTCTTTCATTCATAGTACGATTGATCAAACCTCATCTCTCTTTCTCTCTCTCTCACTTTGACTTTTTCTTTTTTTGGGATTATGAAATGGGTTTCTTGACTTGTGTTTAATTTTCGTTGGGAATTGGAGAAGAGCAGTTGAATGAATGATGGGATTGGATAGTACGTGTTGCTATGACATTTCTTCATCATTGTTGAAAGCCAAAATACAGCAAACAAATTAAGTTACTTATTTTATTCATTGTGGTGTAAGATGCTCATCCTTTTATTTTCTTCATCACTGTTTAAAGCCAAAATACAGCAAACAGCTAATATTAAATGTTTTGGTTTTTACATATTCAAAGTCCAAACAATTAATTCAAACAGTGCAACATTCAATTTATATTAAAATATAATTGAAGATCAAATTTTATATCTGTTGGAAATTTTTTACTATTTATGAAGTTAGTTTTAAAATCATTGTTTTCAATAATCAAGAAGTTTTTCACTGTTTATTAAAATCAGTTATTTTAAAACTGGCTTAATAAATAGTAAAAAACGTTCCAAAAAATGTAAAATTTGGTTTCCATGCACATTTTAATATAGAGATCACATCTAACAGTTTGGATCGACTGTTTGGGCTTTGAAAATTAAAAAAACAATTGGTTGCACTCAAAGCTCCGGAACAAATATTTTGATATTAGCCACTCTCTCTCTCTCTATGTATATATATATATATATATGAGTGAGGCTACGGTACTATGCATAGCACGGATTGGTCTGTGCTATAGCTCAATATTTGAGTTTTCAAAATCCTAACGGTCAATCCGAACCGTTCAACATAATTTCCACATGAATATGTACTTGCAAACTAAATTTTACATTTTTTTCAATTTTTTTTACTATTTTTTAGATACGTAGAAAATCACTATTTTTGAATGGTCCAGAATTTTCAGATCAAGTGATTTTCTACCTATCTAAAAAAATAGTAAAAAATTCGAAAAATGTAAAATTTGGTTTGCAAGTACATA
The DNA here is from genome assembly GCA_025461125.1 of Carex kokanica. Classification (NCBI taxonomy): domain Eukaryota; kingdom Viridiplantae; phylum Streptophyta; class Magnoliopsida; order Poales; family Cyperaceae; genus Carex; species Carex kokanica. Next base: position 294,359 of record JAJGRX010001237.1, read on the forward strand.
TTCATATGGAGATCATGTTGAACAGTTCGGATCGACTGTTAGGATTTTGAAAGCTCAAATATTGAGCCGTAGCACAGACCAATCCTTGCTATGCATAGTACCATAGCCTCACTCTATATATATATATAGACACACACACACACACACACACACACACACATATATAAAGGTTGGCTAATATTGAAACATTTGTTCCGGAGTTGTGGTGCAACTAATTATTTTTCGATTTTCAAAGTCCAAATGGTTGATTCAAACCATTAGATATGATCTCTATTTTAAAATGTGATTGGAGACCAAATTTTACATTTTTTGGAATTTTTTTAATATTTATTAAACCACTTTTAAAATTGTTGATTTTAATAAACAGTAAAATTTTCTGGATCATTGAAAACAACGATTTTAAAACTGGCTTAATAAATAGTAAAAAAAAATCCAAAAAATGTAAAATTTGGTCTCCGAACACATTTTAATATAGATTGAATGCTGAACGGTTTAGATCGACTGTTTGGATTTTGAAAATGTAAAAAACCGAAGCGTTTGTTCCACGGCCAAAAGATACTTGGAGAAGTTGCGAAGTAAGATTTTTGTTTTATTTCACGCTTATATCTCCGTTTCAAAGTCTAAACAATCGATCCAAACCGCTCAACATGGTCACCATATTGAAATGTGCTTGGAGATCAAATTTTATATTTTTGTGGGATTTTTTTACTATTTTTTAGAAGGGTAGAAAATTGTTGTTTTTGAATGGATTATAGACCATAAAAAAACAATTATTTAAAAAATTCTAAACAAATAGTGATAAATTTCTAAAAAATGTAAAATTTGGTCTCCTAGCACATTTCAATATGTAGATCATGTTGAGCTATTCAGATCCATTTTTGAATTTTCAAAAATAGAAAATATGAGCGTGAAGTAAATTAAACAAGGCTCTTACTTCGCAACTTACCATATATATATATATATATATATAGAGAGAGAGAGAGAGAGAGAGAGAGAGAGAGATGGGTTACAGTACTTCGCGAAGTAAATATTTGTTTTACTTCACGCTTATATTTCTATTTTGAAAATTCAAACCATCGATCCGAACCGCTCAACATGATCTCCATATTGAATTGTGCCTGGAGACCAAATTTTACATTTTTCAGAATTTTTTTTACTATTTATTAAGCCACTTTGAAAATCGCTGATCCATTGTGAACAGTAGAAAACAATAAAAAATTCTGGACCAATGGATCAGCGATTTTCAAAGTGGCTTAATAAATAGTAAAAAAAATTCCAAAAAATGTAAAATTTAGTCTCCAAGCACAATTTAATATGTAGATCAACTTGAACGGTTCAGATCAACATTTTTAACTTTGAAATTGAAGATATAAACGTGAAGTAAAATATTCACTTTCCTTCGCGAAGTACCGTAGTCCATCTTTCTCTCTCTCTCTATATATATATGGCACCAACAGGTCAAGAAAATTGTTCCATTATATCTTTTTATGATTTGTTAACTTGCCCTGGATTTTCTCCTCAGATAAGATACATGTTTGTGTCATTCTCATGTTGTAAGTTGTTTTCTGGTGCTTTATTTGAAAACAACTTAAAAAAAAATGCAATTCTAACTGAATTTTTCCAATGGTAAATAAACAATTAAGGAAGTGGAAGCTTGAAATTACGAGAAAAGAAAAGAAAAAAAAAAACGTCAAACAATATTTTTTTAATGCTTAGAAACATATTAAATAGTTTGTCGCGAAGGAGATAGCCGAAAAAAACATTCAATTCCATGGAAGAAATCGAATTGATAATTTGGTTCTGGTTCCTTTAAGTATTTATAGAAGATTGCATGTCTTCATATCTTCAAAGTTTGGTCATAAATAATCCAAAATTTAAAGAAATAAAAAAATATTACGGTTCCTTTAGATTTAAGATTTTTTGTGATCAATTTTGTTTTTTTGATGAATCTAGTAGTGGCTACCAGTATGCCAGAGGTGACAAATTTGAATACATTTATACATCAATGCATAAAAAATTGAATCATTGATTTGGTTCCTTACGAATGCCTAAAAAATTCTACAACATCAGAAAAAAAAAATTATCATCCTTCCTGAAAAATAATAATAATTATATTATTAGAACTAAAAATAAAAAAATTCTGCCACACAAAGTTACAACAAATAGAGTTTTAATTAATTGTACAAAAGAATTAATTTTAGAAGAAAAAGGAGGTTAATTAATTAGTCTATGAAGAAAAGAAAAAAAAGAAAAATTAAAGCTTATGTCCTGTCAAGTGAAGTACGGTGCATTTGGGTTCACGCAGATGGTACAAAACAAGCAAAAGAGAGGTGAGCCCGGATTGATTGTTGTTTCTTTTGAGTGGAAAAAACGTGCCGTGCTGTGCCGTGATGTGACTAGTACACTGTAATTTTGATCTTGTACTGTGATTAAGTTAATTTTTTACATGCCGTGCCGTGCCATAACCAAAATATCAAGGGGTGGTTACGGCACGCGAATGGTCACGCCACGTGAGTTACGCGCGTGCCTAAACGTGCCGTGACCATACGTGACTCGCGTGACTCGGGTGACCATTTTATTATAATTTAGGTTAGTTTATTCAAGATTCACTATTAAATCAATATCTAATGATCCTAATTATATGTGACTCGCGTGACTACGTGCCGTGCCGTGCCAAAGTTTCAAAAAATGAACACGGCATGCGAATGGTCATAGCACGAGACACGTGAGTCACGTACGTAACTGACATGCGTGCTGTACCGTTCTGTGCCGTAATTGTGCCGTTCCGTGATGGAGCTGGCTCCGCCGTGTCATTTTTCCCACTCTCCTTATATACTAATTATTATCTTATTGACTTTTTTCTCCATTATTTTATTTCCGAGATTTTTATTTTTACCCAAAAAAAAATAAAAAATAATATATTTAACCAAGTTTTTGAAAAAAATTAAATTTTTACCCAAACCGTAAATAATATTTACGGTTTGAAACTTTTTTTTTTTTATAGAGAAAAATAGCTAAAATGCTGAAATGAAATATAACACAAAAAAATCGAATTGTTTTTTAAAATATTTGTTAGAAAATACGCTACGAATAGAGCCGATTTTGTGCTAAAATACGGTAAATTACAATAATTATGCCAAAAGACATGACGTCTGTTTAAATACAAACCCTAAAACAGAAAATATATATAAAAGATACATCAAAGACCCTAAAAACTCTAAAATTATAAAGAAAGGTTCAAAAGTCCATGAAGGAAGACTCGGATCGCGAATCTGAGCCCGCAAATGGGCGAAACGGATCGTAGATGGGTTTCGGATCCGGTTTTGGGTTGTGGAGTTCCTGTCAAAATTTCAGCCCGATCCGATGGACGGATCAAAAGTTACGCTCCTTTTAGTAAATTTATGAAAGATGCCACAAAATCGGCCCAATTCATACGTAATTTAGCGTAATTTACCGTATTTTAGCATAATTCTACATAATTATTGTAATTTCAGCATTTTAGTAAATTTACCGTATTTTAGCATAATTATTGTAATTTACCGTATTTTAGCACAAAATCGGCTCTATTCGTAGCGTATTTTCTAACAAATATTTTAAAAAACAATTCGATTTTTTTGTGTTATATTTCATTTCAGCATTTTAGCTATTTTTTTCTCTAAAAAAAAAAAAAAAAAAAATTCAAACCGTAAATAATATTTACGGTTTGGGTAAAAATTTAATTTTTTCAAAAACTTGGTTAATTATATTAAAATATATATTTTTTTGGGTAAAAATAAAAATCTCGGATTTTATTTTACCTGTACTTGATGTATATTTGGTAGTTAAAAGGACTGAAATTTTGACATTCACATTCACAGTTTCATACAATTGAACTTTAAACTAGAATTAACCTGGTTATTGCAGCCGTACCTATATCGATTTTTATGTAAGAGAAAGGAAAAAAATCAGAGAGATTTTATCAAAATTATTTCGTTGTCTATGTATGAATAAGGAGAAAAAAATTAGATCAGTTAATACATATTTTTTTTGTTTGATAAAAGTCGAAGATTAAATCATCCAATATTCACACGGAATTCGTGATATGAATTTTGAATATGCAATCTCTCGTACCAATATTTAGCCGACCGATCAAAGACTAGTTCTAAGTTCATATAGAGGTGGATGTAAATGAATAAAACGGAGGTCAATTGACTCTGATTTATTTTCAAAATTTTGTAATCATGATTATTGTGTATAGTTTAGACTATATATAATGCTATGTGTACTATAATATTGAGATGGGCTAACTTGCTTTGGAGATTAAAGAGGGTGTTTTACTTATCACTCATATTTTCATTTTTAAAGTTCAAATAGTCAATTTGAATCTTCCAGCATGTTATTCATATTAAAATGTGCTTGGAGACCAAATTTTACATTTTTTTGGAAATTTTTTATTATTTTATCAGAATTTTTAAAAATCATTGCTTTGCTGAATTTTTTATTATTTTGTATTTAATGAAAAGTTGTGGTTTTCAAAAATTCTTAAAAAATAGTAAAATATTTCAAAAAAAATGTAAAATTTGGTCTCCAAACACATTTTAATATGTAGATCACGTTAGAAGTTTCGAACCGACTATTTAAACTTTGAAAATAAAAATATGAGCGGAAAGTAAAACATCATCTTTAATTCTCAAAGCAAGTTAGCCCAACTCCTATAATATTTATTCCCATATTTTAAAAAAAAATTATATGATTAACTACTCAATATGTGTTTGATCCTCATAATTTAAAAGTTGGTATCCGTACTAAGTTTATACATATATTAATGTTAACTTTAACTTAAGTTTTTAAGTATATAATCGTGGTTACATTTTGAGTTTAATCTTAGGGCAAACCATGTATCCCTAGTACATGTTTCTTTATATAAATTCCTCCCAATTTTGTTTTTGTTTTTTTGCATTATAACTACTAAATAAATTGAGGGAGCTACTTAATTCGCTTAAATATATTAACAATAGATTGGATTGAACATATTGACTCTAAATTAAGCACTTTTCATAAAAATAAAAATAAAAATGTCAAGAAAGTACACGACACTGTCCTTTTTTTAATCCGCTCTAAATTTTTGGAACAATCATAAAATGATTAATATTCTATCACACCTTGATACTTTGACTCAACTTCTATAAGATGATCTTGGTTATTGGTCAATTTGCAAAATACCATATTAATTGTCAAACAAACAATTAAATTTATTTTTCTGTATGATTTTAATATTTCTTTAGACCAATTAATCAATCATAATTTTCTAATTATTTTAAAAATTATATATGTAATAAAATATAAACAAGCTTTTTATATTTTATCTCAAAATGTTGAATAACACACAAGAGGTGAAAAGGAACTAAAAATTTGCAAGGGTGAAAAAGAAAAAAGTTATGTTATATATTTTTATTTCAAGTTTTGTCCTTGCAACATGCCATTAAATAACAAAACATAACTAATTGGTCCCAGATCCCCACCCTAGCTAAACGAACTATTAATTACAAAAAATAATATAATTTACAGAGACTCCCCTTATCCCTCTCAATCGCCTATTTCCCCTTTGTTCATTAAATATATCACAAATTGTCTCTTTTAGGTCATTATGGCATCGCACGCCAAGAGATCCTTCTTTTCTTATTCTGCCTTTTTCCCTTGAAATTTTTTTAACCGTAGAAATTATTAAAATGAGACGTACGGAAATAGAAAAAGTATATTATTTTTAATAAATATAGAAAGATCTGACTCATTAAGTCCGATCCAAATATTATGGATCATACTCAATAATTCTGATCCATGTTCTTTTTTTTTTAGTTTGGATCTGGACCGTCCGATTAGAGAAGAATCAAGCTCTGGTTCACAGATGATCTCAGAAAAGTATAATAGGGTATGGACTATTAAGTCAGATCCATATATTTTGGATCAGACTCAATGAGTCAGATCTTTCTATATTTGTTGGAAACAAGACATTCTTTCTATTTCCGTATGTCTGAATTTAATAATTTATATAAATAAAAAATTTCCTTTTTCCCTCGTCATCTGTTTACTGCAGTAAACTTTTATGTTTATTTACATATAAGCTCTTGAATTGTTGAAAATATAGTCCCTTTGTTCATAATTGCATAATTATTTTAAACACAGGTATAATTTTCCTTTTTAGTAAATGAAGAAGGTTCAAATTCCATATTTAATTTGTTTACAAAATATTTTTATAGAAGTTAACTAGTGATTACTAACTGACAATTTTTTTTTTTTTTTTGAAAGAAAGATGGTAGTCTAGTCTTCTAAAAATCAATATTCATAAAGGATCACATCCAAATTTCGAACTTGTAACCTTCAATACAGAGGACATTACTTTTTATCACTTGAACAAATGTTGATTCTTACTGATGGACAATTATATTAGAACAATTTCATTGCTATATATCTATGCACAATACACATGTTGCATGACTATCATGTTTTTTTATCTTACTTTTGTTAGAGCTCTATGAAACACCACCCAATATTTCAAATTGTCTTTAGGCAAACAAAATGCCCAAGTAGTTTGGTTCACATTAAAGTTTTCCCCTAATGCATGTGTTTTTTAGTCTAATTAAACGACCCAATAAAAAGTTAAATTAAAATTTTGGGTGTTTTCTGGACTTTAAAGTCAAATTGAGTGTTACATTACACTAAATTTTCCAACCTTCTATCTCAATTTTCTAATTCCGCCCCTGAAAACTTCCTAAATTTTGTTCATGTTGAAGTTTTCCCCTAACCTGCATTTAGTCTAATTAAACAACCCAATATGAAAGTAAATTAAATTTTTTGGTCTTTTGTGGACTTTAAAGTCAAATTTAGTGTGGTCCAGATGAGTCTAGTTAGATCATGGTTTAGATGCTTAGAGATCCAGTTTGATTGTGACATTAGATTTTATGTTCTTTTTTTTTTAATAGAAGTGGCAAGAAAAAAACGCCACCATTGTGGGTTAAGTAGAGAGAAAGAAAGGATTTAAAAATGGTGGTGGCACTAAGAGCATCTTTGAAAGAATTAAGTGCCTCTTAGCTTAGCTACCTCTTGATTTTCTGAAGAAGCATCTACTTGATAAAAAGTAAAAAGCAATGCAAAAATTGCAATATAGACCCTTGCACTAGGAAAATTTCTAAAAGTACCCTAGAAATTAACCCTATATTGCCTTCTCATATGATAAGAAAAGGGGGTTTTGTACAGCATGTTTAGCTGTTTCCATTGGAAGTCTGTTTCAAGGCAATTTTTTAAAGAGAATGTAGCATGTGTTATTAGAGGTACTTGGTCCCATAAGCAGTTGGTTGGATTGGACTGATAGCTTTTCTCTATTTTTTTTTTTTTGGGTTTCAATTCAATTTCTCATCTTCCTTTTTATTCAATCAGTCAGACAACTATGTGATTGCTGGCGTTGAACTTTGGATTCATCAAGTAGCTAGGCTCCTGTAAATTTGAGGAACAATTGTTGATGCAGCAGAAGAGATCAGTTTTTCAATTGTAATAAATTAAAATACATATGCTCTTAAAGCAAAAGAAATATAAGAATATTAATATAGTTAACCGATTTCAATAAGACTATCCTCAAAGAGAGAATTCCATGTATACCCTTCAAATTATTTGAAATTATGTATTTCTTCCTCAAAAATATATAATTAAAACTTCAAAAACACACAAATTTATCCATTTTATTGTTTTTTTTATTAAAACTCATTTTAAATTTATGAAGTATTCATTTTATCTTTTATTAAAAAAAATAAAAACTAATAGCTTGTGTAAAAAAATGTCAGTATTTTAATTGATTTCAATGAGGTTGTTCGGAAAGGATATTATAATTAAACTTTAATTCACGTTGATATAATATTTGGTTGTTTTAAAGAGGCTTAATTCATAGGTTGAGGTTAAGAAGACTTAATTCAGAAGTAGATATACTCTAAGATTCTGGCAGAGAATTAAAATTTCAGACAGAGATTAAAACTTTCCTCAAATCTGATGTAATATTATTATTTACCTAAGAGGAAAAAAAAAGAGGAGAGAGAAATGGATGACAACAGGGGAATGATGAGAGCATACATCACCATACTATATATTGTTAAGTGTATGAATACAAATTCAAAACAAGAAAGTTCCTATTATTTTTTAAATTGGATTCGGTCATGGCATTTTAGGTACAGAAAGTACCCATTGAGGAACTAGTGTTAAATAACCAGTGGCATCCCCATCAGTAAATAAACTTTGGATCAATTTTCTCAGTTGAATTAGAAAAGTATTCCTCTAAATCTTAGAAGATAAACTTTATCAAGATGTTGGTCCCACTTGTATCACCATTAACTGTAATACAACTATTCACCTACGTTCAATAGGGATGGATCTAAAGCCAAACCAAGAGGTACTAAATGTGCTTATAAGTTAGAATTTACAATTTTAATTGGTGATTATAAAGACTTGAATTTAAATCTCAGGATTTAAATTTTCTAGTTTTGCTCCTGACGTTCACTAGTATAAATCAGTGTTGTAAATAATAGTATGCGTTTGTCAGACGAACAAAGTACCGCCAAACGATTAATCAGGAATAATCAGTCATAATCGGAAATAATCGGCTGATTAATCAGCCTAAAATAATCGGCTGATTAATCGGCCTAAAATAACCGTTTTTTACAACACCGGTAAAAATCAACAATTGTTTCAATAGAGTGCATCTTTGAGGGAAACAACATCACCCAAAAAGTACAACTATTCATTTAATATTACTACTAATCAGATGCTCCATATGATATATTATCACTAAAGATATTGTTGGGGTCAATTAACATGCGAAATCTGGACAATTTTTTTTTTCTTCTAGTGGGCTCTGCACCTTTTGAAGATTCCCAAATTATTTGTAATATTCTCGTTTAAACAAACAAGATTTTCAAACTTTATTGAATCCATAACAAGTGAAACGCATCCAACTGATGATTAAGTCTAGTATCTAGTATTTGTTTAAGCTGGCACTTGTTTAAAAAGAACACTTCATAGAGACAGCAATACTAAATAATGAATTAGTGGATGTGATGTTTTCTGATGTGCCGAATTTTTTATTTATATCCAAAAAATAAATTAAATTACAAAAAATAACCATGTTAGCGGTGAAATTCGAAATATACCCAAACTGGAATTTTTCCGGATTCAACCTCTAAATCCGGAAAAAAAATTTCCGGACACTCAACTCAAATTTCGGAAAAAATTTATCCGGATTCTAAATCCGGAAATTTTTTTTCCGAACTGAACAAATTTTTTTTTTTTTAAGAGAAAAATAGCTAAAATACTGAAATCTAACACTAAAAAATCGAATTGTTTTTTTTAAATATTTGTTAGATTACTTTTTTTGATAGCATATTTATACTAAAATACGCTAAATTACTTGAAATTATGTTAATTTATGCTAATTGACACTAGATTACTTTAAATTATGTTAACTTATGCTGATTGACACTAGATTTACTTGAAATTATGTTAATTTATGCTGATTGACACTAGATTACTATAAATTATGTTAACTTTTTTTTAAGAGACAAATATCTAAAATGCTGAAATCTAACACTAAAAAATCAAATTGTTTTTTTACTACGAATAGGGCCGATTTTGTGCTAAAATACGGTAAATTTACTAAAATGCTGAAATTACAATAATTATGTAGAATTATGCTAAAATACGGTAAATTATGCTAAATTACGTATGAATGGGGCCTATTTTGTGGCATCTTTCATAAATCATAAAAACTAGTAAAAAAAATTCCAAAAATAATAAAAATTGGTATTCTAAAAGTTCATTACATAACTAATTTACTGAGCTACGTAGATTGGAGAATAGAAATGAAAATCTTAATCGGAAACTTCAACTGAAGTTTTGAGGATCTTCCCTTTATTTTTTGGCGATTCTGAATTTGGAAATCTGACGAAGCTAGTTCGGACGCATGCGCATTTTCACAAGCTTTCCGAAAAGTGGTCATTTGCTGAAATCGGACATTCGAGCGCCGTTTTATGGCCGTTTGAAGTTTCGTCGTCCTTTTTCGCTTTCTCAGTGAAGATATCATCCCTATTCATACGTAATTTACCGTAATTTATTGTATTCTAGCATAATTCTACATAATTATTGTAATTTCAAGTAATTTAGTGTAATTCAGCATAAATCAAGTAATTTAGCGTGTTTTAGTATAAATATGCTAATTATATATAAAAAAATGTAATCTAGCAAATATTTAAAACTAAATTTGATTTTTTAGTGTTAGATTTCAGCATTTTAACTATTTGTCTCTTAAAAAAAAGTTAACATAATTTAAAGTAATCTAGTGTCAATCAGCATAAATTAACATAATTTCAAGTAATTTAGCGTATTTTAGTATAAATATGCTATCAAAAAAAGTAATCTAACAAATATTTAAAAAAACAATTCGATTTTTTAGTGTTATATTTCAGTATTTTAGCTATTTTTCTCTAAAAAAAAAAAAAAAAAAAAAATTGTTCAGTTCGGAATTTTTTTTTCCGGATTTAGAATCCAGATAATTTTTTTCCGGAATTTGAGTTGAGTTTCCGGAAACATTTTTTCCGGTTTAGGTATATTTTGAATTTCACCGCCAACATGGTTATTTTTTGTAATTTAATTTATTTTTTGGATATAAATAAAAAATTCGGTCTGATGTGCTTCCCCAAAAAGTTAAGAAGACTAAAGAGGTGAGAAAGAAGCGAATATTTGGAGGTGACAGATGTCTCAGCCTCTCAAGTTTTCTAGAGTATTTCATATAAAGAGTAAGGGGTACTTTGCAAAGTGTGAAACGGTCCGTACTATGAATATAAATATGCAATTTTAAAGTCTAAACAATTGATCTGAAACCACTGAACATAATCTCCATATTAATATAATTAGAGATCAAATTTTATATTTTTCAGAATTTTTTAGTATTTATTTAGATAGATAGAAAAACACCATATCTAAATATTTTGAATTATTCAAAAGTAGTAATTTTTTATCTATTTTAAAAAATAGTAAAAAAAAATTCTAAAAAAATGTAAAAATTGGTCTCCAAGTCTTCACATGTTGAGCCGATTCAGATCAACTGTTTGGATATGGATTCATAGCACGGATTGATCCATGCTTTGCAAAGTACCAAAGAAATTTCGCCATATAATTGTTAACAAAGCAGGCTTTAACATAAAAAACAAGCAGAGATCAGCCCAACTAGTAAAATACGATTCCAAACTAGACCTATAATTGAATAAGATATGTGCAAAGAGCAGTATGCTGTTTGTACCTGTATCTGGTACGGTGAACCTTGGTAAGAATCAAACAGCTTTTTCTCTCTTGAGAAAATTTTCACTACAGTTACTTTTATTCCTAACTTGTCAAACTTGGTAAATTCAGATATGAGTATGAAACAACTCCACACTTCAAAAGGAAGTTGTTACATCATTTATCAAAAATACAAAATCAAAATTGAAGTTTCAAACAACTTCACCTCCTCAAGAGGTGTCGGAATCTAAGGCCTTGAGACCCTGGGCCATGGCCCGCTGTCTGTTCTGTGCGTGCCTCTCTACTGCCACAAAATACAAACCTGACAAAACAAATCATAAATTCAATTATTACTCTTCTACAGGTATTAGAAATGATTTGGTGAACTAACTAGATATTTATTTTTAACTTAGGCTCTAGTGACATTGCAGTTTGCACATGCCAGGTGCTGTGCTGGTATTCTGGTAGCGTACCAAGTAAGGTGGTGCTGCTTTCTGGCAACAGGTACTGCACAGGCTTTACAATTTGTAAGAGAGATCCCTTGGTGAGGATTCAAAAGAGTAATAGTGCCATTGCAAAAAAATTAGAAGAACAAATATATTGGTTCAATTTGGTATTTATTGAAGTGAGCGCCGAGTAAAGTTGCTTAAAAAAGACTAAATAAATAAATAAATTGATTTATTAAAAAAATGGTAAACAGAAAGAGGTACATACTGACAGCAGTGCCAATAGCACAACACCAAAGGATCTTTTGAGACCATCTCTCCCCCACCACTCCACGTGACCCTACCATTTCAAACCCTATAATTGAAAGAAAAGTAGTGAAACTTTGGGTGAAAATTAGCTCTTCAAAGTTTAAGGAATAATATCAGAGGGTAAGATAAACATCAGCCATACAAAGCGAAATTGAATGAACTACTATTAGTTTTTCTCAAGGTATCAGAATCTCAGAATACTACAGTTCTACAATTCTAATTTAGAAAATGACTCAAATATTATTACTTAAACCGAGTAGTCTTAGTAGAATCCTGACAGAGTCATAGAAGTACATAAAAAATCATAAATCCTGATCCAAAAGAGGATTTCATAAACCAAATCTTTTGATGGTAATGTTTTACCTGTATGTCCATGTAAATAGCATTAAAAAATGTATGTGCTTGTAGACAAAACATAATCCATTTAATTATTTTTTGCTTACATGATGCTCTTACAAGATAAACACAATATAAATTAAAAATATTTGTAGGTAGAATTACAAAAATAATTTGGACACAAATACTTAATCAACACCTTGTTCATAGAACCCACGGCTCTTGATCTGATTCTACAATCTAAGTATGATCCAAGTAACGGGTTTATAACCAAGCTGAAACTGGTACTGAACTGTAACAGTCGTATGATCCAAGTAATGGGTTTATAACTGAGTTGAAACTGGTACTGAACTGTACCACTTGTGTGCGCCAAGTAACGGATTTATAACCGACTTGAAACTGATACTGAACTGTACCAGTCGTGTGTGCCAAGTAAAGGGTTAATAACCGAGTTGAAACTAAACTGAACTGTACCAGTCGTGTCTACCAAGTAATGGGTTTATAACCGCGTTGAAAGTTGAAACTGGTACTGAACTGTACCAGTCGTGTGCACCAAGTAATGGGTTTATAACCGAGTTGAAAGTTGAAACTGGTACTGAACTATACCAGTCGTGTGTGCAAAGTAACGGTCTTATAACCCAGTTGAAACTGGTACTGAACAGTACCAGTCATGTGCATATCTTCTGAGGCATCTCAAAATCTAACTTGTAAATGCTAAATTCGGATGTAACAATACTTCTAAGCTACCATTAGGTATGAACTCCAACTAGATTCTATCGGCACCCCACAATCGGATTATCTAACGATTATCTAACCGATTATCTAGCGATTGGTGGAGTAGAGATGAAGAATACTTGAATCGAAAGGGAAGGTTTGCATTCCGCCCGCACATATTCCTACTTTCCTTTCTTCGTCTCTACTCCAATCGTTCTTCCATCCCTTTCCCCTTTCTCGCTGAGAGGAGAACTAAAAAACGACCATCACACAAGGAAAAAAAGGTTTGCTGATGTCAGGCGGTATCGCTCATGGTCGACTCACAGAAGAGCGCATGAATCACCCCCATGGTTTTGTGGCGAGGCCTAAGACGTTGCCAGATGGATCAGTCAATCTCATGGTCTGGAACTGCCTCATACCTGGAAAACAAGCGACTGATTGGGAAGGGGTTTTTTACCCACTAACTCTACATTTCTCCGAGGACTACCCAAGCAAACCTCCGAAGTGTAAGTTCCCACAAGGATTCTTCCATCCAAATGTCTACCCTTCTGGCACTGTTTTTCTTTCCATCCTGAATGAAGATTATGGCTAGTGTTACCTTTTATGATGATTTTTGGTGGTAATGGTTTAGTTGATCTGACATGGTGGTCAATTGTTAAACTGGGTGTTATGTATTTGCCAGTATTGTGTCTTAGTGACGATTGCTATGAACGCTGTGGTTGTGCTCCACTGGTTTTAACTTGATTTTCTTCTTGTGTTTTGTTGTTATGAAGAAATTTGGATTGCTTGATTTCACGATTTGTGAATCTCAATTGATATCTTCGCAAGTAAAAAAACAAAATTCTTGAATCGAAAGAGACTCACCGATTGAGTTACCAGATTCTTCCTTCTAGTTTGTTTGTCACCTACTGATTCTTCTTCAAATTTCAAATTAACCGATTCTTGAAAGATTATGTGACTGATGATCGGAAGAGAGATTTGGGGGTGGGGGAAGGGGGCCGGTTCCACTAAAGTAACCTAAATTTTGAGTTTGCATGAGGACCGTCTGATAAGAATCAGAGTCAATCCGGTCAGAGGTGCAATGCACTGGTCCACTTTAATATTCATGCCAAAACAGATTGGACGGTCCGGATCTAAGATCATCGCACGTAATATAATACACCCAGCCGAGTAACTATCAATTCGGCCGGCGCATATTTGGATTATAAGGGTTCGCTTTGAGATTCGTGTCAGATTAAAATGAACCACTTAGATCTCATTCTACAAGGTCAGGTATTGCACTGGATCTGAATTCGAAGCGGTGATGTATGGATCGCATCGCATATTAAAAGGAGAAAGAAGAGGAAATAAATCAGCTGTTATTCCAAGGCTATAACAGGAATCTGTTTCCGATCACAATCGTTCACATTTCTTACAGCGCGAATCTCAATGAATAAACTTTTACACGCGAGCTCTCGAGAAAGATGAACGGTTGGGATCGAAATAACAGATTCCTTTTATTCCTTGGGAATAACAGCAGATTTATTACCAAAAGAAGATGGGTCTGCTGGCTGGGCTCCGATTCAGATGGTGGAAAATAAAAGAAACAAACTTTTGGGCCGGCTATTTAGAGTTTCGTTGGGCCATGATGGCTTAATTTTATTTAATCGGCTTACAAGCTATTTAATGAGCGTTTGTTCATACGCAGGATTTAAAATAAAAGGGATAATTTCTTATATATCCTTCATAACTAGTTATAGTTTCTTATTTAACCCTGAAAACTTGAATTTATCTTATTTATCCCTTAACTCTTACAACCTCTTCTTATTTATTCATCATGTAATTAGTGTCAAGTTAATCATAATTAAATTACTAAAAAACCTTTGTTTACCCATGATAAAAATTAAAAAGACAAAATTACCCTTTACTCCTGCATCTTTTCTTCTCACGCCATTGCTCTTCTCTAAGCCCAAATAATAGGATACAAACCCGTTAACCTAACAAACCAGTTAGCACGAAATAATGCAAACAATAATTTTAACTTTGAAAAAACCTTAAATCTCTAAGTTGACATGCTCGAAAAGCAAGGCAGGTCAATACAAATTGAAATTGAAAGCTGGACTTTGCTAGATTTGGGGGCCATTAAAATCACCTATGAACCAAAAACTAGTACAAGGTCACAGACTCACAGTAGCTGAGTAGCCCAAAGAAGATTACACATTGTTTAGCATTTTATACGAATCACATCATTGGCCGTCGCTAGAAACCCCAATTTATACCCTGAATTTCCATCCATCTACATCAAGTCAAAATTAATAGGCAAATAAAAATTAAACAAATGTGAAAGTCAGCCAGAAACGTAGCTGCATTGGTCAAAAACACATTATGATATTTCAATTAAATAATTAGTCATCAAAGGATAAAATTGAATCATGAACGACCTCCAGGCTCCAGTAAAACTAGCCCATACTCAGTGTTATAAATAAAAATCTTAATAATCTCTGCTAATTGCGCCTACAGGCTTCAGTTCAATCAACGATTCTATCTCATGTATCTTCTTATATTTCATATGGTATCAGTGCCCCTGATCCACTTACCAGAAATATTGATTCTTGTACCAGCAAGAACAATTTCTCCCAAAAGATGACATCGCACAATTCTGAAACCTCCCAGATCACTCCCTCCCCTTCGATCTCTACTGATCCTGTGACTCACATCACAATCCTAATTATAGTTTGACTTCGGTCAACTCCTTTGACTCTAGGTAGTTGTTGTGTCTGATAGATATTAATAACAATGAGCCGAGTCTCACTATAATTAGCCTAGAGCGAATTAATCTTGGGATTTCACCTCTAGTTTTGGTTGAGAAAGACTAAGAGAGCAAAAAAAAAAAAAAAACGAGAAGAAGGTTGGTTGGGCTTGAGGAGGAGAGGTGAAAGTAGAGAAATAGGTGAGGGTATAATGGGTATCATAAATTTGAATGACTTCTTAATGTGGGTAATTGAATCGAGGGGTAAATAAAAAACAGTAAAAAGAGTTAAAGTGTATATTAAATATAATAGAAAGTATAAGGGTAAATAAGAAATTAGACAAGTCTTTAGGGTACATGAAAAATTAATCCAAAATAAAACTAAGACTACACCAGCTATCACATGCAAGGTGAAGTAACCTGATCAATTCAAAGTAGGTAACACTAACAATAACAACAAGGTTAGTTAACATCATAACTAAGGTTTTGAAACACTTCATCCAACATGACCATCGTAAAAGTTAGAGATCAGATGCAGCAAGCATGACCCTAATCCACATAAGACCAAAACCAAAACCACAGGTCACATTTATTTACAATTAGAAACAACCAGATTTAGAGTTACCATGAAGATGGAATGAAAAACCAACTAGCAAACCTCAGTCTCGAACTTCAAACAAATCCCCATACTAAGGAGCTCCTGGTATAGTAACCAAGCTCCGTGTGGCACATTGGTCCTCACAATATTTTCAGCCGACTCACAAAATCTACAATATGGCCCCTGCACCTTCTTCCCTCCACTCAGTGGCTTTATGAGGACATTAGCAGCTCTCTTGCACGTCTGACAGATGTGCATCTGGGAGAAGTCACTGAGCATGAAGAGCCTCTCATGGACATTAGCAGCAGCACCATGACCCAGGAGACAGTCACGCTCCATCTCCCCAAACTTGACACCACCAAAGCGTTTGCAGTCGGCCAGGCTGACGTGTTAGCAGGTGGACAAGGCCAGTGTTGCGGACCTTCACCTGGTCCTCGGCCATTTTGTTAAGCCGCTGGTAGAATGTGGTGTTGGGGAATCATAAAGACCAAACAATTACGTCTTATCTAGAGATTAAACAATTGCATCTCATCTAGGGGTCAAACACTTACACTCCGGGAATGGAGAAACAGTTCCCCACCTTAACCTAAGGACCGTCTTATGCCAAAGCCGACTCATAAAACATAAATCTTAGGTGCGGAACTTAATACCTGATTCTATAGATGTTTCCATGGAGTACCTCGATCCTTTGAGAGATCACCAACCGTCTCCGTGAGCGTGAGACTAGACTCTAATGGCAAGAAGCCCTTCTTGTTGTTTTGTCGTATAGTCGTAGGAATAAGTCTTCTAAGACAGCAAGATATGGCCCTTGAGAAATCATCTCCAAATTTCCTAATAGATTTCTCTTCTTTATTGTTTGACGGTGGAAGAAGAAGAGAAGGTACAAAGAGTTGTGTTTTTCTAAAGAGAAAAATGTATATCCAATTTCTGTATTTTTATGTGTTATCTTATGCCTTGGGGACCAATCCTTATATATAGTAACCTATTTGGTTATTTGCTAACTTGAAAAATATATTTTGTGTGACTCCAGCAAAAATCGTGCTGTCACATCAAAATCCGTGTGGCCGATTTAATATTCGTGTGACCCACGCAATCCTCTTAAATGACAGTTTTCTAAATTGCAAATCTCAGAATCAGTCCATCAATGATTTGATCTTTGCCTAAATTATTCTACACATTTATGGACCACATCCTAATGAGTATATTGATTATCTATTACCTTATTTGATCACTTTAATTGACAACCATATATGACAGTAAACAATCCATAATTAGATTACATATATGCTCAATGTTGACATTAAATCCAACGAGATTGGCAATAAATCCAACAATCTCCCACTTGAGCAATATGTTATTACTTTTTAATTATGCATTGTGTTCCTTATGTGCGCACATTTTTTTAATGTCTTCCTTATGTATTCCCAAACCAATTCGGTCTATCAACTATATCAGCAAAGGACTAAAGCGGCATTCGTCTCATTTATTCACAACTAAACTCTCAATAATCACATAACTATTACACATCTAAATGACATGAATCATGATGTGGATGTGTAGCATAGAAATTACATGTAATTGTGATCTTCACATACCTATTTCTAACTTGGTTTCCTACTTAAATCTTGAAACTGAATTTCATAAATTAACTGAATTAGAGGTCAAACATAAATGAGAAACAGAATGTCAAAACTTCATAATATATATAACACTTGTTGCATGTCACAAGTTACATATCCAAAATTACAATGAAAAATAGAACATTAAATTACAAATAACAGACTCCCACTAAAACTGAATAATAGAGATTACACACCATATGAGCAACATGCTTTTCAAACTTAGCCGGTGCTAATCCCTTAGTAAGATGATATGCTAACATAGAGTTATGTTCCTACATGTTCTATTTTCAATTCACAATTCCGTAATCTTTCTTTTACTTTACCTTATTTTATTTTAGCATTGTTTCATATTCTAAATGATGCATCATTAAGATCTTCTATCTCTAAATTCTTTATCATAAAGTTCTTAGTTTCTTGCAACATATTTATATCGATACTGGCAAGCAATATGATATCCACATAAAAATACAAATTACTCCCACAGAACTTAAGGTATATAAATTTATTTAATAAATTTATCTCAAAATCAAACGAGATAATCTCACTATGAATTTTGCAATACCATTGTTGAGACACTTTCTTTAGTTCATGGATGAATTTCTCAAGTTTGCACACCATTGACTTTGTGTCTCCCGACACATAATTTTCTAGTTGCACCATATAGATTGTTTCATTAATATCTTTATTTAGAAACGTTATCTTAATATCCATCTACTAAAGCTCCAAATTAAAATGCGTAACTAATGCCAATATAATCTTTAAATATTCTTTAAAAAATTGAGTATTGATGATTCAAATAACATATCAATCAATATGCCTTTATTTGGGCCGACAATATTGATTATATGTAAAGCATAATAATCATCACTATACTCTATGTACACATAATTTTAACAATTATTAACCTTTCTTTGGACCGGTTAATGTTTGCATTCATTAAATGAAACCAAAGAGAAAGTCTCTAAAACCTTAATTGACAAGACGAGCTTTATATTACTCCTCATTACTTTTCGAATCCTTTTTTGTTTTAAATATCCATTTGCAACTTATGGGTTTTGCATCTTTAGGTAACAGGGTATTTGCCTAATGTCATTGTCAGCCTTCGGTTATATTTCCTTATTGGCAATTCTGAATTTTCTCGAGAAATTCCAGCATTGTCTGAAACAATATGGCCTACAACAACATCTTCCAAAGATTCTAGAATCTGACTTTTTGTTGTTTGATTATGTTGAGTTTGTTGGTCTTCAAAATGTTTATGTTTTCGATACTTGTATTTTGAGTTAAAGTGAGATATATGTCCATAAAACTCTCAACACCTGTGGAAATATTTGCTTACTCCTCTTCGAATTCAAAATCTATTATTGTATCTCCCCTCGCAAATTCAACATCTTCAAAAAATTTGCATTTTCCGTCTCAAATACTGAATGTTCTGTGGGATTATAAAACTTATAACCCTTTAGCACTCGATATACTCAATAAAATAGCAACTAACATTTATTTTGTCTAGGTTCATCTTATGCGGCCTTATAAGACTGTCTTATCTAGACATCCCCATATACATAAATGTTTCAAACTAGACTTTCACGTAGTCCAAACCTCAAAGGGGTTTATGTTAGTCACTTTAGTGAGTATTCTAATTAGGATATATGCTGCATTTCGTAAGGCTTCATATCTTAGAAAATATATATTCAGGCACAAAGTCGCATTTATCTATGAATTGTGCATAAGGCCTTAGATATTGTTCACCTAATTTATCAAATCTGCTATAGTATTCTCCACCACGGTCAGATCTGATGGCCTTAATGCGTCTGTTGAGTTGTAGCTCAACTTCGGCCTTGAAACTTTTTAACATGTCAAGGGTTGAGCCTTTTCTTTAATCAAATAGACATAGCCATATCTCGAATGGTCGTCTATGAAAGAAACGAAATAATGGTGTCCGTTTCTTGTGGCCGTTGAAAACGGAAGACAGATATCCGTATGTATCAATTCTAAGACTTCCGAACACTTTCTAGCTTGATATTTCCTTAAGTTGGTTTGTTTTCCTTTTATGCAATTAACATAATCATTAAGATTTGAAAATTCAAAGGGTTTGAGAATATCATTACAAACAAGACGTTCAATTCTTCAATTAGAATTACTTAATGTCTTGTGCTATAATGTATTTGAATTCTCATTGGTTAATTTTCTCTTAATACTTCTTTTTATCTATACGCAAGGCTTCTAAATAGGAGCTATTGACATCAAAAGAACACAGATTATCATAATCCGAAAGAAAACTAGAATCAACTTATTTTGAATTATGAAACAAATCAATTTTTTTTATTTCCAAAAATACAAGTAAATCCATACTGGTTCAATACATAAAACATAAATTATAAGCCTTATAAAAAATTGTCTCATATTAAATTCAAATAAAATATAGTTTTAAAAAATAATCTATATAAGTCTCAATAGCTTCCACTTTAAGTTTATTACATTTGCCCACAAAGATGAGTCTTTCATCATCACTCGGATTTGGTAATTTATGCAGTCTTACAATATACACTTATGTGAATAGTTGCAATATAGCCACAAATTATATCTAGATATAGAAATTAAATAAACCTCCTTACAAACCAAACCAAAAAACATGTCATTCCCAACACGCCAAGCATGAAAATAATGCCTATGTTCTTTCTTGTGTCTAACTCCACCACAAAAGAATTAACTGGCATCATCCAATTTGGCAATTGTCTTGCCTCTTTTTTCGGTTTCTTTTGAGTGTACTCTGCAGCTTTCTTATTATCCCTAATCTTATTTGATTGTTTTTTATTTTCTTAAACTTTAATTTTGGATATTGTAGCAACATGGGTCATTTTGTCTGAATTTGTTTCAGTCTTTCCTCTTCCTACACAATGTGGAATGTGTTTAATATCTCACCATAAATTGACCAAAGTGTGTGGGAAATAATATTAATGCTAAGTGCATTAAAAAATCATTAGAGATCTCAAATTTGAGTGCCCTTAGTTTTGAAACAACATGAGATATCTCCATAATGTACTTCCTAATATTTCATTGAGATGAGTTTGTTAAATAATGTATCAATCTAAAACTTTTCATTATTAACGAATTTCTTCTCAATGTCCTCCAAAAAATTCCTTAAAGATGCCAATATAAGACTGCTGATATTGTTACAGATCAGAAGTGAAAACTTAATTTTAGGGTAGCTTGTAATCCTATACGAAATTCTTTGAATTTGCCATTTGGAATTTTGAATCCTTTTCAATATGATGGTTTATGCTTGAAGATGCATTGTCTAAATTTTAGACATTTTTAATAGCTGTCATTGTCTAAATTTGAAACTAAAAGGAAGAATGGTCATTCTATATGGATTTAGGGTTGTAAATGCTATATTTTAAGGATCAGAATATTGTCAATGAATATTTGACTGCATAGCCAACCTGAAATCATCTTTGTTGTCGCATTTTCGCTTCCCTACAAATCCGAGAAGCAAACATTTGACCATGTATTCAAGGAAAAGTGCCTTCTCTCTTGACCCCTTGATACCTTTGAAAAGATATTTGTCAACATATTCATCAAATGACTCAGTAGGTGGGAACATCGAGCTCTTTACCAAGCTGTCAACATATTCTCTGGCCTTGTCAGCCTGCCTGAAATCCTCACAATGTTCACTGGCCTCCTTGACTGTTGCCAGTATGATGTTGACCGAGGCGTCTACGTCCTCAATTCCTATCACTTGAAGCACCTCTTTGTCAGATTCAATGCCAAGGGCAAAGAACATAATCCAGATTGGAAAAGTCGTGAAAAAAGACAGTGATGTATTTGCCTCCTTTGAACCCTTCTCCCTTTCCTGCCTCTGCAAGCTTGCAATATATACTTGCTCTCTTAAACTCTGTTATATATTGGGTGCTCCAAGAAGGGGTATTAGTGAGCCAGACTCGCGTCAGACATCTCTGCTCTTGCACGATGAAGGTCTGCATAGAGCACAAAAGGTCAGATAAAGAATTGGGTTAAATTGAAATGTGCTTGCTGAAAAAATTAGGTGAGCTCGTAATCGTAATAGTAATTAGGTGAAAAAATTATGCTGTACACTTCACATTCTTTTACTTGATTTCTGTATATCAACTAAAATATTTGATAATATTTTAGGGTCCTTGGTTGCAAATAATACTATCTGTCGATTAAATAGTTATACCAAGAAACGCGGAAGAATAATTACTATTGATGACAAAAAAACAAGCGGTTATCAAGGAAAGATTTTCATTTTAACGATTCCAAAATCAGAATATTTGAAATAGAAAACCGATGTTAAATTCGCTTTTGGCAGGTCCACCAATAAATGTGTGTCCATATGTTCATAAATTATTATTGTAAATGGTTGTAATTGTGGATTTTAATTACTATTAGCCCATTGTTCTAGTAATGCAAAATCATGCAACATTAGTTAGGTTAATTGGTTTGATTAATTGATTTTATTAATTGGTTTGATTAGTTTGGTTAATTGGTTTGATTAATTATATTGATTGGTTAATTGGTTTTAGGAGTTGTAGAAGTTAGTTTAATATTGCAAGAAAGAAGGAGAGGAGAAAGCTCGATCTTCAAGAGAGTAATTGCTTGTAATAAGACAAGTTTTCTCTCTTTCTTAATTCTATACAGGTTAATTATGTTATTAATTGTGTACTACAATTTCTTAGTTATTATTATAGTATTATTTTATGATCCAACTAAACCGGAACATTTAGTATGCCTTTTAAGTTTAGTTTTGACCTCGTGTGCATTTTATTATATTTAGAACTAATCAAGGCAAGGGAAGCGTCCTCTCTCTCTCTCTCTAGTACGTACGTTTAAATTCATAGCTTATGTAGATGCCGCTTATATAGCTGTATACAAGTCCTGTTGCATGGATGATGCAAACACTTGATTTGATTTTGTGTTTCTTCCATGACTTGCTTTAGAGGATCCGTTATCAATTGATGATATCTGCAAAGTCTAAAGTATAATTTTGGATTTTTTATTTGAGTCAAAGTTTTAGTGAGAATGCTGATAAGTCATGTTTATACAATAATGCTCTATTAATTATGGGCTTGATCGAGCCCTATGGCCCTCTTTTGACGCAGACATCTAGTACAGCAACATAGACAATAATGCTCACGGCGATTACTATGATCTTGGTGCTCTAGGTAAAATACACATACTTAAATTTGTAAATTTGTATTGGAACTTGTAACATAATACTAATTATATTGTGAATTCCTTTTAAATTGCTTAGTGCTTGGTACATTTCGTACCAGTATTTTATATTGTATATTTGAATTGCTTGTGAATTGTTTGGTACGTTTCATACCAATTGGGGCCGGAGAAAAATAAATGAACATAATGGGTTCAATTGTTGTTATATTTGTTTGGTACATTTCGTACCACTTGGGGAAAATAAAAATAACAAAAAAATACCAAAAAAAATTACCCTTCTGCGACTGATTTTGGGCCCATCAGCGACCGCCCAATCGGTCTCTGATGGGCTTCAGCCACGTTAGCATATAGCATCAGCGACTGATCTCATCAGTGACCGATTTTTAACCCTTCAGCGACTGGTGATATCAGCGAGGAGGGCATCAGCGATGGAGCAACTGCGACCGACGCCATACCCTTCTGTGACCGATTTGGCCGGTCGCATAAGGGTTTTGCTGCTATAGTGTAGTCTACCATCTTTTGATTTTATGCATTTTTTTATGTTTTCTTACGTGTAGAAGTCTAAATATTTTTTTAAACATGTTCTCGCCACATGTACTTGCCACACAATTTTCTCATTAGTCATGATCTCTTTCCATTTTTTAAATGTTATTTAATGAATTTTTAAATTGATTGATAATTGATATTGTTTGTGTCTTTATTTCTTTCCATATATCTTTTTAAATATCATTCTATGCATCTTCATTTAAGAAATTTTTCTATATCATTCTTCATATTTGTATATCAAAATATGAAGAAGTGGCATTGTGTTTGGTGCAACATGATAAATCCGATGTTGTTTTCACATTATGGGAGATTAAGCTTGCGACAATTGCACAATGGAAGTTGCTTCAATTAAATGATTAGCTTGGCTGAAATAGGATTGGAGAAGGATTCAAATATGCTTTCGCGTTGATAAGCAATGAATTATTGCCATTTGTTATGGGATTCTCAGAATTTATACATATGATCTGAGGAGAACGATATTAAAGAAGATGGATGGTAAACTTAATTAGGTTTTTTAATGCGAAGTTTTAAAATTTACTGTTTCTCTTAGTTATATACATGATGTATTAAACTGCAACTTTATTCAGTTATTCAACGCATGTCATTTCTAAATTCTATTGAAAATTAAAAAAGTTTCAGAGCTAAAAAACTAAAGAAAGAAGAAAAGATAGTTGTCAAAAAAAAAAAAAAAAACTAAAGAGCTCATAAATGACAACATATATATCATGTTAATTTTCATATATTGAAAAATTACAATAATGTAATACTATCAATCTCCACCACAACGTGTAAGCACATAACTAGTAGAACAATCATGTGTGTTGATTACCACTCTTTATCTTCAGTAATAACAAATAAAAAAGTTTACAATGTATTGCATTGAGGAAATGTAAACACAAATACCATATATTACACAATTAAAGCAAATCAAGCAAAGCGATAAGCAAACTAAGTGTTTCATACGTTTGATATATAGATAGATGATCTTGCTGATCAAATAGTAATGGAACGTAGAACCATGGTCTCAATGCTAAGGCCAGGTCCAAAGCCGAGAAGCACCCCATATTCAAGCCCTCCACCGGTTGTTAACTTTCCTTCCTTAACCGATTCCTTCCGCAACTCATCTAGAATAAACAGGACTGTCGGGCTCGACAAATTTCCATATTCACTCAGGACCTTCCTTGACAGGCGCAATTTGTCTTTGTTGAGCTTGAGTTTTGCCTCTACTTGGTTCAAAATTGCTGGTCCCCCTGGATGAGAAACCCAGAAAAGGGAATTCCAATCTGTAATGCCTAGTGACGAGAATGCTTCGATAAGACAACCTTCGATGTTTGCAGATATGTGTTTCGGTATTGTAGGCGACAAAATGATGAGGTTTCCCACCTCACGAAGTTGCATCCCGAGCTCGTCCATTGTGTTTGGAATCAGCGTCTCTCTTGCAGACACAATTTCATACAGTGGACGCTCAACTTCTAAGTCTGGATCAGCACCGACTATAACCGCAGCAGCACCGTCAGCAAACAATGCTGTGGAAACAAGGAAATCAGCGTAGGCTTCATCAGGACCACGATATGCATGGAGGATGTTCTCAGAAGTGATGATAAGGACACGTGCACCTCGGTTGTTCTCAGCAAGGTCTTTGGCCAGACGTAGAGTAGTTGCACCGGCATGACATCCTTGGTAGTAAAGCATGACGCGCTTGACAGTTCGGGACAGGCCAAGAAGATGTACAAGTCTGGCATCAGCGCCGGGGCAGTTGGCACCGCTATTAGTGGCAACGATAAGGTGGGTGATCTTAGAAACAGGCTGGCCCCACTCCTTGATGGCTGCCAGAGCTGCCTTTTGTCCCAGCTTGGGCACTTCCTCTACTAGAATGTCAAGTCGGTCATCAAGAGATGGTTCCATGCATGCTGCAATGTTTGGGTGCTCCTTCAGCATCTCTTCTGTTGCATAAAGGTATTTGCTTTGAATTGTGGTCGCCTTGGCTGGAGTAAATTAAAAAAAAAAAAAAATTAAAAACAGAGTAAATGCGCAGAACAGATCTAGAAACGATTGTTCAGATCAGTGACATATAAAAAAGAAATATTGATCATTCCAGTAGACAGACTGTTTATATTTTCTTCTTTTATGCTTATTTAATTATTTAATTATTTTTATTGAAGTCTCCATAAATGGTTATCATGAATGTTTACTGCTCGTGCTGTAAAAAGATGAATATAACTATATATATTGATTAAATACAATTTCTACAAACGAATTATGAATCCAGTGCCACTTTATATATTGTCTATTATATATATAATAATCATGAAATCTTTTTCATAACAATTGAACTCATCTAATTAGATCAATATTATATATATATAGTGCTGGGCTTAGCTAAGCCATGGTGTAAAACGACTTGGTGCTCCACGCTTCATTATTTCAATTTTGAAAATCCAAACTACCGATCCGAACCGCTTAAGTTGTTCTCCATATTGAAATGTGCTTGGAGACCAAATTTTACATTTTTTGGAATTTTTTTACTATTTACTAAGCCACTTTGAAAATCGCTGATCCATTGGTCCAGAATTTTTTACTGTTTTTGCTACTGTTTATCCGGATCAGCGATTTTCAAAGTGGCTTAATAAATAGTAAAAAAATTCCAAAAAATGTAAAATTTGGTATCCAAGCACATTTTAATATGGAGAACAACTTGAACGGTTCGGATCGGTAGTTTGGATTTTCAAAATGAAAATATGACGTGGAGTACCAAGTCATTTTACACCATGACTTAGCTAAGTCCATCTCTCTCTCTCTATATATATATATATATATATATATATATATATATATAAAGAGAGAGAGAGGTTGGCTAATATCAGAACGTTTGTTCTTAGGCCGTGAAACAAATTAACGCTTCGGTTTTACATTTTTAAAATTCAAACAGTCAATCCAAATCGTTTAATATTCAATCTATATTAAAATGTGACTGGAGACCAAATTTTAGATTTTTTTTTAATTTTGTTTACTATTTATTAAGTCAGTTTTAAAATTGTTGTTTTCAATGATACAAAAAAATTTCACTGTTTACTAAAATTAGCAATTTTAAAACTAACTTAATAAATAATAAAAAAATTAAAAAAATGTAAAATTTGGTCTCCAAGCGCATTTTAATATAGAGATCACATCTAATGGTTGGCTAATATCAAAACGTTTGTTCTTAGGCTTTGGAACAAACGCTTCCGCTTTAAAATTTTCAAAGTCCAAACCGTTCAACATTCAATCTATATTAAAATGCACTTGGATACCATAATTTACATTTTTTTTATTTTTTTACTATTTATTAAGTCAGTTTTAAAATCGATATTTTCAATAATTCAGAAACTTTTCACTGTTTATTAAAATCAGTGATTTTAAAATTGACTTATAAAAAAATTTACAAATAATGTAAAATTTGGTGTCCAAACACATTTCAATATAAATATTTTGTTAAGTAGTTCGGATCGACTGTTTGGTCTTTAAAAACTAAGATATAAGCGTGAAATAAAATAAGATTCTTACGTCGCAACTCAAAATAGTACATCTCTATATATATACATAACCACTTTTCCCATTTTTTTAATATCTGGCCGAGAATTTTTTTGTTTAGTTATATTATTTTAACATGATTGGCCTTCGATCTGTGACGGTCCGTGCCAAAAATATAATTATTAAGATATTATTTGATCATAATAAGAACGTCCTTCAAAATAAATAAACGGTAGTGACTATATATGCACATAAGGATGTTAGTTGACTAATCAGGCAATTTAGCACTTGTACTACACATATGTAAAACTAGACAAATGGAACAATTACGTACAGGTATATATATATATATATAGAGTGGCTAAGCTCAAAACGTTTGCACTAAGGGTTTGGTGCAAACGATTTGTTTTCAGATTTTCGAAGTCCAAACGGTCGATCCGAACCGTTCAAGTTGTTCTCCATATTGAAATGTGCTTGGAGACCAAATTTTACATTTTTTGGATTTTTTTTTACTATTTATTAAGCCACTTTGAAAATTGCTGATCACACGGTCCAGAATTTGATTGCACTGTTTTTACTGTTCACCCGAATCAGCAACTTTCAAAATGGCTTAATAAATAGTAAAAAAACTCCAAAAAATATAAAATTTGGTCTCCAAGCACATTTTAATATGGATTAAATATCTAACGGTTTGGATCGACCATTTGAACTTTCCAAATAGGAGAACCAAATTGTTTGCACCAAACCCTTGGTGCAAACGTTTTGAGCTTAGCCACTCTCTTTCTCTCTCTCTCTCTCTCTCTCTATATATATATATATATATATATATACACACACACACACACACATATATAGTAAATGAAATATATATAAATTTAAGGACCACTTACAAATTTTGACAAACTTTTTCTTGAGCTCAGTTAGGTGCTCTGTGTTGGTGATTTTGAAGTAACGGTCATTGATGTAATCTACAGACAACTTTTGGGGTGGAACTGCAGTGCCTACTGCAAGGATGCTAGCAAAACCCTCTGACCGTTGCTGCACAAGATCCATGATGAAAACCTTTTTTTGTTTGCTTTATGATTTGGCTAATATATGTTGCTAGAACTGTTTAAGAAATTAGAGAAGTTTTTGTACTGGTGCAAGAAAGATGAGTATATGGAAAGCTTTAAATAGAGGAATTAGTTTGGAAAATGTCACCATCATTTTAATTGTTATTAAATTAAATATATTAAAAAATAATTATTATATGAGTTCCTCTTTTCCAGTCCCCCAATCGTCCATGCATCGACCTTCCTCTAATGATGGCTAATATCAAAACGTTTGTTCCGGAGCCCCTATGATATCAATTGGTTTTTCAATTTGTAAAGTCCAAACAATCGATCCAAACCGTTAGATATTTCTCTTTATTAAAATGTGCTTGGAGACCAAATTTTAGATTTTTTGTAACTTTTTACTATTTATTAAGTCAGTTTTAAAATCGCTAATTTTAATAAACAGTGAAAAATTGTGGTTCATTGAAAACAAAGATTTTAAAACAGACATAATAAATAGTAAAAAATTCCAAAAAATATAAAATTTGGTCTCCAAGTACGTTTTCAATCAATATAGATTGAATGTTAAACAGTTTTGACTTTAGTGTTCTGGAAATGTCTTAGATAATAAATTTGAATGACATATTTATATGAGACGGGAACCAACAACTACAAAATATATTTCGAAAGATATCAATGTTTAGATCATAAATAGTTTCTAACCAAAGTTTTTGCCGCCAGGAATCAGTATCAAGATCATAAATAGTACCTAACCGTGCCAACTTCCAACTGCACTAAAATAGGTCGAGCCGGAACAAGTAATCTATTTGGGCCCGCCTTCTTTATTGTCCTACCAGTTACCCATACACACTGCATTCTAAGCCATTTTTTTAACAAAAATCTCTATTTATCCTCCTGCCTCTTTTTTTTTTTTTTTTTCCTTTTAGCAAACAAATCATTTAATTCAACAGTTGATCTCAATTAGAGTTAGTACAAAATCGCTCAAACTCGTAACTCAATCATAACTAGCTCATTAGCTGCTTACTTTTAACTCGCTCATTTTACAACTCGAGTCAGTTCCAACTCAAGTTGGCTGACTCGTTTAATAAATGAGCTGAGTTTAAACATATCCCAACTCGCTTATTAACAACTCGAGTTACACAAAATTCGTCACAATAAATCTCAGGCCCTTCTAAATGACTCCTAAGTTGTTGTTTGGATTGTTTGTTTTGTTAGTTATCTTGTTAATTATGTTTGAATTGTTTGTATTTAGATAAACTCTTACTAAGCCATTTAAATAATTCGTGTTTAGATAAACTCTTACTAGCATATAATTATAACTAAGGAAATTGACTGGTTAAACGAGTTGTGAGCGAACTCGAGTTGGCTTCACAGTTCGTTATATTATCATCCCAACTCGAATTGACTCGCTCATTAACTAAATGAGCTGAACACGAGTTGGAGGTAACTCGCTCAAACTTGACTCATTTACAGCCCTAATCTCAATCGTACACGGTTGCTTCATAAGAAACCATATATAAATGTTGAGATCTTTCAGACTCAGTTTCTATTTTTATTGACTGTTTGTGTGTGGTTTGAGCTCATTTTTGCGCCAGTGCATCCATCTTTTACACACTGTTTTATTGGAAATGGCTCAGAAC
This sequence comes from Carex kokanica, assembly GCA_025461125.1. NCBI lineage: Eukaryota > Viridiplantae > Streptophyta > Magnoliopsida > Poales > Cyperaceae > Carex > Carex kokanica. The sequence continues at coordinate 324,345 of JAJGRX010001237.1, forward strand.
CGTGTACGATGTGCCGTGTATGATTAGTGTTTGTTGTAGTAGTATTAGGTGTTTATGTTAATTAATGAGCATATAATTGTCTAAACTTCTATACGGTAACAACAGTTTTTAAATAGTAATTATTGATCTATAAAGATCTTCTAAAAATAAAAGATTCAGATTGTAGAACTTTTTTCAAGATATGAATGTGAAGAGAAAAAGAATTTTGATAAAAGAGAAAACACATATATAATGAAGAATCATGAAATTTGCTAAAAAGGAATGGATAGAAGTATCGACGGAGCCTTAAAAAAGAATAACAATATTGGTTCAGAAGAGATAGGAGTAGGTCTCATGGGCATCGGATCTACTTTTGGATCTATTTAGTTTCAATACTGTCTGATCAGTATTAAAATCTGTGCGCACGAAATTAAAGCAGACACATACGGATTTTAATGTAAAATGCACGCATCTTAATATTAATTGAATAAATCCATCAAACCAAAGTAGGTCCGATACCCTGAATTCGGTTCAGAATGTCGGGAACGACTTTAGGGGACACTGTTGGAAGTCCACTAATTTATTTCGATCCAACGTGTTGTACAGTCCTACTTAAAAGAGTCCTTAATTGCTGATTAGTCCTTAATTCAATATTTATTGTTGCTATAGAGGTGATATATATGTCTGGCTGACGTGTCGTGCATGGTTTTGAAATACTGATGAAAATAGTGATCGATGTTATTTTCAACCATATATGCAAGTACAGTTAATTAATGTTGAGAGCTTTCAAACTAGGTTTCCATTTTTATTGACTGTTTGTGGTTGGATTGTAATTTATGTTCTTTTTATTTTGTTTCTTTTATTTTGCCATAGCATGATTAAGCTAAATTTCTCATCTCTAGAGTGAGAGTTGTACTAGAATTCTTAATTATGTTTTAGTATATGTTTATGTTTTGTTTATGTTATGGTTTGAGTTTTTCTTTGTACTTTAAATTCATTTTTATTATATCATTTCATAAATAGTTATGTCTACTATATGCCAATGATTTCCACATACTAATAGGTGTTAAGTCGTTGCATCCTTGTATGAGAAGGATAAATGCATGTAAGTACTCCAAATACTTTGACTAACGAGGTTTGACAGCGGTTTAAAAACTAGAGTTAGAACCTAGTGGACTCTCTTGATAAGATAACGTAAATTGTATTTTAAATAACATTAGAAAGCACTTCGATTAAGTAGGGTCTTTGGGATATTTCAACTACAGGTTAGTATAGGGAAATAATATAATTGCGTACCTAAAATTAATACTTTAGTCTTGGTAGCCCAAAATCCGATCGCAAGATCGGAAAACCTTTCAAATCACATAAACAAACACCTAGCACGCCCTGCGGGTAGTGACAGTGCCACATGCAGAGTAGCTATGGGGCAATCTAGGCTGCATGCGACAGTGTTAGTACCGTATGCAACGTAGATAAACGTCGGAACTTGTACTCACGTGATTAAGAAGGATAGGAAACCTGAATCTTAGATGCTCTCTATCTACTATTTAACATTTACCTTGATTGCACTTATCACCACCACCTCAAACTTTCAAAAATCCAATAACCTAAACTAATGAAAATTGTTTAAAATCTAATACACTAAAGTCACATTTTTTTTTTTTTCTATTTCTAATTTTCTGATGTTTGGTAGCTACTGAGAGTCTAAATAAAGGAGAGGAATTAATATCACTGTTTGTTATTTGAATTACGAAGATCAAGTAACAAGGATCCATGATATATATTGGAAGTATTGTATTTACTTCACTACTGAAATTGTTTTTTGGGAACAAAATAATTTATTTGACCAAAAAATATGTCCTAATTACTTCTAATAAAAGAATGTTGGCTTGGAGGTTTCAAAATGCCAAATATTTATAACATAAACTTGGTCAACAACAACAAGGGAACTTAATTAGTTTTCTCTTGTATAAAAGAAGGGAACTTAATTAGGTTTTTTAATGCGAAGTTTTAAAATTTACTCTCTCTTAGTTATATACATGATGTATTAGACTGCAACTTTATTCAGTTATTCAACGCATATAATTTCTAACCAGCTTAATAAATAGTAAAAAAATTCCAAAAAATATAAAATTTGGTCTTCAAGCACATTTTAATATATATTGAACATCTAACGATTTGGATTTGTTGTTTGAACATCAAATACTAAAATTTGATCCCGTAAGCACTTCGGTCGAAGTGCTTCCGGAAGCAATTTAGCCAGACTATATATATATAGGAAAATGTTAATATGTTACGCGTAGCATAGAGGGCCCGTGCTATGGCTGAATATTTGAGTTTTCAAAATCCGAACGGTTGATCCGAATCGTTCAACAGGATCTCCATATAAATATGTACTTGCAAACCAAATTTTACATTTTTTAGAATTTTTTTACTATTTTTTAGATAGGTAGAAAATCACTTGATCTGAAAATTCTGTACCATTCAGATCAAGTGATTTTCTACCTATCTAAAAAAATAGTAAAAAAATTCTAAAAAATGTAAAATGTGGCTTGCAAGTACATATTCATATGGAGATCATGTTGAACGGTTCGGATTGACCGTTAGGATTTGAAAACTCAAATATTGAGCTGTAGCACGAAGGCCCTATATGCTACGCGTAGCACCGTAGCCAACTCCTATATATATATATAGGTTGGCTAATATCAAAACGTTTGTTCCTAGGCCGTGGAACAAACGCTTCGGTTTTTACATTTTCAAAGTTCAAACAGTCGATCCAAACCGTTCAATATTCAATCTATATTAAAATGTGCTTGGAGACCAAATTTTACATTTTTTTAATTTTTTTACTATTTATTAAGTCAGTTTTAAAATCTTTGTTTTCAATGATCGATCCAGAAATTTTTCACTGTTTACTAAAATTAGCAATTTTAAAACTAACTTACTAAATAGTAAAAAAAAATGTAAAATTTGGTCTCCAAGTACATTTTAATATAGATATCACATCTAATGGTTGGCTAATATCAAAATATTTGTTCCTAGGCCGTGGAACAAACACTTCCGTTTTTACATTTTCAAAGTCCAAACCATTCAACATTCAATCTATATTAAAATGTACTTGGAGACCATAATTTATATTTTTTGAATTTTTTACTATTTATTAAGTCACTTTTAAAATTATTGTTTTCAATGATCCAAAAAATTTCATTGTTTATTAAAATCAGCGATTTTAAAACTGACTTAGAAAATAGTAAAAAAATTTCAAAAAATGTAAAATTTGGTCTCCAAGCACATTTCAATATGGATATCTTGTTGAGTAGTTCGGATAGACTGTTTAGTCTTTGAAACTGGAGATATGAACGTGAAGTAAAATAAGATTCTTACTTTGCAACTCATCATAACCTATCTCCTTATATATAGCCACTTTTCACATTTTTTTTAATATCTGGCCGAGAATTTTTTTGTTTGGTTATATTAACATGATTGACCTTCGATCTGTGAAGACTGTGATGGTCCGTGCCAAAAATATAATTAATAAGATATTATTTTATCATAATAAGAACGTCCTTCAAAATAAATAAACGGTAGTGACTATATATGCACATAAGGGTGTTAGTTGACTAATCTGGCAATTTAGCACTTGTACTCCACATATGTAAAACTAGACAAATGGAACAATTACGTACAGGTATATATATATATAGTAAATGAAATATATATAAAAATTTAAGGACCACTTACAAATTTTGACAAACTTTTTCTTGAGCTCAGTTAGGTGCTCTGTGTTGGTGATTCTGAAGTGAAGGTCATTGATGTAATCTACAGACAACTTTTGGGGTGGAACTGCAGTGCCTACTGCAAGGATGTTAGCAAAACCTTCAGACCGTTGCTGCACAAGATCCATTATGAAAACCTTTTTTTTGTTAGCTTTATGATTTGGCTAATATATGTTGCTAGAACTGTTTAAGAAATTAGAGAAGTTTTTGTACTTGTGCAATATGAGGATATGGAAAGCTTTAAATAGAGGGATTAGTTTGGGAAATGTCAGCATCATTTTAATTGTTTTTAAATTAAATATATTAAAAAAATAATTATATGAGTTCCTCTTTTCCAATCCCCCAATCGTCCATGCATCGACCTTCCTGTAATGATGGCTAATATCAAAACGTTTGTTCCGGAGCTCTTGTGATATCAATTAGTTTTCCGATTTGCAAAGTCCAAACAGTCGATCCAAACCATTAGATGTGATCTCTATATTAAAATGTGCTTGGAGACCAAATTTTAGATTTTTTTGTAACTTTTTACTATTTATTAAGTCAATTTTAAAATCACTAATTTTAATCAACAGTGAAAAATTTTGGTTCATTGAAAACAACGATTTTAAAACTGACTTAAAAAATAGTAAAGAAATTCCGAAAAATGTAAAATTTGGTCTCCAAGTACATTTCAATATAGATTGAATGTTGAACAGTTTGGACTTTAAAAATGTAAAAACCAAAACGTTTGTTCTAAGGTCTAGGAACAAACGTTTTGATATTAGCCAACCTGCTCTCTCCCTGTATATATATAGAGAGAGAGAATTATTACTTTTTTTAAAAGCAATAATTAAACCATAATTAGAATTTTTTTTATAAACCATAATTAATTTTTTTTTTTTACGAAACCAACATGATTACTTTTTTTTATATAAAACATGAGTTTTTTTTTTATTTTGGACCGAAATGTTATTTCGGTCTGATCTCCTTTTTGGTTTTTCTGTGGTACTGGTTTCACAAGTTTTCATATGAGCCACCACAGAAAATCCAAAAAAAAATGGTAATCATGCTGATTTCGTAAAAATATTTTTTTAATTATGGTTTATAAAAAACATTCCCCTAACTACCTTCTCTGGAAAGCTAAGCTATAGCATACTCCTTCCTAGTTATCTAATTTATATTTACATCAGTCCTGATAGGATGTGGACCTATCACATTCCAAATGGATAAGAAGCCGTATATCTAGGAGCTAGGACAAGTTCTTTGAAGAAAATTAAAGAGATCAATCTTTAGATCAATGGTTCCAAAGAGATCAATGCTAAGATCATAAATAGTATCCAGGGGCGAAACATAGGTATAGCTGGGGGGTGCTAAGCCACCCCAAGTTTGAAATTTTTTATTACTAAGTATATAGAAACCATTTGATATTCAAAGTTAAAGGACTTCAATGTAAATTTTAAAATATAAAACTAGATTTATTTCTATTTGGGCCAGTGGGCCTTTGGTCCTTGCGCAGTGGAAGAGAACAAAATTAAAACCCTTTCCATATTAGAAATGTAATAAACAAATAATATTTTTTATAGAGTCCGGCTAGTATGACATCGGTGTCATATGACATAAACTACAAAATTGATTAGATAGACTTCAACGACTAATCTAATCTGTTCAAACCGATTTACTTTATTAGTGATGCGTTTACATGCAAAAAAAAATATTTTCTAGTTATTGTAGTATCAAATCAAGCGGTAAAAAATGTTGAAAATTAATGCATTAAAATTAACTTAAAAACTCACACATTTGACCGCTTGACTTGATTATAACTTTATAAGTAAATTCGACAAAATTATAAATTTTGCATGTAAACACACAACTAGTGAAATAGATCAGTTTGAACGGTTTAGATTCACTGTTTGAAATTAATTCGATAGATTTTGGAGTTTGTGTTATATAAGCTGAAATGACACTAATGTCATACTAATCAGACTCTTTATTATAGCACCGAGTAAAGAGCCCGTTGTTGAAATCCTGGTAATAATATTATTTAGCACCCCCTATACTCAAATCCTAGTTTCGCCCTGATAGTATCTAACCAAAGTTTTTGCAGCCAGGAATCAGTATCAAGATCATAAATAGTACCTAACCGTGCCAACTTCCAACTGCACTAAAATAGGTCGAGCCGGACCAAGTAATCTATTTGGGCCCGCCTTCTTTATTGTCCTACCAGTTACCCATACACACTACTCTCCCTCGTGCATTCTAAGCCATTTTTTAACAAAAATCTCTATTTATCCTCCTGCCTTTTTTTTTTTTTTTCCTTTTAGCAAACAAATCATTTAATTTAACAGTTGATCTCAATTAGAGTTAGTACAAAATCGCTCAAACTCGTAACTCAATCATAACTCGCTCATTAGCTGCTCACTTTTAACTCGCTCATTTTACAACTCGAGTCAGTTCCAACTCAAGTTGGCTGACTCGTTTAATAAATGAGCTGAGTTTAAACATATCCCAACTCGCTCATTAACAACTCGAGTTACACAAAATTCGTCACAATAAATCTCAGGCCCTTCTAAATGACTCCTAAGTTGTTGTTTGGATGGTTTGTTTTGTTAGTTATCTTGTTAATTATGTTTGTATTTAGATAAATTATTACTAAGCCATTTAAATAATTCATGCTTAGATAAACTCTTACTAGCATATAACTATAACAAAGGAAATTGACTAGTTAAACGAGTTATGAGCCAACTCGAGTTGGTAATGAGCTGAACTCGAGTTGGCTTTACAGTTCGTTATTATCATCCCAACTCGAATAGACTCGCTCATTAACTAAATGAGCTGAACATGAGTTGGAGGTAACTCGCTCAAACTTGACTCAGGGCCGAATCCAGGATTTTCGTTGGGGGGGTGACAAAAAATATCGAATCGGATTTAAATACCTAATCGAATTTAAATTCATTAACCAATTTGGTACTCGATAAAAAACAATGTTTTAACTTATACTTTCCAATGCTTTGACTTGTAATTTATGATCCTCTAACTTATAATTCTAATTACCAATCAAAATTCAACAAATTTATTTCAATTTTAACCTTAAATTTAACCCGAATTACAAATCAAATGTCCAGAGGGGGGGCAAAAAAAAGTCCAAGGGAGGCAAAGTCGGTCGAGACCGATAAATCTCCACTAAAACTCAAAATCCAGGGGGGCTGCCCCTCCCTCGGAACACTCTGGGTCCGCCCCTGCTCATTTATAGCCCTAATCTCAATCATACACGGTTGCTTCATAAGAAATCATATATAAATGTTGACACCTTTCAGACTCGGTTTCTATTTTTATCAGTGTTCTAAATAGCGCGCTATAGCGCCGCTATAGCGTTTTTGGACCCCAAACGCTACGCTACAACATCAAAGTGCGCTATTTGCGCTACGGCCGCTATAGCGGCCGCTACAGCGCTATTTGCGCTATACAATATGAGTTTTTTTTTTTTTAAGCAATTTATATGGGTTTTAAATAAAGATAAAAAAAATCTCAAACCGAAATTGAATTTGTTGCTACTTGCTACAAATAAATCAATTTGAAATTGGGAATAGAAATTGAAATTTGAATAGAAAAAAAGTCCAAACCGGAATTAAAATTTGAATAGAAAAAAAAAATAGATTAATGTCATGAATCATGATACTTAAGATATTTTTAATAGGAAAAATCGATAGTTTATGATATTACTATGGATATTTTGAACCGCAATTTGGACTTTGTACGAGTTCAATATGAATATTATAATTTCTTAATTACTTTGGTGTTATTTATTGTTCTATGAGACCTTAGATAATGTTGATATTTAGTACAAATATTGAATATACGAAATGTAAAAAAAAAAAAACGCTATTTGGAATAGCTTCCGCTATAGCGACGCTATTCGCTATAGCTTTTTTTTTAGCCTTCCCGCTACGACGCTATAAACGCTATTTAGAACCTTGATTTTTATTGATTGTTTGTGTGTGGTTTGAGCTCATTTTTGCGCTAGTGCATCCATCTTTTACAAACTGTTTTATTGGAAATGGCTCGGAACCGTGTACGATGTGCCGTGTATGATTAGCGGTTTTGTAGTAGTGTTAGGTGTTTATGTAAATTAATGAGCCTATAATTGTCTCAACTTCTATCCGGTAACGACATTTTTAAAATATTAATTGTTGATTTATAAAGATCTTCTAAAAATAAAAGATTCAGATTGTAGAACTTTTTTTTTCAAGATATGAATGTGAAGAGAAAAAGATTTTTGATAAAAGAGAAAACAAATATATAATGAAGAATCATGAAATTTGCTAAAAAGGAATGGATAGAAGTATTGACCGAGCCTTAAAAAAAATTAACAATATTAGTTCAGAAGAGATAGGAGTAGGTCTCGCATCGGATCTATTTTTGGGTTCATTTAGTTTCAACACCGTCCAATCAGTATTAAAATTTATGTGCACGAAAAGTAAAGCAAACACATACGGATTTTAATGTAAAGTGCATGTATCTTAATATTAATTGGATGGTCATTAAACTCATCAAACCAATGTAGGTCCGATGCCCATCAGACCTACTCTGAATTCGGTTCAGAATGCATCGGGAACGACTTTAGGGGACACTCTGAATTCGGTTCACATTATTTCGATCCAACGTGTTGTACGGTCCTACTTAAAAGAGTCCTTAATTGCTGATTAGTCCTTCAATTTATTGTTGCTATAGAGGTGATATATATATATATAGAGTAATGCTACAGTGCTTTGGGAAGTAAAGAGGGTGTTTTACTTCCCGCTCATATCTCCATTTTCAAAGTTCAAATAGTCAATTTGAACTTCTCAACATGATCTTCATATTGAAATGTGCTTAGAGACCAAATTTTATATTTTTTGGAAATTTTTACTATTTTTTTAGAATTTTTGAAAATCAGTGTTTTTCTGAATTTTTTATTATTTTTTTATTTCATGAAAAGCTGTGATTTTCAAAAATTCCAAAAAAATAGTAAAAAATTTCCAAAAAATGTAAAATTTGGTCTCCAAGCATATATCAATATGAAGATCATGTTGAGATGTTCGGACCGACAATTTGAACTTTGAAAATGAAGATATGAGCGGGAAGTAAAACACCCTCTTTACTTCCCAAAGCACCGTAGCCTATCTCTATATATATATATCTGGCTGAGGTGTCGTGCATGGTTTTGAAATACTGAAGAAAATAGTGATCGATGTTATTTTCAACCATATATGATATTTTTCAAGTACACAGTTAATTAATGTTGAGAGCTAGCTTTCAGACTAGGCTTCCATTTTTATTGACTGTTTGTGGTTGGTTTGACCGTTTGAGCTCATTTTTCTAGACTTGGCAGACAGTACGTGGTATGCATTAAAAAAAAAAATGTGATATTTACAACAATGCCTACGGCTGAGGCCTACAACGAGCCATGCCTGCTCATTTTTAAGTTAATCTTAATAAATGAATTTTTTATTTTTATGTCTTGATTTGGTACTAAAATAATTAGAAAAATTATAAATTTTGCATGTAAATGCATTACTCCTACAATAGATTGCTTTGAATAATTTGGATTTATTGTTTCAAGCCAAACTAATAAATTTTAGAGTTGATGATACTAAATGATATCATATTCTATTGTGTCATTAATTAGCTGATTAAGACGATCAACGCCCCAAAGCAACTCACAACGCTATTGATACAAAGATCACTGTGCTGTGCTGTGCTGTGCTCCTCTATCACAAAGATCACTGTGCTGTCCTCCTCTATCACAAAGATCACTGTGCTGTGCTCCTCTATCACTGTGCTGTGCTCCTCTTCCTCAACCAAACATTAATAATTTTAAACACTTCTATTTATTCTACTATAGTAATAATGTTAGATTACTTTTTTTATATACAATTAGCATATTTATACTAAAATACGCTAAATTACTTGAAATTATGTTAAATTACGCTGAATTACACTAAATTTCACTAAATTACAATAATTATGTTAAATTATGCTAAAATACGGTAAATTATGCTAAATTACGTATGAATAGGGCCGATTTTGTGCTGATTTGGTGCCATCTTTCATACATAATTTAGCGTAATTTACCATATTTTAGCATAATTTAACATAATTTCAAGTAATTTAGCGTATTTTAGTATAAATATGCTAATTGTATATCAAAAAAAGTAATCTAACAAATATTTAAAAAAATTCTATTTTTTAGTGTTAGATTTCAGCATTTTTGCTATTTGTCTCTCTAAAAAAAGAAAAAAGAAAAAAAGGAAAGGTACCAGTCATTTTCTAGCCGGTACCGAAAACAATTAAAACCAGTCAGAAAATGACCGATATGGATAGCTTTATAAATTCCAATGCAACTTGGGTATATTTATTAATTTGTAATTAACTTTGGATATTAATAGAAATGTCGGCCTCTGTAATTGTACCAATTTTTTTTTTTTAGGATAACATATTAGGTGAATTAACTAACCAATGGATAGGAAAGGCAAAAGCCCCTGGACTCCTTATTCTGATTCAACCAAAACCATTATGAAGTCTTATTTAATACTTTAATTTCCCAATTAAATAAAAAAAAAACTCAAACCTACGAAACCCCAACCGTCTAGCATTAGTAAAATAGCAAAACATATCATATATATATAGAATTTCATCTTAAGTGCTACTGCTCTATTAAGTTGTTAGATGTGCTTTAGAATTCGTGCGATATCATCAAACAATAACAGAACGAATGGTAGCTAGTTTCCGTCTGTCTAATCTTTATTCGTTCTCTATATGTGCAGAGAGATGAACAAAGATGCTTTACAACGTGGAGTATATGTTTTACTTAAATTCCTCAACAACTACATGATCTTTGTCGGAAAATGTACTAGGAAACAAAATTATATATAAAAAAAAAAATTCAACTATTAGATATGTATAGGAAGTCTATTGAGATTCTAGATCATACAAAAATAATTATTTTCTGCCTATGTACCAAAATAGTGTTCTTACGTTCATTAAATTTCTTTATAAGCTTAATTTCAAAATAAATTTAATAAGCTTAAGTTTACTAATCCAATACTGTTAAAACATATATATACCCTATGAATATGAATAATGTGTTTATATAAATAAATTTCGAATAAATTAAGTATAAATAAAATCTAGTAAAAAAAATGAAAAATAAATGAATAAATGAATTAAAATAAGTCAACCTCTTTCTATAAATTATTCATTTTAACACATCACTCATAAACATTACTACAAAAACATTAATCATACACGGTATATTATATATGAATGTGAGAAAATTCTAAACATTATGTAAAGGGAGGAGACATTCATGCGAAAATGAGCTTAATCATACACACACAGTCATATCAAACGCAATCGTGTATGCAAGGTCCCAACATTCATACACGGTTTCTAAGAAACTATCTACGGTTGTACTCCTTCATATACGGTTTTTTTCTGAACAAACTGTGTATGCTTTTTCTCAATTTCCAAACATTGTTCTGTAGTAAAAGTTGTGTACGATTTATTAGTGTATCTCAATCAACCGCTTTTAAACATTAATTTCTTGAAGAGATCGCCCCTCAACCGCCTCTTCACACCTCTTTCATTTAAGTCCAGTCCAGTCCCTTTTCTGCTCATTTCTCATTATTTTCTTTTTCTTTCCTCTAATGGTTGTAGGTCGAGATTTTTCTCATCTTCATTTCTCCCTCGTGTGCAACCTTATTTTTTTGTCGAGAATTGACATGATGACACCCAAAACTATGATGAGCCAAATACCTCCACCACCTTCAGACGGAGAAGAGAAAAATCAATCATGCATTGATTTGTTTAATATTCAATAACTAGAAAGTTCATTTTGTACGTTGCATATTTGTGAATCCATGTATTTTGTATGTATGTTGTTAGGTTAATTATGTTACCTGTAAATATGTATTTATGTACAAATTAGTTTAATTATAAATTTTTCCATTATGAGACGGGAACCAACAACTGCCATTACTGTTTGACCGAAATATCTATCTCATTGATCTAGATATATACTTTCCATTATAAGTATCTAACCAAAGTTTTTGCCGCCAGGAATCATTATCAAGATCATAAATAGTACCTAATTAAATAAGGGTGGTAGCGTGCCAACTGCACATGAGGTGAAGGTTTGAATAGAGAATAGCACAACAAATTAACACATGAAGTAGACCGTTATTAGACGAAAATGTTAAATCATGTAGTACTCAAATTATGATTGGGTCTGGATATATGTTCAATGAATTGGATTGTAGGTATGGATCTATTTATTGGTAGGATGGAAGGATCGCCAGGCCAAGGCATACCTAATATTTTGGAGGTAGTATAATTAATAGGTTACAACTTACAACTATATATATATATAATTCCTGCTGCTTTAATATTTAGCCAAATCCAATGTACCGACGAAGGATCGATCTGATTGAAATCTATCATTTATGAAGTTTAATTTTTATTTAAATGGAAAAACCAATTAAATCGAATTATTTTTTAATTATTATTTTATGATTGGAGCCATAAATATATAGTTGGTGAAGTATTTATTAGGAGATATTTATAATTTGCTCGTATATTTTATTCAATTTACAATTACCTTGTTGGAGCATCTATATTGAAATTTCTCTTTTATTTCTAAAATTACATTAGTATTTCTAAGTCCGACTAGTATAACATCGGTGTCATATGACACCAACTTTAAAACTTATTGGATAGACTTCAATCGACAAATTCAAACCGATGTACTTTATGAGTGATGCATTTACATACAAAATTTTATTTTTTTTCGAGTTATTTTAGTACCAAGCCAAGTGGTAAAAAAATGTGAAAAATGAATACCTCAAAATTAACTTAAAAACTCCCACATTTGACACATTGATTTAATGCTAAATAAATTTAAAAAAATATAAATTTTGCATGTAAATGTACAACTAAAGAAGTAGATCGGTTTAAACGGTTTGGATTTGTCGCTTGAAATCAATTCGATAGGTTTTGGAGTTGGTGATATATACTATATAGGCTGAAATGACACTAAAGTCATATATACTAGCTGATACGTCCTATCTAGGGGAGAGTAGGCCGTACGTGAGAATACTTGGATTTGGGCTCTTCCCGTCTCGAGGAAACGGGCCGAGGTTTGGAAAGTGGATTGTCAGTTCCCGGAGTGGGAAAGTGAGGAGGTATTCGGACTCTATTCTATATGATACCTCGCATTGTCGGAAAAATCAGCCCCTGTTCAATGGAGCTTTTTTCCTTAAATAGGTCGTCCCCTAACCGTCATTCCACGTTGTCAGAGCGGTTAGGAGAGTTCGCATAGGAGCGGTGACGCTCGCATAGAAGGCGGTCACTAAATCGCACCCGTAATGTACGGATACAAAAGCGGTGACTGTAAGCCGAGCCCGAGCTGGACTCTTGTAGGGCAAGGCCCGGTTAGGCTTTGTCGGGCAAGACCCAGTTAGGTTTTGTCGGACAAAATCTAATTGGGCCTTGCTGGGCTGAGTTGTTGCCGGATCATGAGTCCTATTTCATTTGATCTCGGATTGGCCTCGAATGGGGTCCGAATCCCGGACTATTTTTTATCCAAAACTGGTTCTATGAGGGTCTTTGGTACATGGCCCTATCACTAGCCTTTGTATTCAATGGTACATCTAATAGAGGAAAGCAAACATTCAATGAAACCCCCGACTTTATTTTCCTTTGTATTCAATTAGTCAGATAATTATGTAATTGCTGGCGTTGAACTATTGATTAAATAGCTATACTTGTAAATTTGAGAAATAGTTAATTGTTGATTTAACTATTTTCATGAAATTAAGGCTCTTGTAGCAGTTTGAGATTTTCATTTGGACTTACTTCAGCATTCTATAAATATTATTATTATTATTATTATTATTATTATTATTATTATTATTATTATTATTATTTATGATATTTTTTTATTATTATTACTATTTTTGAAAATTGAATCTGTATTTTTTTAAAGAGACAAGAGCTCGTGGCACTGCATCGATCAAGAATCTCAAAAGACAAATGAAAGAAAAAGGCCAGATGAGTTGGACTTTCCAATTCATAAAGAAATAAGACCTAGCCCACGTTCTTTATAAATATTATTTAATCCCAGCAATAGTATGATTTCTTGTTTTGCCCCTGATTATCGATAATTGATAATAACATGCTAAAAGTATTAGTTATATTTAACTTGTTAGAGAAATATTATGCAATCGTTGGCTAAAAGTGTAACAATTAACTTGATAAATAACCAAAAGTAACAGGTTTTATAGCACAAACAAATTACTTTATAACGAATAATGAACATTACAAAAATTTCACCAATCTTATTAGCTTTTAATACTTTTCAATTTTCCTATTTAATTTGAAACTTGTGCGACCAAGTTAATGCGATGCTGTTCTTATTATAAAAATATATGCTCCCATAGTACTTCATTTATGATCTAACTTTTAAATAAAAAATTACAAATACATCATATGTATTAGATCTTTATCAACTATATATCAGCATTTAACTTCTATTTATCTTTCAAATTTAAAACTAATTCATCGGGTTTTTATCTTGTGTTGAATTACATTAAACTAGTACTTTATATTTTTTATAAATTATATATACGTCTTGTTTTTTTTTTAAACAATATTTTTGCCAAAAAAAAAATTCGGAGTTACTGATACGAACTCGACTGATTCATACGTATACAACAAAAAGGGACTTCAGCGACCGGTTAGGTCGCCGGTCGCTGAAGACCCCAAAAAAAAAAGTTTCTGCGACGAAACCTTCAGCGACCAGTGTCCAAAGCCTTCAGAGACCGATTTGGCCCAGTCACTTAAGAGTATTCCTAAAAAATCTCCGTCAAAGTCTTTCTTCTCTCTCTCTGCTTCCCACGACTTAGGTTTAGCCAAAAAAAAAACCGCCGACCCCGCTGCCGCCTGACTTCCGACCACCCCGACCTCTCCTCTCTCTCTCTCTCTCTGGCTAGCCCGACCTATCCTCTCTGCTGGCCACTGCCGCTGCCGCCCGACCTCTCCTCTCTGCTGGCCACCGCTGCTGCCGCCCGATCCCCGGCCGCTCGACCCCGCTGCCGACCGACCCCGACCTCTCCTCTCTCTCTGTCTCTCTCTCTAGATCTCTCGGCAATAGGAGGGGGTATAGGGGTTAAAGCAAGAAAGGAATCTACCATTTGAAAGCATGGTTTTGCTTCTGGTTTTGCATTGTTTGCATTTTAGCTTTTCGTTTTGTCATGCCTGGTCCTATGTTATGTATACACACTACTTTCCAACCTAGCTACTATCGATTGTTGCAATGGCAAGGACATCACATGGATTGAAAAAAAATTGGGTTAAATTGAAATGTGCTTTGATTAGTTAGGTTAATTGGTTTGATTAATTGATTGGTTAATTGATTAATTGATTTTATTAATTGGTTTGATTAGTTTGGTTAATTGGTTTGATTAATTGATTGGTTAATTGGTTTTAGGAGTTGTAGTAGTTTAATCTTGGAAAGAAAGAAGGAGAGGAGAAAACTCGATCTTTAAGGGAGTAATTGCTTGTAATCAGGCAAGTTTTCTCTCTTTCTTAACTCTATGCTGGTTAATTATATTATTAATTGTGTACTACAATTCGTTAGTTATTAATATAATATTATTTTATGATCCAACTAAACCGGAACATTTAGTATGCCTTTCAGGTGTTGGGCGTGCTTCAACCACAGATCAACCAATTCATGGAGGAGTTGAGGCGTAGCGTGGGACGTTCTTCGTCTCATCAGGTACGGAATTCGATTTTTGGGTATGTTTGAATCCAATAAGGACATCCTAAAAATGTTAGTTATATTCTCACAGGGATGTTCTAGCTCGCACCATGCATCGAATCCCGATGCTCAGGATGACAGTGGGGATGATATGGGAGATGACTATATCTAGTTTTAGGACGTTTTGTATGAGTTTTAGATAGTTTGATTTTTATGTCGTACTTTAGATATTTTATTTTTATGTGGTACTTTAGATATTTGTTATTTGATGTTTATGTAGTACTTTAGATATTTCATGTTTATGTCGTTTTGTGAGTTGCTTGGTACGTACCAATTAAATTGCTTGTGAATTACTTTTAAATTGTTTGGTGCTTGGTACGTTTTGTACCAGTATTTTATATTGTATATTTGAATTGCTTGTGAATTGTTCGGTACGTTTCGTACCAATTGGGGTTGGAGAAATATAAATGAACATAATGGGTTCAATGGTTGTTATATTTGTTTGGTACATTTTGTACCAATTGGGGAAAAGAAAAATAACAACAAATATCAAAAAAAAAATCTTACCCTTCTGCGACCGACTTTGGGCCCATCAGCGACCGCCCAATCGATTTATGATGGTCTTCCGCCACATTAGCATATATCATCAGCGACCGATCTCATCGGTCGCTATAGGGTCATCTGTGACCGATTTTTAACCCTTCAACAACCGGTGATGTCAGCGGGGTGGGCATCAGCAACGGAGCAACTGCAACCGATTTCGGCCTTCTGCGACCGGTGCTCCCTGTTGCGACCGGCACCTTACCCTTCTTTGACTGATTTGGCCGGTCGCAAAAGGATTCGGCTGTTGTAGTGTACTGAGTCAATCAATTTCGATTTCATAAGAAGCAATGTCGTTGCTAGATACACATGTAACATAAAAAAATATACGATGAACTTGTCTAAACACGATTTATTTACTGTAGCGTGACTCATAAATTGAAAACTAGTTACATTTTTGTATGTAGAAATAATATAAAAATATATCCAAATCGGCTACTTTGATTTATATTTTTTTCATACTAGGTACTGTTAGGTAAATTCAATTCTTTTATCTTTTTTAGGCGATAAAAAAGCGATCTGAAAAAAAAACAGAGAAAAAAAAATCCAGAAAAAAAAGAAAAAGAAAAAACAATTTTATTTTCAGTGATTATGTCGATCCATCAGATTCAGATGGATCACCTCTCACAGAAATTTGCAAATCTCACTTCTAATAAAGGCCCAGAGCTCCATGCCCAACAATTAATGGCGTCAAATTTGGGCTCAAAACTATTCACTGATGTGGTCAAACAACCTCCAGTTCGTGTGTGGCAATCTCTCTCCAACAAATTTCCTATTGAATCATCGTGTGATGGCCACACATAGAAGTTAGTTATCATTGGACTAATCGAATTGGAATAAGAGAGAATAAAAATATTAGATTAGTGATGGAGACCTTAACTGGAGATACTACTAATTAGATCAATAAAAGTACACATGGGAGTCTCGACATTTGCAGACGAATGTCGCATTGTCTTGCCTTACCATAGAGACACCAAATATAACTAAGATAGTAGGGCGATGTACCTAATAAGTAAAGTCTGAATTCTTTTGGGCTAGTCACAAATCTCTTTGCACCAATTAAAACAAGCCTTAACGGAATCTCTTGATTGGTAGAGTGGTTGCTAGGCAAAAGCGGTAATCACTAAATTGAATTAAAAACTCTCATACAACAACTGAAAGCAACATCAAATAAGGTAAGAATTAAAGTGGATTGAAGTAACAACGGTATGCCAACTCTAGAAATTCACATCTCTATCTTTATTTTACTTACTTCTAATTTTCGTCAAATACACTGATAAAAAACAACAACTCTTTGATTTTAGATTTTATCTAGCCTTTCGAAATATTGTGATTTAATCTCTTAAAACCTTAAATCTTATTCCCTATAGATCGACGTGTATACTACTCGATAGGATTATGCATTTGTAATCTGACTCGATAGCAAACCGAGTTATAAATTTTATTTGTCTGATCACAATTACACCCATCAATTACACAATTTAATTGGGTCTGTGTCGATTGGTCGGGAACCCTCTTTGAGTTTGCGAACATAAACTCTTGTATTGTAGAACATCCATAGCTCGGGCTATAGTAAGTACTAGTTTCTTACCAGCACATAATAAATGTGACAGAGATATAGAGATAATCATGTTCATGTCGGTAGATGCTCAGCTCAACCCATTCCATAAGCTATGTTGATAAGGGTGGTGCATAATTTTATAATTATTTTGAACTACAAGCATATTTTTACAACTTTTTATGCAAAAATCATAGTAATATAAGCATATTTATAAAAAATATATGTCTAAAGATCAATTAATACATCTCAACATGATAGGTGAAATAATGTTCTTATAAATAATATAAACAACAAATAGTAATAATAGAAGTACCTGAATGAAAAGCACAGGCCCATGCTTTGTAGACAGTGGCACACAATAATATTGGAATTTGCTGCAGAAAAATAACACAAAAAATATATGAGAAGAAAAACAAAACAAAGGTAAAAGTTTCATGAAAGATGCCTGTGGTTGAATTCATCAGCAAGCAACTATGTATAATTTTAATGTTTGATGAAACTGTATACAATTGTTGAAACATTTATATATATTCATCTGAAATAAAAATGCTTCTAATTTTTTTTAATTGAACTAATATAGTGTTTATGTTTTGTTCTGTCATTTAGTCAGAATTTTATATTATCCATTTGAAATTAATCATTAAAAAAATTAATTAATGAACAATTTTACTTATTAATTACTCTTCAATTACTTCTCAATTTTCCAAAAAAAAAAAAACCAGGACTACTAGAAATTTCAGCGGTCCTATTTCCTTCAGACTATCCAAAATTCTGACGGTCTTTTGAATTTTGTATTTTTTTTAGAGATACTAAAAAGCAAAAGCAAAAGCATTTTGTATTTTGTATTTTTTTTATAATCTCATTCCTTATAAAAAAAGAAGAAGCAAAAGCATATTCCAAGATGTAGTACATGTATTGATACAATCTCTGATATGACAGCTATAAAAAGTGCAATTAAAGAAAAAATCTCTTGAACTCATTACATATCAATAACGAAATCTCTCTAATTAAAAAAAGATTTTATGGAAATCTGTTTCACATTTGAACTCATTTTGCTATTCTCCAACTCATTTTTTTTCAATGTGTTAGGGTTAGAAATAGAGAAATGATCATTTATTTTCATAAACCGTTCAGTTAGAAGACTTGACAGTTTTATGAAACATGCTACTAGTTTTTTTAATGAAAGGTAAAATAGACACTTTATAAATTTAAAATGAGATTTAATAGAAAAGACATAAAAATGAGTTAATTTGCGAGTTTTTGAAGTTTAGAAAGGTAAATATAATATTATGAATTTAGAGGGGAAATAAGTGAGCTTTTGAAGTTTAGAAGTGTAAAATATAATATTATAAATTTTAGAGGAGAAATACTTATTTTTGAAGTTTTTGAGGGTATAGATGAAATTCTCTCAATTAGAAGTGCCGAAATTTTTATTAATCGGAAAAAAAATATCGCAAAATAGCAGAACTTTTGCGGAAATTTTATATATAGGTAGAATGAAAATTTTCATACCGTCCTATGGGACGTGACTAACCATCCCGTCCGGTTTAACACTTTCGCTAACCTCCCTGGACCGCTAATCATAAATCAGGAACGGTAGGAACCATCCCGTCCGACCATTAAAAAAAAAAAAAAAGCTAGAAACGGATTGAATCGTACCGTCGGAGGTCCAGCAAATAAAAATTTCGGCTGCCTTTGCCCTTATCTTAAATTGAGTTTGCTCTAGAAGTTCGGATCACCGAATAGCTCAAAATGTGAGTTTAGATCTGGACAGTTGCAAAATCAAACAAAAGCTACTTCCCAAGCTACTTCCCAAAATCAAACAAAAGCTCTAGAAGTTGAGTTTCTAGAAACTCGTGGGCAATAGGAAAATTTAGTTTATGTAGGGAAATTGAGACCGAAGTTTTTATTATTTGCTGGGCCTCGGGGTGAAAACGGAGCTGATACGGAGCGGATAGTGGTAAAACCATATCCATATCCACGTTTCAAAGAGCGGATACGAATACGGATACGGATAATAAATGGATGTCAAAATGCAAAACCAAGTCCACCTTAAACGGATACGGATACGAAACGGATAATCTACGGATACAGATTCGAATACAGATACAAGACGAACAATTGTCGAATAATTGAGTTATATGAACTTTAAGATATAATTAATAATTAATAAAATTTAAATATGAAAATAAATTAATAATTGCAAGTTGATAGAGATATTAATGTTGGAAAGATGAGAGATATAAGAAATTCCATTGATATAATATATAAACAAAATAAATAAGTAGTACCAAAAGATAGTGGTGTAGTGGTTTGTAGCTTGGTTTTTTAGAGAGATGGCATGGGTTCGAATTTCCTTGGAGGCAAAAGAATTTCTTTTATACTAATGGGTCCGAAAAAAATTATTGCGTTTCGGATGGGTCTGAATATCCGCTCCGTTTAGATATTAGCATCCGTATAAAATTTCTTTTCCAATCCGTCTCTGACTTTTTTATTTTTTATTTTTTTTAATGGTCGGACGGGATGGTTCCTACCGTCTCTGATTTATAATTAGCGGTTCAGGGAAGTTAGCGAAAGTGTTAAACTAGACGGGATGGTTCGTCACATCTCAGGAGACGGTACGGAAATTTCCGTTCTACCTATGTATATAATTTCCGCAAAATTTCTGCCGTTACGCGATATTTTTTTTATTTTTTTTCAATTAATAAAAATTTCGGATTAGAAGTGCGTATCCTCTCAGATATCTCAATTTTTGCGTGACATACGTGTACGGTGGCTACTCGGGAAAAGCGCGGGGCCCCTATTATTTGTGCTTTCAGATTCGTGCAGAACGTATTTGAATGGTTGCGATTTTTCTATAAAAGCACTCAAAATACGAGATATCTCCGAGGATGCGAATTCCCATTTCTCGCTGTCTTATTTCCTGGCAACAATAGAAGTAGAACCTGCCTAGCGCTGGAACCCGTTTCAGTAGAGATGGAAGTGGAAGCGGCACCGACGGAGGAGCAAGAAGAGAGAGAAGAGGAAGGAGATGAAAAGGAAGCGGAGGATGACGAGGAAGAGTGGGAGGAGAGATGCGAATTGAAGTTTCGGGACGGAACCGATCCGATAGACCTGGTCCAGGAGGCCCATGACGGGGTCGAGCTGTTCCACCGCTTGGAGCAGCTTAAGTACGAGGCTCTCGCCGAGCGCAAGCGCAAGGCTCTTCAAGACCAGCATCAGTTCTCTGATCGGTATGTTAAACAAATAATTGTTGTTACATATTCAAGTGCTCTACTAGTGTTTGCTAATTGGTGGTTTGTATGCTTATTTTGGCAGGGAAGGGCCTTCAAAAAAGCCAAGGCAAGATGAATTTCTTGGGGTAACCATGGAGGAGATTGAAGAAATGATGAGCTTTGGTTCTCGTAGAAGAAGGTCCCGTGGTTCGGTATGATATCCATTTCCCTTTTTGTTCCCTTAAAAAAATCCAATTTATACCCTTCTGGTCCCACCATCCTGCTTCATATATGCACTTACTGGGAATTTATCCATGTTTTCACTACAAAAAAATGTTAGATGTTGAAATCCAAGATAGAATAAGTATTTAAGAACCGAAATAGGAACTTGAAGCAATAAAGACCAAAATGAAAATTGGATTTGTGCTTTGGTATCTTACACACCTTGCCAAATGCTTTATAATTCTTTTATACACTTTCTAACTGTTGCAATGTTGTTTCTTGGGCTATCAGCATGGGAAGAAGGGTAGAAGGAAGGGTTCAAGAAAAAAGTTAAAGCCTGAAGTAAGTCGAAAAATTGGTGATGCTACTCTTCACTATGCATCGGGAAAGTATAAAGAGGTTTGGATTTCAAGCATTCTTTTAATTCAATCTCTCTACTAGTTCTTTTTTTACCATGTATATATCTCGTGTACGGGGGCTGTAGTAGACTAATTGTTGTAATTAGTCAAATTGCGGTTACTTGTCCTTGATAGGGAGTATAATCAATTCCATGTGTTGGTAATCAAAAGCTCTTTTGTTTTAACTAGGTATCTTACCATATGGAAGATAAACCTTAACCCCTCTCTCTGGGATAAAGAGGGGAAACTACTAATAGGAGGGTGTTTTTGGTGCCCCATCTTGACCACAATTCCATTTTACATTAATAATTCAAAATTTAATTTTTCAAACAATAAATGTGAAGTGTTGATAACTCTGCACTGTCCCAAGCCAAGAAAAAGAAGGAGGGTTGTGATAGACGTGGCGAGCCAACGTAAAATACAGCCTTTTTATGGAAGCCTACCCCAATTTGTTTGGGACTAAAGGCTTTGTTGTTGTTGTTGTTGTTGTAAATGTGAACTGTTGATCTGTTTTATTTTAAAGTAATGCATCATGTCAAAATTCTAGAATTTTGAATTCGTGTTGTACAAGATTACAAGTTGGAAAAACTACAGTGGAAATGAATTACAATTAACCATTGAATTTTTCGGTTTCTTGATATTTTACAAAGAGAACTCAAGTTTTTGTGACTTTGAGACGAATGCATTATTTTGGGAATAAAACAATATTTATGATTTACATTCCTTTTTGGAATTTAGATTTTTATTTATTAATACTGAAAGAGTTGCGGTCATAATGAGGCACCTAAAAAAAGGTGGTAGATAGACAATGATGACTAGTCGTAAGCTGTTTTTCACAAAAAGTGTTTATAGATATATGAATTTTGATAAGCCTGTTACAGCTTTCATTTCAAGGTGCATATGACCTAGGAATTTCAAGTTTCTGTTATATTGTACTTGTCTTTAATAGTCAAGCAATAATGTTGGAAATAAAGTTAAAGGTTTATTTTATTATTATATGCCAATTCAGGCTATACCTCTATTACATGAAGTGGTAAGGCTAGCACCAAATGTCTCAGATGGGTACTATCTGCTTGGGCTGATACATGACTCCCGGGGCGACCGTAAGAGGGCCTTAAACTTCCACATGATTGCAGCCTACTTCTCCCGTAAGGATGCCTCTCTCTGGAAAAAACTCGTTGCCTGGTCGATTGAGAAGGGAGATGTGGCACAGGTGAAATACTGTCTTTCCAAGGCAATAATTGCTGACCCTGATGATGTTGGATTGAAGTTTGATGGGGCGTTGCTGTATTTCAAGGCTGGGGAGTTTCTGAAGGCTGCTGAGCTGTATGAGCAGATACTCGGGGTGACTCCTGAAAATGTAGAGGCCCGTAAAATGGCAGCAAAGGTAACTATTGATGGATTCATTCATTTCTCACTTTTGCATTCAATAGGCAAAATCTTATTGTTTATGCAGTGAGCACTGTGCTGCTCTTTTAGATATTTGCAAAATCACCTACTGTTTGGCAAGCGTAGTTGGATGGGAAGACATACATGTTTGACAACTTTTTCAAATTTTTAAATCCAAATTAAACGTAAATGAATGAAAAAAAAAAAAAAAACTGATGTTGGTGTAGGATCCCAAGTTCATAGGCTAGTCATTAAGAGATCTGTTTAATGTAGGCAACATCATGGGGATGCTATATTTTGCCTGACTTAACATTGATTTTAACTCTTGGTAAGTATTGGTGGTGCTATTTGGAAATAATAATGTTGGAAATGCTGAGTTTGATATGCAAAAAGGGAAAAGAAAGCATCAATTTGCTTTGTTACCATAAAGCCCTCTCTTCCTCTCTCCTCCATGTCTTGACTAGCTATCTTTGGACTAATGCAGATGTACAGAAAATGCGGCAGAACTGAGAAAGGAATCCAAATTCTCGAGGATTACGTCAATGCTGACAAGCAGAAATTTGATCTGAGTGTGATTGACCTCCTAATAACATTGTACATGTCAAATAATGCACACACTAAGGCACTTAAACAGATTGAGAAATATCTTGCTACTCTTGAATCAGAGAAGCTTCCATTTCATCTAGAAGCGAAGGGCACTATGTGCCGTGCTCATCTTGGTGATATGGGTCATGCTGAGGTTATTTTTAGCTTACTTTATTTTGATTAATTATATAGTCAAAACGGAAATGCCATATACATGAGGAACAGCACTTGTAGACTAGTCAAATTAAAAAGGAACCATTTATATTTTGCTGGAAACATAAAAATTACAGTGTCTAGTTGTATCCCCATGGAAAACAAAATATTAAACATATTACTGTCGTTTTAAAGACTGGAAGATATCAATTACACACTAATAAAAAGGAAAAAAAAGAAGAAAAGAACCAATAAGTATGGTTATGCACGTGACATCATTTCTCACCTCAAAGGAAAGAGTGCGTTATGAGAGGTGAGGCCTTTAGCCCTTGTTGCAATGAGTGAGTTGTGAAAATTGACAGTTCCAGAGAGGTTTGACCTTTGCTTATAATTTCTTAGGTTTTCCTACAGCATGTACCATTGGAGGCTACTAAAGAAACCATAGACGTGGTAGCTGAAGTAGCTGATTCATTCTTTGAAATGGGAAAGTATGATTGTGCCCTCAAGTTTTACTTCAAATTGGAATGCATTACTGATGATCCTGATGTAAGATTCTATACTACATTTTTGCTTCCAATTTATTTTCTAATCCAGACTAGGGCTATTATGATAGTACCCAGGATACCTACCAGTACATGCTGAGACAGGAGGGAACAGGCACTGTTAGTTATTTACTGATATTTCCATAACTCCAGAATGAACAGAAAGAAGCCAAAATATATTAATAATCACAGTTGTCACTTTAAGAATGTACTATTTTCAGTACTCTTGCTATTATTTTTTAGTTAAAAATAAATATCTGCAGGGTGACTTGTATAAGAAAATTGCCCAGTGTTACATATCTTTGAAGGAAAGAAGTAAAGCCATTCCTTTCTTTTATAAAGGTTTTCCTCTTTGCAATTCCTTTTTTTTTTCTTCCCATCTTAAATGAAAAGTGCAATAGGTCCAAGTTCTTTCAAATGTTCTGTAACTCCTTGAGAAATTTGGATGTAATACAAAAGAGTAGTTAGTGAGTATAATATAACCTTATTCAAATGATTAACTTTGTTGTCTATACACCTATACTTAAACCCAATGTACACCTAATACCTACAACGGTTTTGCAAACAGCCTCAATCATAACTCGTAAAAGCTAAAGCTCGTAATGTTATTCTCTCTCTCTCTTTTATTGACTTTGAGAGTATCTGATAGTTTTTTAATCTTCTTTTTCTTTTTCTTTTTTCCCTTTCTTTTTATTCTCTACTTTGTTTGATATGTATTTCCTGCCATTTTTCCAGCATTGAATAAAATGGAGGAAAATGTTGAAATTCGGCTGACTCTAGCCTCCTTCCTCTTAGAAGAAAGGAAGGAAGATGAAACAGTTCTTTTGCTCTCACCCCCTTCGAACTCAGAGAATTTAAATTCACAATCAAAATCTTGGTGGCTTAACGGTCAAATAAAGATACAGCTTGCAAGAATCTACCATAGCAAAGGAATGTTGGAAAGTTTCGTTAACACAATATTTTCTTCAGTTCAAGACACATTTATCATTGAATTAATCAATCAGAAGGTACAAATTTTGTCTGAACCTTATGCTAACAAACCTTGGAATGAAGTCCGTACCATAGAATAACGAGTAACGCTCAAACCTTTTCATTAAGTCATACCATTTTTTGATCTTTAATGCAATTGTACTACATACTGAGTAGAATGACCTTTCTACACTGCTTGGTACAGTACATTGATATATTTCAAGGGACTGGAAGTGTTCAATAGACTTTGTCATAATTTTGAAGTGCAAAGCAAAGGCACTAAAGATAATTATGAGTAGAGATGTACTTTTTAGTTTCCAATAAAGTTTGGTATATGTTTGCAATAACATTTCTAGGAGTTTTTTTTCTTTTTTTTTTCCAAATTTGCTGAATGTTCAAGTTCAATTAAGCCCATATGCAATTCAAAGCTGTCAACAAGTTTCAGAATAATCCAAAAAAGCGTGAATATGCTAACCTGTATGCAATGGTCTTATTTTTAAGATACTATGATGCTGATGTCCACTTTATTGCTTCACTAATGGTTCCATGGTTTAACAGGTGCGACCAAAGAAAGAGCTGTCTGAGCATGTCTTAGATGAAAGAGCAAAGTTGGTAGTTGACCCAGAACCTGACAGTGTTTTTTGTGGATTCAAACCTCTTGCTACTCCTCCTGAGTTGTGAGTACTTTTTCCTTTTGTATGTTACTTTTTCTTTTTTCAGTTTTTAGGAGAGTACCATTTTTTCTGTAAGCTTGCATCTGAAGAGCAAAGTTGTTAGCTAACAAGAACCTGACAGTGTTCGGTTCTTTAATTTTCACTAGAGCTTTATAAAAGAGCTATTAGTTTTTTTGTATTGAACTTACTAGATAATTTTTGTCATTTTAATAACAAAATCTCTGTAGAAATCTAAACAAATGAAATTTTATTTCCTTTTCAAGCTTTCAGACTTACAACTTGTGTTCTTTTATATACAAATTATTTAAAAAAAAAATGAAAGTTTGGACTATTTCCTATTTTCATGAGAAATAATAGAGTTCTTCTTTTTTGCTAGTATAGGCTTAAGGCTAATAGAGCAAAGAAAGAACTACAGAAAAGAGCAGATTTAAAAGAACAAAAAAAGGTAGCTGCTATAGCGTCTGGTTTGGAGTGGCATAGCGATGATTCTGACGAAGAAGAGCCCCAGGTAAGGGCTCCTTCTCAAATTTTGACACATAATTAACTGTTACAGCTTCTCATTTTAAGTACTTAACGATTATAATATTTTGCAAAGCATGTATTCTGTTAGTTTGTTTTCTGGTGTTATTAGATTGGGGTTTAAATTGGATATATTTTGGCAGTAGTACAATTTTTATTTTTTTATTATATATACAAAAAGCACTTCAATACTGACAATCAGGTTGAATGGAAAATAAATCTTCTTTTTAATATTTGAGATTCTGGTCCCCCAACTCAAACGAGCCCCTCTCCCCTAAGCACAAACTTGACTAAACTCGAGCTAATTAAGCTGGCACAATCTTTGATATTAAGAAAATTGACCAAGTTAATAAAAGGCTAACATCAAATCATTCTTTTCAATTTGCTTGGTAACTTTTTCTTTATTTCATGCATAATATCTGCAACTAACCCAGAAAAGAATTGGGTCTAAATTTGCAAATCAGTTGAGATATTGGATGCAGCTTTATTTAAAAAAAAAAAAAATCTCAGCTCAGACCTTGAATTGAAAAAACAAGAATTGGTTTGCCTATGTAATACTGGTATCTGTAACAATGGACATATTATATGTCAAGCAATGAATGTTTGTATTCCTACTATTCAGTTTGCATTTGTCTTACCTATTTTTCTTTGCATTTTAGAGAAGAGAAAAGCAAGAGCCTCCATTGCCAGGATTCCTTCAGAAACAAGAGAACCATCAACTGTTAGTGGATGTATGTGTGTTTCTGTATGAGCTTTATGATGTAATTTGTGAAATCAAGGATTACTTTTCTCTAGGATATGAAAAAATATTAGTTTCTCAACCTACTTGTACCAGCATTGGTTACATGGAAATGCCCGTGTTTCAACTTGAACATTATTTGGTTTAGTTCCTACCTCATGATGGTGCCCTTTGTTAACAGTTGAAAAGATATCCTTGGCGCTTGTAATCAAATTTTTAATATTTTCCTTTTTAAGCGTGTTGCAGAATGTAGATAATGTTTGAGAATGATTTTTGCATTTTTAAAATGTTTCAATGCAAAGCTTTGCAAGGCATTGGCATCCTTGCATAGATACTGGGAGACATTGGAGATCATTAACAAAACCCTGAAAGTAGCACATGATGATATCATCTCAAGTCAAAGGAAGGAGGAGCTTAGATCTTTGGGTGCACGTAAGTCTATTTTTATTGTCTAATATCAAATGTGTCCCTGTAAATCTATTTTTCCCTGCCCAAATTGAGAAGAGGGCTGCAACTCAACTTCTTAAGTCGATGAAATATTTATGGGTGCTTATAAAGCAGAAGGAATTTCAGATGTTCATCACTTGTTTCAGAAGCTACCAAAGTATTTCCTTCCTACTTGTTCTTGTATTTTGGGAAAAAGTTACCAAAGGCACTTGGACAGCTTTTGGAAAAATGTGGAAGTGAAGCCCATAGAGGATCTCTTGTTATAGACATTCATCTGCCTAACATTTCCTGTATTTTGTCGCCAGAGGACTTGTTAACTTTTGTTTTGTAGGGGTTACAAAATGAAGCTGCAATTTGCAACAAAAGTGTTGGTAAACTCAAAATTGTAATATTCTTCCCCCTTTTTCTTTTTTTGCAACTCTGTATACAGAAATAGCATATGGTATGACTGATCCAAAGCATGGTTTTGACTATGTCAAGTACATAGTGCAACAACACCCCTATAGCAATGCCGCTTGGAACTGCTACTACAAAGTTATTTCAAGGTGACAATTTAAACACCCTTTTTTGTTTTATATTATAATCGTACTAATTATTGTAAAACTAAAAAAGAGTAATAACATGAAACAATTGTAGTAATTTCACACTACATAGTTCGTATAGCCCCACAAAAATTGTGAAAACTATGCATTTTACCTCTCTTTCCCACTTAAGTCCAAATTTTCCAGAATTACCTTTAATTCTTTAGGTCCTATCCTACATAAATGAGGATGAAAAGATGACTTTGCTATTTTCAATGAAACCAGGATAGAGGGGTGCAGTGGAATAGTTTTCATGGTGGATATGCTGGCAGGGTTCTATTAATCTGATATCTTCTTTTCTTTGCTTTTATTTTTCTATTTGTCAGATTAGAGGACCGATATTCAAGGCACAATAAGTTCATACGGAATATGAGGAATATAAGGAATGATTGCATACAGCCTATTATAATAAGTGGTCACCAATTTAATTCTCTTAGCCAGCATCAAGCGGCCACTGCTGACTACTTGGAGGCATATAAAATTCAACCTGATAACCCACTTATTAACCTTTGCATTGGTAATTAACTAATTATATAAGCTTTAATTATTATTTTACTAAAAAGAGTATTTTCAGAAGAACTTCTATTTATAAAGAGTAATAATCTTAATTTTTTTTGTTGTTGCAACATTATAGGTACATCTTTAATTAACTTAGCTCTTGGTTTTCGGCTTAAGAATAAGCATCATTGCATTCTCCAAGGATTTGCCTTCCTTTACAAGTATTTACGTCTTTGTGATAACAGCCAGGTATCGTGTTAACATAAAAATTTTACAGTGGCAGTTACATTTGTTGTTACTTTTATCATTTTGGTCCTTTGGAGATGTTGTTGGCAGCAAATTCCAGGGAAAAATTTCTACTGCTGCTATACCTTTTTCGTTAGTGAATGCTTTACAATGTAGCATATGTGTGTGTCTGTCTGTATACTCATGCACACATTATTTTCAATCGGGCATATTATTAATTAGTTAGCATTTTGTAAGTACAAAACTCTGTTGCTCTTGCATTGTGCAAGAATGCCATGTAAACCCAATGTCAGATTATTGATTAGCTAGGGGAAAAATTGTAATATTGCCAATGTCTTCTCTTATAGGAAGCATTTTACAACATAGCTAGGGCATACCACCATGTTGGATTGGTCACACTTGCTGCTTCCTACTATGAAAAGGTTTTGGCAATGAAGGAAAAAGATGAACCAGTCCCTAAGCTTCCTTATGAAAAACCACTGCCGGATCAGCAAGATGCCAAGTCAAATTATTGTGACCTACGCCGAGAGGCAGCTTATAATTTACATTTGATATACAAAAAGAGTGGTGCAGTAGATCTTGCTAGACAAATATTGAAAAATCATTGTACTGTTTAGAGATAATTTATCTTTAGTTCTATTCACTTTATTAAATGATTATGATTATGTTTATGTAAATATTTATCTGGAAGGGTATCAAACTAGAGTGCCAGTGTCTGCTAGAAAGTTTAACCTGGTCTTGGTTGGTGCTTGTGAAGAACAAAAGGTGCGATCCTAAAAAGCGTTAACATGCATAAAAACTAAATACATGTTAATAGTGAATAATGTCAGCAACACTTGTAAACTGATGGTTTTTTTTTTTCAAAATAAAAAAAGCTAAATATTGCTCCAGCTTTTTGGGGAAAGTACCCCGTGGTTTAGTTATGGTTCTACATTTTCTATTTTTACATGATTATGGTTTTACGGTGATGTGGTTTAAGCGACATCCGACACCCCATTCAACTTTTACTATGTATAATGTCATGTGTGCATGACACGACACCCAACTTCACTCAAAAAAAAAAAATTCATATTTTTTCATTTTTATTTAATATTCATATTTGAAATGCTTGACACCCAACTTTACTCAAAAAAAAAAATTCATATTTGAAACTAAATTTTCATGTAACAAATTTTGGTGATCATATGTTCAATGATGTCATTTTTTCAACAATATGTATAGTATTTACAAAATGCATAATTCTCGAACTTTTTTTTTTTAATATACAACCTTAGTAACTGATTATGTATTATTGAGAAGTAAGCATATTATTATATATTATGATTAGTACAGTACACCTTTTGCGACACTTACAGGGATAATAACGTGCTCCTTTTAACTGTCTTATTGTTAACGCTAGGGTCTATTGGGCCCCGAGGGAATGGGCACAGGAATGAATAAATTTGAACTGATTTTTTACTGTTCACGAGTGAATTTTTTTTTTCACTCGTGAACAGTAAAAAATCCGAACGGGCCCACTCATGTATCCTCACTCATTTCTTAACTGTCTTATTGTTAACACTAAATGTATCCCCACTGCTATTCTTTCCCTGTCTCCGAAAATCACCCACCCTTCTATGGGGTCGCCTTATCGGTTCCATGGTCGATTTGACTTTCATAGTCTATTTGAGCGTTGACTCGTCGATATCATTGGAAACGACTTGGGTCAGGCGCGGACTAGGCGAGGACAGTGCCCACACATTGCTTCTTCAACTCCTGCTTTCTTACCTAGAAATGGATACGGCACCAGCATGATTGAATGATCTCCTCCAGGTATTTCTACCATTTGGGGCGTTTGTGCCTGAGAATTGTTTGCTTTATTGATTTATCAGCATTTACAATATCCACTTTGAAGTATATATATATTTTTTACAAGGCTAAGAGCCGTTAGTGTTATTTCCTAATTTTTATCTCCAACAGATGGGATAAAAAATTTAACAGAGCAGTTTTGACTTCATCCAGCGCACAAACCACATGCATCACTATTTTAATTCTCTAGTCTTTGGCTGCATGAAGCCAAAACTGTTCTGTTAAAAAATTTACCCAGCAGACGACCTATCCACAAATATCAGATGTAGCACTGGCCAAATAAAAGAAGGAAGTTACTAACTATTAGCAATTAATTACATTGGTTTGATAAATATCAAATTATTAGAGTTCCGGCAAAAGAAGTTACTTTAGATTTGAATACCATAATCCATACTTTTATTTTCAATATTCTATCAAAAGAAAATCTCTATTTATTGCCAGGTAGAGAGAGATGGAGACATTAAAAAAAAAAAAAAATCGGAAAATCAAACAGTGAGTTCATTCTTGGAAATTATAACACCATCACTGTCAGCATAAAGCCACTCCCCTGGAAAAATCAAGGTACCACCCATTGAAACCGGTATGTTCTTCTCCCCTATGCCTCTCTTATTGGATTTGAGAGGGTTGGACCCGATAGCACGGACACCGATGTCCGTAATGTTGATCTCATCGACATCTCTGACACAGCCGTTAACTATAATGCCGGCACTGCTCATGTTATGTGCCAGCTGAGCGAGGTTACCACCAAGTAAAGCGCACCTCTGACTGCCTCCACCATCTATCACTAGCACTCTCCCTGAAATGCAAATTAAGAGGTAAACATCCGAATTGATCGATATTGCAAATTTGCAATGATACACCTTATGAGCTTTTTCTGTATATTAGGATTTGTGTTTGTGTCAGATAAGCATAATATAATGATTAAAACTGGTTTGGGTTTGAAATTTGAGTTCATGACACAGATGTGAAAAACAGGCAAACTAAGCTTTTGTGTTCTGGTTACGGCTATTTATATCTGTAGGCTATCATTTGGGGTAAAACTGTTTTGGAGTTGTAATTTCGTTTTGTAGGGTATTAAATTTTTTGATTGGTTCAACTGTTAAATATGTAGAGATGAAAGCCTTTTTGTGTTCTAGCATCAAGCGTTACCTTAGGGGGTTCAGTACTGTATGGCTTAGGCAGGGGCGAACCCATTAAGGTCCACAACTGGATTTTGAAAAATAATTTTGACCCGTGTATTTTTGGGTTATTACCTTGCTCACCCCTTGGACCAAATTCATTTTCTTCCTGGTGCAACTTATTTTCTTGCCTACCCCTGACCTAATTTCTGGGTTTGCCCCTGGGCTTAGGTTTCGATAAAGTTAGGGTACTAAAGAGAAATCAGATATTGTCAGTAGTTTTCTTTCTTATTCTTAACTTGATTTTCGCAAAGTCAGGTCTTTAGTCAGATACCGAAGGTTATGCCTAAAAATGGATTTGTTCTGACATACAGTACCACCAAGTACAAAGTCAGAGATACCAGTATATACTCTACTGATAAATTACAACCTAACAAGACAGCAATTGGTTCTTCGAAGTATCACCAAATTTGACGATTCAAGTTGACAATTTACCTTCTCCTTTTGTTTCTAAAACTTCCCTGACAATCACATTATCCTCAAAAACTTTCAGTGTGACAATTGGGCCTGAAAAAATGTGACTGTGCCCATAAATTTTGAATATAGGCTCAAGGACTCTCACTTCTCCACTTTTAACCAAGCGCTGGTTGGTGTCGCACAGCTCGGCAGTTGCAGTAGATGTCATGTTAATTGATCAAATCAAAACCTATAAAAAGAACAAATTGAAAAACAATTGTTTAATTCAAAACCAAATTTGTTAAGTATTGAGATTAAATATGGCATGGAAAAATTACAGGGTTTACAGGGGTATATGGGAAAGTTTTACTTTCAAAAGGCTTTGGAGGGCATATAGATTTTCAAAGAGAAAAAAAAACCTTTACTACTCTAGTAGTAGTAGTGTCTTTCTTTTAAACAAACTCAAATGTTTTTGTTAATAATACCAAATATATTAATCACCATTACCCACTTACTAATCAGCAGCAGCTCATAATACTATTAAATGAACACAAGATTAGCAAAGGACAAATCTTTGGTGAGGAGATGGTTCTTCTACAAAATTAAAGAGAATCTTTTTATATGAAATACCAACCGCTTACTGACAGCAAAGAAATTCCTAATTCCAGCAATAAATTTTAAGAGAAATCTGAGATCGTACCTTGAGAGGTTAAAAAGGGGGAGAACAGAGAACAGAGAACTAAACAAAGGAGGACAATTATCGATGTGGATTGGGGAACCGATTGTATGCTATATAAAGCACTTTTATTGAATGAATGCCTTTTGTCGACTTTCGTGCCTCGTATGGAGGAAACTTTTATTTTCTGGCACTAACGGTTCCGACCTCATCCTCTCCCCAGCGGTCGCTATCAAACTCTAGTTTTTATAATGTGTGTTTTTCAGAATTTAGAACGGATCGATTCTGAGATAATCAGATAACAACTATATCGATTATATATTGCATTTTTTACCGTTTACCTCCACGGGTCGGATACTCTAAAGTAACTCAAATTTTGGGTTTGGATCCCAACCGTTCGATCAGATGTGGAATCCACGGAACCTCTTTAATATTCGTGCCAAAGCACATCGGACGGTTAGGATCCAAACTCAAAATTTGAGTAAATGGGATCCGAATTTTTCCTGGACCCAGTGTATGTGGATAGAAGATCAGATGAGGCCCGGATTTCAGTCATTCGGCTCTATTGACTTATGAATAGACCAGGTCCATATCAATTTCTGGATAACTGTCGTGTCGTGCGCGGCAGAATGTGAATTCCCATCCTCTGAGATATCTCATATTTTGCATGACCTTTTAGAAAATATCAACCGTTCAAATACGTTCTGCACAAATCTCAAGGCTCAAATAATACTGGCCCCTGCACCATGCGCGAGTAGGCACCGGACACGTCGGTCACGCAAAGTATGAGATATCTCAGAGGATACACGCACGCGTAGAATGTTGGCTTACGAGCACTTTTCTAGGAGGTGGGGCCCACCAGGATTGTTTTGGTGGGTAGGGTAAAGAGTTTAACAGAGTAGTTTTAGCTTCATGCAGTGCATGGACTGTAGAATCAAAACTGCGTTACAAATAATTCGTGCGCTGCATGAAGTAAAAAATACCCTGTTAATTTGTTGACATTCGTGTATGGAGAAGTTATTTTGTCGAGATTCGCGCATATACAAATTTGAACGGTTAGAGTCTGAATAACAAGTTCCTTTATTCCCTTAATAACAGCAGATTTATTTCCCTCCCTTGTGGTGCGTAACTGCGTACCCGGTTTCCCGACAATCGGGTATAAATCTTCGTAGATTAATTTGCATCGAACGAACCCGATAACATTCTTTAATTTCAGTTCTCGTCCCTCTCTCTCTCGATCGCAAGCATGCGATCATCACTCCTCACAAGAGATCGACTATCCTATCCTCAGCTAAGATTGGTTCTCTCCCGTTGCTTCTGTACTGGAGAGAAATGGGGATCCGTTTGGAGCTTTGGAGACAACAGCAATGGCGCTCTCGGGCTCCCTGCCCCCTCCACCGATGCCTACGAGCCCACCAAGGTCTCCACTTTCACACTTTCTTCGCTTCTATATTGTAATTTACAAAATGGTCCCGCTAGAAAAGAAAATTCTGATATTAATAATCGCAACTTACATACAGGTCCCTGAGCTTCCGTGTAATATCATACAAGTGGCGGCAGGACATTATCACTCACTTGCTGTAACTGCAGAGGGTGAAGTCTGGGCGTGGGGCCGCAATGAGGAGGGCCAGCTTGGCAGATGCATTGATTCGCCGAGGTTACAACTCTTCTTTCCCTTAATTTAATTTTTCTTCTTATAGAGTGAGAAAGTGGAAATAATTTCTCATTATATGGAGGTTATATGATACTTTTCAAACTCCAAAGTTGATTTGATGAAGGATAATCTAAGCTGGCTTTTTCTTTTTCCTTTTTAAATCTTTGTAGAAATAGTTGGAGTAAACCCGAGAGAGTGAGAGGCTTGGATGGTGTTGAGATCCGTGCAGTCTCAGCATCTGGTGTTACTTCTTCGGCTATTGGAACAGATGGTTCGTTGTGGGTGTGGGGCCGATCAAAGCGTGGTCAACTCGGCCTTGGTAGAGATGTAATTGAAGTAAAGGCACCTTCTCGGGTCAAGTCCCTTATCGGCTGTGATATACTCAAGGTATGTAGTAATTGTGCCTTTGTGCTGATCAATACTGTTATCCTGATTACTACAAGGGTAAAATGGTACTAAATTATAGGATTACAATAGTTTACATGTATGATACTTATACAAACCTAAACCAGACTAATCTGTTTTTTTGTATCTAGCCTGTTCAATATCTGTGATTGCTAGACTTGGATCCTAGTTAGAGAACCCACCCAGCCTGTTTAAATCTGAACCTGAACAGACTAGTTTTTTGAGAAGTCAACTAGCCTGACTTGACCTAAATATGACCAGAATTTCGGAACAAAGTGTAACTGAAATGACCCATATCTAGTAGAACTTTACATGACTTAGAGAACCTGAGATGAAGCTCTAGAACTTGTGTCTCTGCTCTGAAATATAAAAACTACAAATCCAAGAAAGCCCAACAATGCCTACACCTGATCCATTTTTTTTTTAACTCAAGAAACACCAAAATTGAAGTTGAAATAAAAATTCACTTGAAAGATATTTGGTTAGCTTAAAAATCTCAGGGTCTTGTATTTACTTTTAATCCCAAGATATTACATTTGACCCATAAAACAAAACTTTAGTTTCATGGATATGGTAAAATGATGATTGGATATAGGTATCTTTAGGGTGGGGTCATGCATTAGCGGTGACAAGAGAAGGAAAGCTCTTCGGTTGGGGCTACTCAGATGAAGGGAGATTGGGTCAAATGGCTTCCATTTTTCACTCAACCCCCTCTATATATGAAAATCTTGCAGGGTTGTCAGATGTTGAGAGAAAGACGCCTATGTTTGAATTGGTAAAGGAATTAGTTGAAGAGAGAATTAAGCGAGAAGATAATATGCCCATAATTTGGGAGCCTTGCCTTGTTAAGGAAACAAGCGATGTTACAGTTTCTGACGTGTCATGTGGTCTTGACCATTCTCTAGTGCTATGTGGTGAGGCCTCTCTCTCTCTCTCTCTCTTTCTGTGTAGTGAATGAATTGCGGTTTGCCCTTGCATAATAAATGAATAACACTATTTTTTTTTCTACTTGTTTTGTGTTGTATTAGGTGATGGCACACTATTAAGCGGAGGGGAAAACACATATGGCCAATTGGCCCGCAAAACTGGAGAACCAAGTCTCCTCCCAGTTGCTGACATAAGCAGCTTTAACCCAATCTTTCTGGCATCTGGCCTTGGCCACTCTTTAGCGCTGTGCCACAGTTCTACCACCGAAAAAAACACTAGTTATAAAACTGTCATTCTCTCCTGGGGTTGGAATATAGGATCTCAGTTAGGCCGCAGTGGCAACAATGAAGTCCCAGGTTTAGTTGAGGGTTTGGAAGGAGAACACATTCTGTCAGTCTCAGCTGGACGTGTCCATTCCCTTGCTTTAACTGAAGAAGGGAAGGTGTTCATATGGGGTTCTGGTCGAAATGGACGACTGGGATTGGGGCACTCAATGGATGAACCGGAGCCTGCTCTAAATGAGAGTTTAGAGGGGTTTAGGGTTTTACAAGCTGTTGCTGGGTTTGACCACAATTTGCTTCTTGTTGCAGACTAGTTTGACCGGCATGGGATTTTTTTCCCGAGTCGCACTAGCATTTACCAGACTTAATTAGAGATTGATTATCTTTCTGGTAAAATTACCTTTATTTTGCGTTGTTAATTTTTTGTTATTTTTTAACACTTGCACAAATTTTGTTTGATAAATAGAAGTAGACTGAGGTTTTCATTCTACAAGGCATGTTTTATAATTATAGGAACAAATGTATAAATTTATCAATTCATTTTAAACATTTGCATGATATTCTGTCAGGACTACAATATAAAATTGAGTTACAGAACAATTTATAAACTTATAGTATAGCCAAGCTGAGAGAGATAAACTTGAGCCTAACAGGACTGCATGGGATACACCAGTGAATGCAATTGTCGACCAGTTAATGTCGGCAAATTTTTATATATTGGTATTACCAACTTCCATTTTCATGATGGAGGCATCTGTAGGCTGTTGTTATCTACAATACAAAAGTGTGGATTGTGATGAACTTGTACCGGCAGGTGGCCCAAGTGAACAAGTCGGAGTGTTTTGATTTTCAGTGAGCTTGGGTTCAGGTCTCGGGCTATAGGATTCAGGTTGATTTTTGGGTCTCAGATCGTTTGGGTTTTGTTTATTAGTCAGATATTTGATTTTGGTTGTTCTCTGATCTGAATTATTTGGGATCGGATTTGGATTCAGGGTCATTCGGGTTTTGGACACAGGTGTGCTATGATGTTAAGTTTATTGGGTATTAGACCTGCGTTGTTTTGGATTGGTTGACCCTTTTTCTAGTTGGAACCAAGTCACAAGTCGTTGAGCATGGTGAGGTGTGGTGCTCCATGGTTGCACTTAGGTTTAGTTTTAACCGCAAAAGCATCAGCTCGGGTTATGGATAAGCTCGGATTCTGGTCTTGTCAGGTTAAGGGTGTGGATTTTTTGGGCTTAGGTTGAGTTGGTTTCCTGTCATGTACTGCAAACAAAATTAAGTTGGGTTTCGGCTGAACTTTTTTTGTATGGGAACCAGGCATCAGCCGAACTGACGGGCTTTATCGTATTGTTTCATACCCGGCTTGTAGATTTTGTAATCAACAGTAAAACACAAATGTTACAGGGTATAATAGCAAATAGTCATATCAGTTCCTGAGTTATGCTTTAACGCTGAAAGACCTGGACCTAATGCTCTACTGACTGTTAAAATTCTACTAGACCAACATAATGTACTGTCTCATTATCTCAGATGGAAACAAATCTACTTCTTCTTGAGACATAAATTTTTGGCTAAACAAAATTTATGTTTATGCCAAAAGAAATAGTTAATATATAAAAAAAAATATATGGATTGGACTTTGTTTCAAAGGAGAAAATTTTGTAATGAAAAATTGATTTAATAGCATATATTAACACAAGTAGAAGTCTGCCAATAAAGTTACATTTCTCCTGAGAATTGCTTCCTGCAAATCATATGATACAAACAATACAAGCCTCCACAAAAGTGTTATCACATTAACAGTACAAATCGACAAATCAACAGATACCAGAACTGTAAGCTCTTCGGATTGCCGACTGTAACCTTAGTGGAAGCTGAGTCTAGTCAACACATTGTTGTTGACTGGGTCGGCCAAGTGGTCGAGCAGGTTCTGGTATGGCCCGTCGCCAGTCACAAGTGCTTGAATAAAGAAACCCAAAATTGCCAACATGGCAAGTCTCCCATTCTTCACCTCCTTCAATTTCAAATCCTTCATGGACTTCTCATCCTTCCCGAAACCTAGTGGGTTAAATAAGGGCCCACCAGGGTATGCCGGGTCACCGGACCCACCCAAGAACTTCTCGAACCCAAGGAAGTATTGTTTCCCCATTGACCCAGGCTTGGCCCAGTCCTGGAACCGTCTGTGCTCAGCAAAGCCCATGAGAGCCAATTCCAAGACAAAGAGCGTGTACGGGTCAGCCCAGTAGTTGTATGTGCCAGCAAATGGGATGACACCTGTCTTGAACCAGGGCAAAGCAGTTTCTTCTGGTATTAGACCTGCCTTGCCTAGAATTTCTGGGGCGATGGCGCCGACTACACCGAGCATAGCGTACCGACCGTTGATGATTTCACCATAAGCTAGCCACTTGGGCTCGATGAAACCTCCAGTGCCCTCTGGGTCAGAAAGGCCCAGTGGGTCGAACCCGTAATCACCTGGCAGGCTGTAAAAAATATGAGTAAGCAGTGAGGTGAGTGGGTTTTCAGTAGGATACTTGAAAGTTGTATTTCATAGATGATATTTCATGTATGTTACCTTCCATCTAGGTAAGACAGTGACTGCTTCGATGCGAACCATAGCTGCCTGTTTGTGTTTTGCTGCAACAAAAAAGACCAATCTTACTATTGTTACAATTTGTCATGCCTTGTTACCTAATCTGTTGCACAGATAAAAATCAGATGTTTCGAAAAGCATTTCGAATAGCCGCTGAATCTTTCTATCAATCGATCATTAAACAAGGAAACTTTTGGTTCTGATGCTTAATTTGAGATCAATTAGTCACTATACATTATTGAAACCAAAGAGCAGGAGCGAAATCAGAAAATTAATATCGATAGGGGCTAGATAAATAAGTATTCTGTAATTTTATTTTACGAGAGATCTAATAGTATAAAATTTTGTACAAATTATAATTTTTTAAGCACAAAACTGAAACTTTTAATTATGTTGAACCTTGGCTGGAGGTGTAGCGGTTGCCCTGACAACAAAAGAAGCTCTTCTGGTGGTAGAAATTGACCTAAATGGCCTCCTTCCAAGCAACTGCCTTCCAGCCTCCACTGAAGAAAGAATAGCTTGTGTTGCCATTTCTCACCTTTCTTTCTCTTGATTTTTCTTGGTACTAAATTTTAAAAAAAGTGTGTGATTATCACTTGCAAGTATGAAACAAATATGGACTACAAAGGAAGGAGTGGGCCCCAGGAAATCTAACTCTGGAATGAGGTTGAAGCTTGTGAGATTAACCCTGAATCTGAGGAGCCAGTAGAATTGTGACACGTGGAAGGAAGGCTAGATAAGGGAGAGAAATGTTTCATTCTGGCCTTGAGATTTGGGTTGAGTTGGGCCGTGTATTTAAAACTTGGCCCCCATTGGTTGAGATTTTTTTGGGAAATCTTGTGGATAGTAGAGAAGATATATTTAGATTAAATATACAAAATCATAGATGGGGGGGGGGGCCGGATCCCCTAAAGTAATCCAATTTTAGGAGATTCGAACTCTACAGGAGGTGAATTGATACTTTTAAAGAATTATTTAAAGTAATGTAATCGGGAGCGGTCCAATGAGTACCGGATTAAGTTCGGTCTGATGCTACGTGAGAGTCATCTGATGTGCATTAAGATTCACACAACCAAGTTAAAGATTTGTTCCGATGAAGTTTGCACGAATCTTGATGCGGATTTTTTTTTTTCCTTTGAAGTATCTGTAGATCGTTCAAAAGAAACAAAATTTAAGGAAAATTAAAATATTTTTTGACCACAAATTCAATTTATTTTCCAAGGTCAAACGCCCAGTAGAATGGTTATACATGTGAAGGACGACCTCTTGCATATAATTGGGCTTAATATAATTCCAAAATGAGGAGGGATCCAATTACACTTTTTTTGGTGACACATCATGACACTGTTTTTTATATAGGTCAATTTTACAATTTCAAAATCCAAACAGTCGATCCGAACCGTTCAACATGATCACCATATTAAAATGTACTTGGAGATCAGATTTTACATTTTTTTGAATTTTTTTACTATTTATTAAGATGGTTACAAAAATCGTTGTTTTTCAATGGTCTGAAAACAACGATTTTTGTAACCATCTTAATAAATAGCAAAAAAATTCAAAAAAATGTAAAATTTGATCTCCAAGCACATTTTAATATATCCATCATGTTGAACGATTTGAATCGACTATTTGGACTTTGAAAATGGTAGGTGTCAAAGTGTGTCACCAAAAAAGATGTAATCGGATCCCTCCTCTTCCAAAATTATAAATTTGAAAATTAAATGTGCTGAAGAAACTTCTCTAACTTACATTTTCTAACTTCTTAATGATGCAGAAAACAATTTTAAAATTTAGAAATTTAGGAGGTAACATATCGGCCATAAAATAGATTATGTTCAAATAATTTGGATGTTGATGTTTCAAATTTGTCAGAAATTTTTAAGCTAAAATGTTAAGCTCAGCAGCTATCTCCGTGACCTTAACATTCATTCAGCTTTTACGCACTATTCTCGTATTTTATGAAATGAAATTTTATACAAGTCATACAATCGTATTTTACTTCCACCTATGGACGATTGTGAAGGGACCAAATTTCATATTTTAAATTTTATTTTAAATTTTATTTTTCGATATCTTATCGGAGCTATTCTATCCACATCAAAATTTACAAAATAACTTTAAAATTTGTTTGAATCATGTTCACACAGATCTTAACGAAAATTGAACAACCAGACATCAGAGGCCTCGCCCCCTCACGTGAATAAATCTGCCAATAGTTCATAAATTCATATGTCATCCAACAATTAATAGGCCCGATATATTTTCATATATTACATAGCTTTCACAAGGCCCATATATAATTTGACCCTAATTCAACCACGCCTTATTCTTTTTCGGGTCATGCCATTTTTTAATCAGAACCCAACTGAAAAAACCCCTATTAAGATTTTGTCCCTTGAGACTTCGGATCCGTATCCTCTGCATTAACTTAAAAGAGAATATTTTAAAAGAGAATATTTTGAATTAATAAATTTTAACCGTTTGATTTGAAAAGGAGTCAATCTAGCTCATGCCTATAACATAGGGGTCCTTTAATATTAGTGTAGATCTAGTTTGCACGAATCTTAAAATAAATTAGACGGTCGAGATTCATTAACTCAAAAGATTCTCTAGTTAATGCGGAGGATATGAATTCTGAGACTTCCTGTGGTTGGATTTTAGGATGGTGCAATTGCCGATGGTGCAATTGCGGTTGGCTGACATATTGAAGCACAACTTTGTTTGTATCGAAGAAGGAATAGCTCATGTCGATCTTCGACTCCTTCATTTCAATTAGTAAAGAAGATACTCCTGTGTTATAGAGGGTAGAAACGTCATTTCCCACATCGTTGCATTCCTTCGTCTCATTTCGCTCCCACCTCCCGCAATGCGGGCAGCAACTAATAGGGCCTGTGCCTATGAACACAAATCTTTATGCACCGGTATTGTATATCCTGTTAGCTAATTTCGTTATTAAGGATTTTTTTTTTTTCCAGTTTCCGACAAATACAAAATTGTTGGTCTATTAAGAAAAGGACAAATCTACCTAAATTTTGTTTTCTTTGGTAACTTTCACCTGCTGACTATGTCAAAATTTTAGTGAAGACATGTCAATTTCACGGGCATTTGTTGCATCTCTTTCAGGTTGTACTTATTATAGGATACGAATATATACTTGGCCAAATGTATGGTTGTCCGTCTTTTTCGACAACATATTTGTATTGACATGCTAGAATTTTTGCTTTTTGCAGCAGAAAATTGCCTTTTCTATGGGCGTACCGTTGGAACAAGCTCTGAAATAGTTATTTCCATGTGCTACAGTTGGAAATACTCTAATTATAACAGTCATCGATGGAAATAACACTTATTTCTATCGACGCTGTTGGAAATACTAATTTCTGAGTATTTCCATGCGATTACTCTTAGAAAAATGGCACATGGAAATACTTTCACTCTCGGACACTGTCTGTAGTATTTCCAATGGCAGAGAACGTGGAACCCACCTAAGTATTTCCAAGGAAGCATAAGTGGTCCCCACCCGAGTATTTCTAAGGGCAGCGAACACGGGACCCACCTGTTTATTTCCAAGAGCAGCGTCTGTGGGACCCTCCAGAGCATTTCCAAGTGCAGGGTATGTGGGACCCACCCCAGTATTTCCAAGGCAAGCAATAGTGGGGCCCACATGTTTATTTCCAAAGGCAGCGTACGTGGGACCTAGGAGAGTATTTCCAAGGACCACGTGGGTGGGACCCACCAGAGTATTTCCAAGGGCCGATGGTTATCTAATGTGGGCCCCACCAAATTTATTTGCATGGAAACATTATTGTTAATTCTCCAAAGATATACCCATGGGAATACAAACCTGGATGGAAAAGTATATATATGTATGCCCTTATCCTACAATCCTCCCTGTACCAATTCAGTACTCCCATACATTTCTCATTTAACATTGAATCAGATAAACATAAAAACATACAATAAATAGATGAAAAACACATTCATAAATAGATCGATAACATTTAATAGCTTTAAAGCATGAACATAGTATAATCATCATGCACTTTCTCCCTAAATTTTCAAATCCCCATTACAACATAGTACTATATAATTGCATCATTGACAATATATATACCCAAAATATACCCACTATGAGTTAACAAAAATTCACAAAATAAGGTTCTATTCCTGTTGTCTTATGCTAGAACCAATGTTCTAAATAGCGCACTATAGCGTTTTTGGACCCCAAACGCTACGCTATGACATCAAAATGCGCTATTTGCGCTATACAATATGGTTTTTTTTAAGCAATTTATATGGGTTTTAAATAAAGACCCAAAAAAGCTCAAACCAAAATTGAATTTGTTGCTACTTGCTACAGATAAATCAATTTGAAATTGGGAATATAAATTGAAATTTGAATAGAAAAAAAGTCCAAACCGAAATTAAAATTTGAATAGAAAAAAAAATAGATTATGTCATGAATCATGATGCTTAAGATATTTTTAATAGGAAAAATCGATAGTTTGTGATATTATTATGGATATTTTGAACCGCAATTTGGATTTTGTACGGGTTCAATATAAATATTATAATTTCTTAATTACTTTGGTGTTATTTATTGTTCTATGAGACTTTAGATAAAGTTGATATTTAGTACAAATACTGAATATACGGAATGTAAAAAAAACGCTATTTGAAATAGCTTCCGCTATAGCGACGCTATTCGCTATAGCTTTTTTTGTAGCCTTCCCGCTATGACGCTATAAACACTATTTAGAACCTTGGTTAGAACTTGTAAATTCACCAAAAAATGTGCACTTTTGCACATTAGAAGCTAACGCTGGTTCACGTTGAAGGTAGACTGCCCGAACCATTGGCTCATATCGTCCTCACCCCTTGTATTGTCATCATTTCCAGCTTGAAGTTTGATTTAGTAGTTCTTGAAAAACCCCTCCTTGATTTGGTTGCATAGTAAAAGCAAGACCTTATGTATACCACGTAGAAATAGCATAAGATTGTTACAAATATGATTTC
Organism: Carex kokanica; assembly: GCA_025461125.1. NCBI lineage: Eukaryota > Viridiplantae > Streptophyta > Magnoliopsida > Poales > Cyperaceae > Carex > Carex kokanica. The sequence continues at coordinate 368,185 of JAJGRX010001237.1, forward strand.
TGCATATACACCCTTAAGTAATGAATTTTGCACTTTACTCATTGGAATCATGCATATTGGAAAGCCAAATTATTTGACTTGATGTTGCATCATACAATCATTTATTGTGATTGAACTGCTGGTTGATCAATTTGGTTATGCAGAATAGCAAGAAGGGAGACTACAAAATCTTTGGGCCTGAAACTAAAGAAGTTATAAACTGTTAAGTTATATCTTTGGGTCTGAAACTAAAGAAGTTGGTTATGCAGAATAGCAAGAAGGGAGACTACAAAATCTTGAGGTGGTGGAAGAAGATTAAATATAACCTGAAAAAGAATGAAGATAAAAAAAAATAAAAGACAACAAGAAAAAGATGAAATACAATAAGAAAATAGATGAAATACAACCAAAAGAAAATAAAAGAAAATGAAGTAGAAAAAAAAAATAATTAGTTGAAGATAAAAGGCAATTAGAAAAATAAATACAACAAGTAGAAGATGAAAAATAACAACAACAAGATGAAATACAACCAGTAGAAGATGAAATACAATCAGAAGACGATCAAATACAACCAATAGAAAATAAAAGAGAACCAGTACAAGATGAAATACAACCAGACTAAGATGAAAAAATGAAATACAACCAATGAAGTAGAAAATGAAAACAACCAATAAAAGAACACATACAAAAGAAGATAAAATACAACCAGAAGAATATCAAAGACAACCAGTAGTTGTTGAAAGAGAACCAGTACAAAAGAAAATACAATAAGAAAAAAATGAAAGACAATGAAAAAGAAAATGAAGGACAACAAATAGAATTTGAAAAACAACCGGTAAACCATGAAAGACAACCAGAAAATAGATAAAAGACAATCAGAAAAAAGATGAAAGACAATAAAGCAAAAAAAAAGATAACAAGAAGAAGATAAAAAAAACAACTAGTAGAAAATAAAAGACAACTAGAAGAAGATAAAATACAACCAAAATTAGATAAAAGACAACCAGTAGAACATGAAAGACAACTACAGTACAATATAAAATAAAACTAGAAGAAGATGAAACACCACAAGTTAAAGATGAAAAAGAACTAGAAAAAATTAAATACAACTAGAAGAACATGAAAGATAATCAATACAAGATAAAATATAACCAATAGTAGATGAAATACAATCAGTAAAAGATACAAAATAACTAGTAGAAGATGAAAGACAACAAGTAGAACATGAAAGACAATTAGTATAAGATGAAAAATAACTAGAAGAAGATTAAAGACAACTAGAATAAGATAAAAAACAAACAGTACAAGATGAAAGATAACTATAAGAAGTACAAAAACAACTAGTAAAAGATGACAGACAATAAAAAAAATGAAAACAACTAGTAGAAAATGTATGAAAATTAGAAGAAAATTAAATACAACTAGAAAAAGATAAAATACAACCAGTAGTAAATGAAAGACAACTAGTAGAACAATAAAGACAACTAGAAGAAAATGAAAAACCACTAGTAGATGACGAAAGACAACCAGAAAAAAAAATTAAAGACAACTAGTATAAGATGAGTGACAACTAGAAGAAGATGAAAGATATCCAGTAGAACATGAAAGACAACAGATACAAGATGAAAAACAACTAGAAGAAGATGAAATACAGCCAGTAGTAGATGAAATACAAACAATAGAATTTGAAAGATAACTAGAACAAGCTGTTTGTATTCAGGAGAACACGAAAGACAACCAGTATAAGATGAAAGACAAGTAGAAGAAGATGAAAGACAACTAGAAGAAGAAGAAAGACAACTAGAAGAAGATGAAAGACAACTATAAGAAGATGAAAGACAAGTATTATATGAAAGATAACTAGAAAAAGACGAAAGACAACTAGTAGAAGATTAAAGGAAATCAGTAGAAGATGAACGACAACTGGAAGAGGATGAAATACAACCAATAGTAGAGGAATGATATCTAGTAATAGATGAAAGACAACCCGTAGAAGATAAATGACTACAAGATGAAAGAGAACTAAAAGAAAATGAAATACAACTAGAAGAAAATGAAATACAACTAGAAAAATATGAAATACAACCAGTAGGAAATGGAAGACAACTAGTGGAACACGAAAGACATCAAGTACAAGATGAAAGACAACTATAAGAAGATGAAAAACAACAAGTAGAAGGTGGAAGATAACAAGTAAAACATGAAAGATGACTAGTACAAGATGAAAGACAACCAGAAGAAGATGAAATACAACTAATAGAATTTTAATGACAACTAGAAGAAGATTAAATACAATCAGAATATGATAAAATACAACCAGTAGTAGATAAAAGACACCCAATAGAAAATGAAAGACAACTAGTAGATGAAAGACAACTAGTACATCATCAAAGACATCTAGTACAACAAGAAAGACAACTAGTACAATATGAAAGATTACTAGTATAAGATGAAAAACAACTAAAAGATGGTGAAATACAACCAATAGTAGATGAAAGACAACCAGTACTAGATGAAAGATGACCAGTAAACAACAAAGAAAACCAGTACAAGAAGAGAGACAACTAGAACAAGATGAAATACAACGAGAAAAGGATGAAATACAAACAGCAGTAGATGAAAGACAACCAATAAAAAAAGAAAGACAACCAGTTGAATATGAAAAACATGCAGTATAAGATGAAAGACAAGTAGAAGAAGATGAAATACAACTAGTAGTAGATGAAATACAACCAGTATAATATAAAAAACAACTAGAAGAAGATGAAAGTCAACAAGTAGAAGATGAAAGACCACTATAATAAGATGAAAGACAACTTGAAGAAGATGAAAAAACAACTAGTAGAAGATGAAATACAATGAGAATAAGATGAAATACAATAAGTTGTATATAAGACAACTAGTAGGAAATGAAAGAAAATAGGAGGAACATGAAAGACATACAATATTAGATGAAAGACAACTAGAAGAATATGAACTACAACCAGAAGAAGATGAAATACAACAAGTAGTAGATGAAAGACAATTAGTAGGAGATGAAAGACAACCAGTGGAACATGAAAGATATCATGTACTAGAACAAGATGAAAAATAACAAGTAGAAGGTGAAAGACAACAAGAAGAAGATGAAAGACAACCGGTAAAATATGAAAAACAACCAGTACAAGATGAAAGACAACTAGAAGAAGTTGAATTACATCCAATGTAGATGAAATACAAATAGTAGAATTTAAATGACAACTATAATAATATGAAATACAAACAAACGATGTTGAAATACAACCAGAAGTTGATGAAAAATTACTAGTAGGACATGAAAGACAACCGGAAGAACCTACAAGACAACTAGAAGATGAAAGACATCTAGTAGAACTGCAAGACAAAGAGTACAATTTGATAGATTACATGTAGAAGATGAAAAACAGCTAGTTGAAGATGAAAGACTACCAAAATATGATGGAATACAACCAACAGTAGATGAAAGACTACAAGTAGTAGATGAAAAACAACTAGTAGAACATGAAAGACAACCAGTATAAGATGAAAGACAACTAGAAGAGGAATTAGAAGAAAATGAAATACAACCAGAAGAAAATAAAATACAATCAATAGTAGAAGAAAGACAACCAGTAAAATAAGAAAGGCACCAGTTGAACATGAAAGACAAGCAGTATAAGATGAAAGACAAGAAGAAGAAGATGAAATACAACTAGTAATAGATGAAAGACAACCAGTAGAACATGAAAGAGTTAGTCCATGATTAAAGACCACTACAAAAATATGAAAGACAACAAGTAGAAGATGAAAGACAACAATAATAAGATGAAAGGCAACTTGAAGCTGATGAAAGTCAACCAGTACAAGATAAAAGACAACTAGAGGAAGAACAAAAATCACTATTAGATGATGCACAACCAAAAGAAATTAAATACAACAAGTAGATGATGGATGACAACTAGAAGAAGATGAAAGACAACAAGTACGATATGAAAGATAACTAGAAAAAGACGAAAGACAACTAGTAGAAGATTGAAGACAACCAGTAAAAGATGAAAGACAACTAGACAAGGATGATATACAACCAATAGTAGAGGCAAGACATCTAGAAGTAGATGAAAGACAACCCGTAGAACATGAAGGACAACCAGTACAAGAAGAAAGAGAACTAAAAGAAGATGAAATACAACCAGCAGAAGATGAAATACAACCAGAAGAAGTTGAAATACAACTAGTAGTAGATGAAAGACAATCAGTAGAAGATGAAAAATATCTAGTACAAGATGAAAGGTACCTAGTAGAAGATGAAAAACAACTAGAAAAAGATGAAAAAACAACTACTAGAAGATGAAATACAATGAGAAAAAGATGAAATACCACCAGTTGTATATGAAAGACAACATGTTGGAAATGAAAGAAAACAAGAGGAACCTGAAAGATGTATATATTAGATGAAAGACAACTAGAAGAAAATGAAATACAACTAGAAGAAGATGAAATACAACAAGTAGTAGATGAAAGACAACAAGTAGGAAATGAAAGACAATAAGTGGAACATGAAATACATCCTGTACAATATGAAAAACAACTAGTATAAGATGAAAAACAACAGTATAAGATAAAATACAACTATAAGAAGATGAAATACAACCAGTATAGATGAAATACCAATAGTAGAATTTGAATAACAACTAGAAGAACATTAAAAATACAACCAGTATAGATGAAATACAAATAGTAGAATTTGAATGACAACTAGAAGAAGATGAAATACAATCAGAAGATGATGAAATACAACCAGTAGTAGATGAAAGACAACTAGTAGGACATAAAAGACAACCAGTAAAACATACAAGACAACTAGTACAAGATGAAAGAAAACTAGAAAAAGATGAAAAACAACTAGTAGAAGAAGAAATACAACTAGATTAAGATGAAATACCACCAGTTGTAGATGAAAGACATCTAATAGAACATTAAAAACAACGAATATAATATGAAAGGTTAGTACAAGATGAAAAACAACTAGTTGAAGATGATAGGCAACAGAAGATGATGGAACCAATCGTAGATGAAAGACAACTAGTAGTAGATGAGACAAAATCAGAAGAACATGAAAGACAACCAATGTAAGGTAAAAGACAACTAGAACAAGATAAAATACAACAAGAAGAAAATGAAATACAGCTAGAAGAAAATGAAATACAACCATTAGTAGAAGAAAGACAACCAATTGAACATGAAAGACATGTAGTAAAACATGAAAGACAAGTAGAACAAAATGAAATTCAACTAGTAGTTAACGAAAGACAACCAATATAACATAAAAAACAACCAGTAGAACATGAAAGTCAACTAGAAGAAAATGAAATACAACCAGTAATAGATGGAAGACAACCAGTACAACATGAAAGACAACCACTGGTACAACATGAAAGACAACCACTGGAACATAAAAGACAACTAGAAGATGAAAAAAATACAGTAGAACATGAATGACAAGTACAATTTGAAAGATTACTAGTAGAAGATGAAAAACAACTAGTTGAAGATGAAAGACAATCAGATGAAGATGGAATATAACTAGTAGAACATGAAAGACAACCAGTATTAGATGAAAGACAACTAGAACAAGATAAAATACAACAAGATGAAATTGAAATACAACCAGAAGAAGACAACTAGCAGAAGAAGACAACCAGTAAAAGATGAAAGACAACTAGAAGAAGATGATATACAACCAATAGTAGAGGAAAGACGTAGTAGATAAAAGACAACCCGTAGAACATGAAGGGCAACCACCTGTACAAGATGAAAGAGAACTAAAAGAAGATGAATTATACAACCAGAAGAACATGAAATACAACCAGTAGATGATAGATAATTAGTAGAAGATGAAAGATACCTAGTACAAGATGAAAGATACCTAGTAGAAGATGGAAAACAACTAAAACAAGATTAAAAATAACTAATGGAAGATGAAACACAACGAGAAGAAGATGAAATACAACCAGTTGCATATGAAAGACAACTACTTGGAAATGAAAGAAAACAAGAGGAACATGAAAGACATACAATATTAGATGAAAGACAACTAGAAGAAGATGAACTACAACCAGAAGAAGATGAAATATCACAAGTAGCAGATGAAAGACAAGAAGTGGAATATGAAATTCCTGTACAATATGAAAAACAACTAGTATAAGATGAAAAACAACAAGTAGAAGATGAAAGACACTAGAAGAAGATGAAACCTAAAAAAGAACAAGCATGATGAAAAACAACTAGAAGAAGATGAAATACAACTAGTATCGATGAAATACAAATAGTACAATTTGAATGATAACTAGAAAAAGATGAAATACAACCAGTATAGATGAAATACAAATAGTACAATTTGAATGACAACTAGAAGAATATTAATACAATGAGAAGATGATGAAATACAACTAGTAGCAGATGAAAGACAACCAGTATGACATGAAAGACAACCAGTAAAACATATAAGACAATTAGTACAAGCTGAAAGAAAACTAGAAGAAGATGAAAAAGAACTAGTAGAAGAAGACAACTAGATTAAGATGAAATACAACAAAAGAAGATGAAAGATATCCAGTAGAACATTAAAAAACAACGAGTATAATATGAAAGATTACTAGTACAAGATGAAAAACAACTCGTTGAAGATGAAAGACAACCAGAAGATGATGGAAGAGAACCAATAGTAGATGAAAGACAATAGTAGATGAAATACAACTAGTAGTAGATGTAACACAATCAGTAGAATATGAAAGACAACTAGGGTAAGGTAAAAAGACAACTAGGGTAAGGTAAAAGACAACTAGAACAAGATAAAATACAACAAGAAGAATATGAAATGCAACCAGAAGAAAATGAAACACAACCATTAGTAGAAGAAAGACAACCTGTAAAAAAAGAAAGACAACCAATTGAATATGAAAAACATGCAGTAAAAAATGAAAGACAAGTAGAAGAAGATGAAATTCAACTAGTAGTTGATGAAAGACATAACATAAAAGACAACCAGAAGATAATGTAATACAACTAATAGTTGATGAAAGACAACCATTAGTAGATGAAAGACAACCAGTAGTACATGAAAAACAATCAGTAGAACATGAAAGACAACCAGTGTAAGATGAAAAGACAACCAGAACAAGATAAAATACAACAAGAAGAAGATGAAATACAACCAGAAGAAAATGAAATACAATCATTAGTAGAAGAAAGACAACCACTAAAATAAGAAAGACAATCAATTGAACTTGAATGGCATTCAGTAAAAGATGAAAGACATGTAGAAGAAGATGAAATTCAACTAGTAGTTGCTGAAAGACAACCAGTAGAACAAGAAATAAACCTAGAAGAAGGTGAAATACAACCAGTACATCATGAAAGACATCTAGTAGAACATGAAAGACAACAAATATGACATGAAAGATAACTAGGAAAAGATGAAAGACAACTAGTAAAATATGAAAGACAACAAGTAGAAGATGAAATACAACCCGTAGAACATGAAAAACAACAAGAGAACTAAAAGAAGAGGAAATACAATTACAAGAAGATGAAATACAACCAGAAGAACATGAAATACAACAAGTTGTAGATGAAAGACAACCAGTAGGAGATGAAGGACAACCAGTGGAACATAAAGGACATCCTGTACAAGATGAAAGACAACTAAAACAAGATGAAAGAGAACAAATAAAACATGAAAAACAACCAGTATAAGATGAAAGACAACTACAAGAAAATGAATTACAACCAGTGTAAATGAAATACAAATAGTAGAATTTGAATGAGAACTAGAAGAATATGAAATGCAATCAGAAGATGATGAAATACAACCAATAGTAAATAAAAGACTACCAGTAGGACATGAAAGACAACTAGTAGAACTTACAAGACAACTAATACAAGATGAAAGAAAACTAGAAGAAGATGAAAGATAACTAGATGAAGATGAAATACAATCAGTAGTAGATGAAAGACAACTAGAAGATGAAAGACATCTAGTTGAATAGGAAAGACAGTAGAAGATGAAAAACTACTAGTAGAAGATGAAAAACAACTAGTTGAAAATGAAAGACAACTAGAAGATGATGGAACACAACCAGTAGTCGATGAAATACAACCAGTAGTAGATGAAAGACAATCAGTAGAACATGAAAGACAAACAGTGTAAGATGAAAGACAACTGGAACAAGATAAAATACAACAAGAAGATGATGAAATAGAACCAGAAAAAACGAAATACAATAAGTCGTAGAAGAAAGACAACCAGTACAACATGAAAGACTTCCAGTAGAACTTGAAAGACAACAAGTATGACATGAAAGATAATTAGAGAAAGATGAAAGACAACTTGTAGAAGATGAAATACCACTGGAAGAGGATGAAATACAACCAATAGTACAGGAGAGACATCTAGTAGTAGATGAAAAACAACTTGTAGAACATGAAAAACAATTAGAGAACTAAAAGAAGATCAAAATACAATTATAAGAAGATGAAATACAACCAAACGATGATGAAATACAACAAATTGTAGATGAAAGACAACCAGTAGGAGAAGAAAGAGAACCAGCAAAATAAGAAAGACAACCAGTTGAACATGAAAGACATGCAGTATAAGATGAAAGACAAGTTGAAGAAGATGAAATACAACTAGTAGTAGATGAAACACAACCAGTCCATTATTAAAGACAACTACAAAAAAATGAAAGACAACAAGTAAAAGATGGAAGACAACTATAATAAAATGAAAGACAACTTGAAGCAGATGAAAGCCAACTAGAAGAAGATTAAAGACAACTAAAAGAAGATGAAAAGTCACTAGTAGATGATGAAAGACAACTAGAAGAAGATTAAAGACAACTAGTAGAATGACAACTAGAAGAAGATGAAAGACAACAACTATGATACGAAAGATGACTAGAAAAAGACCAAAGACAACTAGTAGAAGATGAAAGACAACTAGATTAAGATGAAATACTACCAGTAGTAGATGAAAGACATCCAGTAGAACATTACAAACAACGAGTATAATATGAAAAATTACTAGTACAAGATGAAAAACAACTACTTGAAGATGAAAGACAACTAGAAGATAATGGAATACAACCAATAGTAAATGAAAGACAACCAGTAGTAGATGAAAGACAACCAGTAGTACATGAAATACAATCAGTATAACATAAAAGACAACCAGTGTAAGATGAAAGACAACCAGAACATGATAAAATACAACAAGAAAAAGATGAATACAACCAGAAGAAAATGAAATAGAATCTTTAGTAGAAGAAAGACAACCAGTAAAATAAGAAAGATAACCACTTGAACATGAATGACATTCAGTAAAAGATTAAAGACAAGTAGAAGAAGATGAAATTCAACTAGTAGTTGATGAAAGACAACCAATATAACATAAAAGACAACCAGAACATGAAATATAACTAGAATAAGATGAAATACAACCAGTAGTACATAGAAGACAACAGTACAACATGAAAGACATCCAGTAGAACATGAAAGACAACAAGTATGACATGAAAGATAACTAGAAAAAGAAGAAAGACAACTAGTAGAAGATGGAAGACAACAATTTGAAGATGAAATACAACCAATAGTACAGGAAAGACTGATAAGTAGTAGATGACAAAGAACCCGTAGAACATGAAAAACAACAAGAGAACTAAAAGAAAATGAAATATAACCAGAAGAAGATGAAATACAACAAGTTGTAGATGAAAGACAAGTAGGAGATGAAGGACAAACCAGTGGAACATAAAAGACATCTTGTACAAGATGAAATACAACTAGAACAAGATGAAAAATAACAAGTAGAAGGTGAAAGACAACTACAAGAAGATGAAAGACAACCAGTTAAACATGAAAAACAATCAATACAAGATGAAAGACAGCTAGAATAAGATGAATTACAACCAATGTAGATGAAATACAAATAGTAGAATTTGAATGAGAACTAAAAGAATATGAAATACAAACAAAAGATGATAAAATACAACTAGAAATAGATGAAAGACTACCAGTAGGATATGAAAGACAACAAGTAGAAGATACAAGACAACTAGAATAAGATGAAAGAAAAGTAGAAGAAGATGAAAGAAAACTAGATTAAGATAAAATACAACCAATAGTAGATGAAAGACATCTAGTTGAATAGGAATGACAACGAGTACAATATGAAAGATTACTAGTAGAAGATGAAAAACAACTAGTAGAAGATGAACGACAACCAGAAGATGATGAAATACAACCAGTAGTAGATGAAAGACAACCAGTAGTAGATGAAAGACAATCAGTAGAACATGAAAGACAACCAGTGTAAGATAAGACAACCAGAACAAGATAAAATACAAGAAGAAGATGAAATACAATTAGAAGAAAATGAAATACAATCATTAGTAGAAGAATGACAACCAGTAAAATAAGAAAGACAACCAGTAAAAAAAGAAAGACATGCAGTAAAAGTGAAAGACAAGTAGAAGAAGATGAAATTCAACTAGTACTTGATGAAAGACAACCAATATAACATAAAAGACAACCAAGAGAATATTAAAATACAACTAGAAGAAGATCAAATGCAACCAGTAGTACATAAAAGACAACCACTACAACATGAAAGACATTCAATAGAACATGAAAGACAACAAGTATGACATGAAAGATAACTAGAAAAAGAAGAAAGACAACTAGTAGAAGATGGAAGACAACAATTAGAAGATGAAATACAACCAATAGTACAGGAAAGACAAGTAGTAGATGAAAAACAACCCGTAGAACATGAAAAACAACAAGAGAACTAAAAGAAGATGAAATACAACAAGTTGTAGACGAAAGACAACTTGTAGGAGATGAAGGACAAGCCAGTGGAACATAAAAGACATCTTGCACAAGATGAAAGACAATTAGAACAAGATGAAAAATAACAAGTAGAAGGTGAAAGACAACTACAAGAAGATTAAAGACAACTAGTTAAACATGAAAAACAACCAGTACAAGATGAAAGACAACTAGTAGAAGATGAATTACAACCAATGTAGATGAAATACAAATAGTAGAATTTGAATGACAATTAGAAGAATATGAAATAGAAACAAAAGATGATCAATTACAACCAGAAGTAGATGAAAGATTACCAGTAGGACATGAAAGACAACCAGTAGAAGCTACAAGACAACTAGAATAAGATGAAAGAAAACTAAAAGAAGATGAAAGAAAACTAGATTAAGATAAAATACAACCAGTAGTAGATGAAAGACTAGAAGATGAAAGACATCTAGTTGAACAGAAAAGACAACGAGCACAATATGAAAGATTACTAGTAGAAGATAAAAAACAACTAGTAGAAGATTAAAGACAACCAGAAGATGATAAAATACAACCAATAGTAGATGAAAGACAACCAATAGTAGATGAAAGACAATCAGTAGAACATGAAAGACAACCAGTGTTTGATGAAAGACAAACAGAACAAGATAAAATACAACAAGAAGAAGATGAAATACAACCAGAAGAAAATGAAACACAATCATTAGTAGAAGAAAGACAACCAATAAAATAAGAAAGACAACCAATTGAACATGAATGACATGCTGTAAAAGATGAAAGACAAGTTAAATAAGATGAAATTCAACTAGTAGTTCATGAAAGACAACCACTAGAACATGAAATACAACTAGAAGAAGATGAAATACAACTAGTAGTAGAAGAAAGACAACCAGTACAACATGAAAGACATCCAGTAGAACATGAAAGACAACTACTATGACATGAAAGATAACTAGAAAAAGATGAAAGACAACTAGTAGAATATGGAAGACAACAATTAGAAGATGAAATACAACCAATAGTACAGGAAATACATCCAGTAGTAGATGAAAAACAACCCGTAGAACATGAAAAACAACAAGAGAACTAAAAGAAGATGAAATACAAGAAGAAAAATACAACCAGAAGAACATGAAATACAACATGTTGTAGATGAAAGACAACCAGTAAGAGATGAAGGACAACCAGTGGAACATGAAAGACATTCTGTACAAGATGAAAGACAACTAGAACAAGATGAAAAATAACAAGTAGAATGTGAAAGACAACTAGAAGAAGATGAAAGACAACAAGTAAAACATGAAAAACAACTAATACAAGATGAAAGACAACTAGAAGAAGATGAATTCCAGTGTAGATGAAATACAAATAGTATAATTTGAATGACAACTAGAAGAATATGAAATACAATCAGAAGATGATGAAATACAACTTGTCGTAGATAAAAGACTACCAGTAGATCTTGAAAGACAATTAGTAGAACTTACAAGACAACTAGTACAAGATGAAAAAAAAACTAGAAGACGATGAAAGACAACTAGATGAAGATGAAATACAACCAGTAGTAGATGAAAGGCAACTAGAAGATGAAAGACATCTGTCGAACAGGAAAGGCAACGAGTAGAAGATGAAAGACAGCAAGTAAAAGTGGAAATACCACTAGAAGAGGATGAAATACAACCAATAGTACATGACATACATCCAGTAGTAGATGAAAATCAACTCGTAGAACATGAAAAAGAACAAGAGAACTAAAAGAAGATCAAAATACATCTACAAGAAGATGAAATACAACAACTTGCAGTGGAACATGAAAGACATCCTTGTACAAGATGAAACACAACTAGAACAAGATGAAAAAAATAACAAGTAGAAGGTGAAAGACAACTAGAAGAAGATGAAAGACAACCAGTAAAACATGAAAAACAACCAGTATATGATGAAAGACAACTAGAATAGGATGATTACAATCAGTGTAGATGAAATACTACTAGTAGTGGACGAAACACAACCAGTCCATTATTAAAGACAACTAAATAAAAATGAAAGACAACAAGTAGAAGATGAAGGACAACTATAATAAGATGAAAAACAACTTGAAACAGATGAAAGCCAACCAGTACAAGATAAAAAGACAACTAGAAGAAGAAGAAAAGTCACTAGTAGATGATGAAAGACAACCTGAAGAAGATTAAAAACAACTAGTAGATGATGAATGACAACTAGAAGAAGATGAAAGACAACAAGTATGATACGCAAGATAACTAGAAAAAGACCAAAGACAACTAGTTGAAGATGAAATACAGCGAGAAGAAAATTAAATACGACCAGTTGTAGATGAAAGACAACTAGTAGGAAATGAAAGAAGACAAGAGGAACATGAAAGACATACAATATTAGATGAAAGTCAACTAGAATAAGATGAAAAACAACAAGTAGAAGGTGACAGACAACTAGAAGAAGATGAAGACAACCTGTCGAACATGAAACACAACCAGTACAAGATGAAAAACAAGTAGAACATACAAGACAACTAGTACAAAAATGAAAGAAAACTAGAACAAGATGAAAAAAAAACTAGTAGAAGATGAAAGACAACCAGAAGAAGATGAAATACATCCAGTAGTAGATGAAAGGCAACCACTACGTCATGAAAGACATCCAGTAGAACGTAAAAGACAACCAGTACAATATGAATGATTACTAGTAGAAAATGAAAAATAACTAGTAGAAGTTGATGAAATACAACCAATAGTAGATGAAAAACAACAAATAGTAGATGAAAAACAACCAGTAAAACATGAAATACAACTAGTATTAGATAAAAAAATAACTAGAACAAGATAAAATACAACAAGATGAAAATGAAATACAACCAGAAGAAAATGAAATAAAATCAGTAATAGAAGAAATACAACCAGTAAAATAAGAAAGACAACCAGTTGAACATGAAATACATGTACAAGATGAAAGACAAGTAGAAGAAGATGAAATACAACTAGTAATAGATGAAAGACAACTAGTAGAACACGAAAGAGTCCATGATTAATAACAACTAGAAAAATATGAAAGACAACTTGAAGCAAATGAAAGCCAAGTAGTACAAGAAAAAAGACAACTAGAAGAAGAACAAAAATCAATAGTAGATGATGAAAGACAACCAAAAGAAGATTAAAGACAATAAGTAGGATGAATAACAACTAGAAGAAGATGAAAGACAACAAGTATGATATGAAATATAACTAGAAAAAGATGAAAGAATAGTAGAAGATTGAAGACAACTCGTAAAAGAGAAAAGACAACTAGAAGATGATGATATGCAACTAATAATAGAGGAAAGACATCTATTAGTAGATGAAAGACAACTCGTAAAACAAGAAGGACAACCAGTACAAGATGAAAGAAAACTAGAAGAAAATGAAATACAACCAGAAGAACATGAAATACAACTAGTAGTAGAAGAAAGACAACTAGTAGGAAATGTTTGACAACAAGTGTAACTTGAAAAACATCCAGTACAAGATTAAAGATACCTAGTAGAAGATGAAAAACAATTAGAAGAATATGAAAAAACAATTAGTAGAAGATGAAATACAACGAGAAGAAGATAAAATACAGTAGTAGATGAAAGTCAACTAGTAGAAAATGAAAGAAAATAAGAGGAACATGAAAGACATACAATATTAGATGAAAAACAACTAGAAGAAGATGAAGACAACCAGTAGAACAAGAAACACAACCAGTAGAACAAGAAACACAACCAGTATAAGATGAAAGACAAGTAGAACATAATGAATAACTACCAATAGTAGATGAAAAACAACCAGTAGGACATGAAAGATAATCAGTAGAACATATACAAGAGAACTAGTACTAAAATGAAAGAAAACTAGAGACGATGAAAAATGTTACTCGGTCTCAAAAAATGTTTTTCCTTATCAAACAAGTGCTTATTGCCCCTAGAGGAGCTTTTGCAAATGACCTTACCAATTTATGAGTTCCATACGTCTATATACAGTTATACACGTACCCTTAATTAAAACTTTGGTAAGGTGTTTGATATAACTTTCTCATAAAAGATGATGCCAATTAAGGTTTAAGAGACACTGTCAAATCATTACAGTTGCATGAATAAATATGAGTCTGCATATGCAAATTAAATTAACTCTAGCAGAATAAACAATTGTTAAGAATTCTTTTTTTCTTGTTTTAGAGGAAGCGTCCCGAACAAGGACCCATTTTATAAAGAGGATTGATGTTATTATTTAGAAGAAAATCACATATTTGTTTGACAAGTAAATCGATCTATCCATACACCGACCGAAAGCTTAAGAAACCCAAAAATAAATACTAAATGTTCCGTCTTAAAAACCAACCTATAGGGAGCAAAACCAAGCAAATGTCCTTCAAATAACTTGCATCGCATATATACTGTTGCAGAGGTTGCTTTTAATTTGCATAATGCCTTTTAAGAACACTATGATTGACAACTTTGTCATCATCTGATATGATCAGTATATGAAAAGACTACTATTAGATATAAATAAATTAAGGACTAATAAGAACTTCTTTGCACACGGAGAGTTTTAAAGGCATATATATGATGAGGAGGGATCCAATTACATCTTTTTTGGTGACACACTTTGACACCTACTATTTTCAAAGTCCAAATAGTTGATTCAAACCATTCAACATGATGGATATATTAAAATGTGCTTGGAGATCAAATTTTATATTTTTTTGAATTTTTTTGCTATTTATTAAGATGGTTACAAAAATCGTTGTTTTCAGACCATTGAAAAACAGCGATTTTGTAACCATCTTAATAAATAGTAAAAAAATTCAAAAAAATGTAAAATTTGATCTCCAAGTACATTTTAATATGGTGATCATGTTGAACGGTTCGGATTGACTGTTTGGATTTTGAAATCGCAAAATTGACCTATATAAAAAACGGTGTCATGATGTGTCACCAAAAAAGGTGTAATTGGATCCCTCCTCATATATGATATATGTTATTCCCGAGCAAGAGGATGGTATACCTTTGCGAAACTGAAGAATTTTCGCCATGCACACCTATGCCGACAAATTTACATGCCAGTATTCAACCTAATATTAGTCTATCACTAAATAAAATAATATAATTATAAGTGGGAGAATATGTTGTAATCGTTATATATTAGAATATGCATCCTCTACAAAATTGGTTATGATTTATGGAATGCTTTATTAATTGTTGATTGGTTCGGCACTAACATTTGTCATTACTTGAGTATCTATATGGTCAAAGTCTGCCACTAAGAATGGAGAAGCATTTACCTTTGCAAATTGAGGAAATAATTCCTTATCGATACTGCACCAATGTCACCAGAGTCTCTTGTGGAGGGGCCAAGAATTAAATTTGGTGCATTATATGCTTTAGTGAGCATATATAATGCACCAATATTGTGTTGACATGGATTCAACGGGGTTAATAATAATGATTAATATTTTTGTCTTCCAAATTAACATGTTGTGTTTAAAATCTACTAAATTGGAAAGCAGAGGAAGTCAGAGTAACAGAATCATTCTGACATTCTCAAATTACTCGTTCGATCCCCATGTCTCATTTAATAGGGGGTAATTGTTTGTCGCAAAAATATTGTGTTGACCATGATCAACGGTTTTTTTTTGAGGAAAAATAAGGATTATAGTCCTTATTTGCATTTATTGATTGGGTTTAAAAAAAGTTTTCGGTTTCATTACAGAAACCTTAAGAAATGAAAATTACAAATAGGTTCAATGTAGATTGAACCACCATTGGTAAACAAAGCACAATAAACACAAAACATGATCAACGGTTTTGTGCAGTTTACATTGCTTTTTTGCACTTCTAGACTCTAAAAAGGTAATTCATGCCTGAAATTGTCATTAAGCTAGGACAAATATACACATTAATAAGTTACAGTATTTCATAATGATCTCATACTTTTCTAAGAAATCTGATTTCATTACACAGGAAAAAACTGACAACTCAAATGATACTTGATGATTTTGTTATATAAATATAGACAAATACTATTTTGCATGGATTGAATCTGATTTTGTGAACACGTTTGATAAAAAAATTGCTCGGGCTTGTCGTTAGTCTGTGTTCCTTCCTTTCTGTGTCATCTTTCTACCTTGGCCTAGCCTTGAATTTATCACAACTAACAAATTATTTAATATCCTAATTAATTAGTAATATTCTGGAGCAACTACCGACCGATCAGTGTGATCAACACTTCCGTTAAAATAATAACCAAAATATTGGCAAACCGATTACAAATACACCTGCCGGGGCTCATAGCGCAGAACCAGACGGCTTTCGTCAAAGGTCGTTCAATGATAGAATCTTTTCTGGTAGCGAGAGAATTTCTCACCTTCTGCAGTGCGAGAAACCTGCCGGCTGTCCTTTACAAGGTGGATTTTGAGAAAGCTTTCGACACTGTGGACTGGTGCTTTCTTACAAACCTGCTAATTGAAAGGGGCTTCCCTCCGAAATGGATAGCCTCGGTCTTAGCCATCCTGCAGTCTGCTACCTCGACGGTTAGAATTAATGGAGGCCTTACTGAATTTTTTAGACATGGGAGGGGTTTGAGACAAGGAGACCCCCTTTCACCGATGCTCTTCATCCTGGTGGCCGACTCCTTAACTAGATTTCTCAACAATGCGGAGATGGCCATGCCTCCGGTTGTACACTTATCTCCTCAAACCATTCAATTTGCGGATGATACGGTCATCATCACGGAGGCCAACCCAATTACCCTAAGGGTCATTACACGGGTTCTCGCGGCGTTTGAGGAACTGACAGGCCTGACGGTAAACAAATCAAAGAGTGCTTTTGTACCAATAGCGATACCACAAAATCTAGTTGACACAATTCAAAACATATTGTCCTCACCGCGAGAGAAATTACCGATCAAGTACTTGGGCCTACCTCTTTCGATTAAAAAACCCCGCATAATTGACTATCAGCCTATGATCCAAGTGGTACAGCGAAGGATGGAGGGATGGAAATCAAATTTCCTTTCCTATGGAGGCCGAATCACCCTGGTAAAAGCTGTACTCTCGGCAATTCCAATCCATTACATGCAGGCAACCAGATTACCAAAGGGGGTTATCAGGCAAATAGATAAAATTAGAAGGAGTTTTCTATGGAAAGGGAAGGGACCGTGTAAGGGAATAAACTGTCTGGCAAACTGGGAAACGGTGTGTTCACTCAAGAGCAATGGGGGATTGGGTGTCATATCTCTTGATGAGCAAAACCAGGCTCTACTGGTCAAATGGCTATGGAGAATTCATCAGGACAGGGAGGGACTTTGGGCATCCACTTTACGCCAGCTGTACGATGTCTTTCAGGCATCTCATCTCGTGAACAACCAGCAACTATCTTTCTTTCTCAAAGAACTTCAGTCTCTAGTACCTTTCTTTACTTGCTCCGTCACGATTGACGGCCCTTCGCAAGAGGTCAAGTGGAAATGGACGCCCGGAGAAAACTTTACGTGTGCTTCGGCATATCGGTTGATACAGGATAGTGGGGTGCGATCGATACATTACAGGGTGCTATGGAAACTAAAAGTGCCTATGAAGGTTAGAATATTCTTGTGGTTGATGTTTTCGGATAGAATCCTGACCCAGGAGAACCTTACGATCAGAGGTTGCACGGTCACGCCAGGATGCTCGATGTGTGGGAATGTCCAGCTGGAGAAAACAGATCACTTGATGTGGAGCTGCAACTACACATCGAGGTTCTGGCTAGGTTTCAGGGCGCAGCTCAACTTGCCTCCAATGTCGGGTACACAGCCTTTTGATATTTGGTGGGAGGGTCGCCAACAACTATCACGCTGAACAAAAGTGCGGTGGGATACGGCTTGGGCGGCAGGATCTTGGGCGATTTGGAAAGAAAGAAACAGACGCATTTTTTCCCAAGAAAGGAAACCTGAGCACATACTGATCAATGCTGCAGCAATCGACGTTCACAACTGGATGCTATTTGCATAATGGCCAACTAGAGAGAGGAGGCCTCGAGATTACGATGGCATTTTTAATTCTTTTAGCGGAACTTTTTAATATTTGAGCTGGGATGCAATTAGTATAGCTAGTTGAGTTAAATTTGAAAATGTAGGGACCTTGTAAATATTTTTTTATCAATATATTTCTTAGTGGATAATTTTCCACTAACCCTAAAAAAAAATAATATTCTGGAGCATGATTAATGGGTCATTTTTTTTTTCTAATATCTGTAAAAGCTAAAACTGCACGGTCAAAATAAGAGACATACATGATACATATAATAAGCAGAGGCATCCTTGTCCCATTATTTAAGGCCACTCTCAGTTCCTGATGCCATACTCTCACCAAACTTGGGGTCTCTCTATCTTTCTCTCTCTCTATATATCACACATAGTTACTTAGCCTCCTAATACCATTCGGACTGCTCTCGGTGATTTAGGTCGGTGTATACATAGAAATTGCATAATCTTTAAATTGGTGCCTGTACAAAAAAGAGTATGCTTCTAGTGATGTTATTAGCTTTAGATTTTATGCATGTACTATTCTTATTTAATCTTTTTCATCTTGTAAACATATTGATAAGTCAAAAGACTGAGTAATTATCTGTACATTAATTACATTAATTACCAAATTTCTTTATTAAATTATATTAACTTTGCAGGAAATATAACTTCAGCATTTCGGGTGTTATCACCAATGCAAGTATAGTTTTCCTCATCTCAGTTTATTTCACTCCTACAAATCAATACTTAATTTGTCCCCATCAAGGCCAACTCTTTTCTTTCCTACCGATTTATTTTTCTTATTTGCTGTCACAGGCCAACCTTCTATAGAATTTGGAAGAAAGGATCAGTGGAGCAATTCTCTGCAATTCCATATGTTGTCACTGTAATCAATTGCATGATTTGGGTGCTGTATGGGGTCCCTGTTGTGCACCCACACAGCACTCTCGTCATAACCTCCTCTGGCTCAGGCCTAGTTGTTGAGCTCTGCTATGTTCTCCTCTTCCTTTTCTATTCCCAAGGGAGAAAGAGGTTGCTAGTTTTGATCATGCTTGTTGCCTCGATTATTATTGTTGGTATATTTGCATTGCTTGTAATCATGCTTGTGCACACCCATGAGCGCCGGTCAATGATCGTGGGGATATATACTTGGTGGGGCTTTGGCTATCGGAATGTATACTCCAAATTTATAATTTAACTTGTGTGGAGTATATGCCCCTCTCGCTATCTGTGGCTACCTTCTTTAATAATGTTTTTTGGGGAGCTTACCCATTCATTCCCTTTGATCCCTACATATGTGTGAGTTTTTTTTTTTTTTTTTTTCTTTAGAACTATAAAGCTACAACAATGTTAATTTTGTTTGTACAGTTGCTCACTTGCGGTCTCATTCTCGCACTCTCTTGACACAGGGAATATATAGAGAAGTGATCACAATTTTAAAATTGGCAACATTTTTCATTTTTTATTTATTTTGTCATCCTTTTCGCTTAATCCCAGACACTGTTGTACTTTCATGTCGAGACGGACCGACTCTGAATTCCCTAATCTACATTAATGGTAGTGTTGGTCATTGATTTGGGCTCCCAATTTTAGTCCCAATTCCTTGCCCTTTTATCTCGCAAAAATTTTCAAAATTTTGATCTTATATAAAGGAGAAGATAGCACACATATATACTTGTTACGTACCGCCTCATTGCCGTACCGCAATGGATAACAATGCAGTATTTTTACCATAATTGGAAAATGGAAATTCATATAAAAAATGTTCAAACAGGCTTGATGTTGCATCATCATCATCATCATCATCATCATTATTATTAATATTATTTATCGTGTGTGATGGTTTGAAATTACTTTGGATAGATACCTAATGTTGTCGAAAATGAGATCTACTGCTCTCTAAATTCCTGCTATTCCCTGCTCTCCTCTCAATGTCTCTCTCCGTCTCCTCTTTTGAAGAGAGAGAGAAAGAAAAGTGGGAGAGCGGGGTGCTTCTATTATTCTTAAAATAACAGTAGATTTGAATCTCTAGATCAAAACTTCTTTCAAGGAATAATGTCTGGCTTGATTGCTATTCTCTGGCTTGAATACGCGGCCGAAGGCAGCATTATTTTGAAAAAAAACAAAAAAATTTATGTTTTGTAAGAATGGTGTGGTTCTTGAAGGGTTGAATCAACCGATAGAGGCTGTCAGTGTGATACTTGCCGCTAGATTCAAGGGTGATAAGAAGCTCCGAGATATATTTCAATCACCATTGTTCGCAAATATAGTTGCCGGTTCGACATCAACCACGTACTGTACCTCTTTATAGGTACTGAATATGTGCAAGTTACAATAACTGTTACATAGCATTACATAAATATATTACTTTAATTCATTTGACAACAATTAGGCATGTTGCATTTTAAGCAGGATGTAGTCCATCCAAGAATTCCACAACTGGTGGTAATTGGCTACTCAAAGAGTCTATCTAACTTGTACGTCTCCGAGATGAGGTCCAAGTGGGTAGCGGAATTTCTCGATGGTGGTTTTCGGTTGCTGACAATTAAACAGATGGAAGAGAATGTGATTGAATGGGATAAGTTCATGAAGCGTTATGCGAAGGAGTAGTACAGAAGATCATCCCTTGCGACTCCAAACACGTGGTACAATGGATTTCTTGCTGATTTTATCCTTCCTTGTGGTCCCAAAGATTATGCAAAATTGCAAATCTTGAGCCTAAGAGATCATGATATAATTCTTGATACGCTATCATTATAATTTTTCTTTTATTAGAAATTAAATGTTTTTGTTAGTGATCGTGATGACGGAACTTTGATTTGTCAAACATTTGACAAACATAAATGGGTTCGTTGAACGATGTTATCCAAATTTGACAGGAAAATTATTAGTGTGCAGAACATTAACTAGCTTCTTCACTTACAGATTTGACTTAAGAGTTGTATATATTTTATGCTCTACTGAGATAGAGCAAACAATACAATAAATATTCTACTTTTGGAAAAAAAAAATACCAAAAAAGGGAATAATAGTTCTAGATTCCATGTATATTGGAAAAGGGGCGGTAAGCTGGTAACAGTGTATCAATTGGAGGTTCTCTGATTTTCCGGTTCAGGTACACCTCGCCGTGCCTCCAGAATATCTCTGTATTCAACTATTGAAAAATCCAAACTGATATGCTTCTATCCAAGCCTTGATACAAGCAGAGACTTCCGTTCTTAGGTGAAAAAAAATATAGTTATAACGACTGTTTTCTTTAAATAGAACGCTCCTGCCACATTCTCCTATTCTTGTTTAAAAGGAGGAAATAGAAAAAAAAAAAATGGCTTCTCTTATATTTGATATACATAATTTTCCAGTTTCGTAGAGATCTGTTTTATCAAAAGGTTTTGCTCTTCACTTGTGCCCACATGGGTCAATGTGCATTGAGGAAAAAAAGATGAGGAGACAGCGGCGATGTAGAAAGAGCTCCTGAGAAAACCGAATGCGTCTCAATGGCTGCGGAGTATCAGTCACGGCTTTATATTTTCTGGAGATGTGTGTTGATACTACTGCGTTGGCCAAAACATAAAAAAAAGATTGGATTATATCAAGCCTTCATGAAGAACAACTGTAGAGGCATCAGATTTTATCTGTATTGAATAGTTCTTCTTGATATGTAATCTCCTAATTTTAACTTGATGTATATATGAAGAAATTTTACTTAATGCCATAAATTAAGAAAATAACAAAGACATGCATATGTAGTAGTATCATACAAGTTTGCTAAAATTCATTTAAATATCTCTAAATTTTATTCCTTCAAAATATTTGAATCTTGGAGAACGGTATGATTGTTCAGAAATTAACATTAGATTAATTTCAATTTAATACTTGACATCTATTTTTCTTTTCTTTTTTTTTTCTTTTTTTTTCAATTCAACCGACACTAGATTAAGGTTATGTTCCGAAAGGGCGTGAATTCTTAATTTTGTTTTGTTTTTATGTTGGGTTTCTTTAGTCCATCTGAGGAAAACCATAAATATGCTCATTTTTCGAGAAAAAAAGAAAAACATTTAGTAGGAAAAAAAAATCATTTAAACATACTTTCTATTAATAGTTTAGTTTGACATTTTTTCCAAATATTTGAGATAAGATTGAAAAATTAATAAGAAATTACATTCCAGGGCACAAACATAACACAAGAGAAGGGCAAGGCCTGATCCAAGTTACTTGGACCAAGTATGTATACTCTCTCTAACATTATCCGGCCCAAATTCCTTATTGGGCCTCTCGATCTGCGCTGTATTTCCATGAATTGTTTTTGCGAGCAATATATTGAGTGTTCAACAAATATCACTTAGAAGAGAAATAAAATATTATTGCTTCTAAATTCTTCCTTCAGATTCTTCTTAAGTGGTAAATCATTCAAGCACTTTTTGCCTCGTGAAAAATATCTACACCTAATTATCTGATACCAGATATTGAAATCAGTGAGGAATATCTCACTTTTGACCAAAAAAAAAAAAATCTATACCTAATTATTTACTGAATAAAAATATATCAAATCTGTCTTGATAGAGGTACGCATGAAGTTTTGAATTTATTCATACTTAAATTTCGCTTATATTAATTATATGAACAAAAGGTTGAACAAGCATACAATCGCTTAGAAAAATATTTAAACTAAATATGAAATTTATTCAATACTATAAAGAATGGAAGTACAAACAAAATCTGAAAAATATTTATACTTGATACATGAAAAGATTGAAGTACGTAATATCTAGATCCTGGCATTTTGCTATGATTGAAAAAGTGTAAAATCAGTATTGATTTTCATCCATATGATGTCAATAACTTGTCATTTGATAAGTTAATGCCTGAATTAATTCTAACCGTCTGATTTGATAATATGGTTTAACTACGCTAATATGATATTTTTTCCTTTGTAAAGGATCTGTTTTTTTTTTTCATTATTTGGTTCATATTAAAAAAAAAAAACAAAGAGAAAAAAATGTTGCAAATGAAAAAGGGCTAAAAATAAACAAAGCACCAAAAAAATTTGCCTCCAATGCATCCTTGTACTTCTAAATATAGCCTTTTTATAATTTTAAGGTACATAGCCTGAATTTATTCTAACCGTTCGATTTGATAATATGGTTTAACTACGCTAATATGATATTTTTGTTTTGTAAAGGATCTATTTTTTTTTTCATTATTTGCTTCATATTAAAAAAAAAATCAAAGAGAATTTTTTTTTGCAAATAAATAAACGGTCTAAAATTAAACAAATCACCAAATAAGTTTGCCTCAAATGTATCCTTGTACTTTTAAATAATTAATAAACGACAAATTTAGGCAGTAAATGTCTTTAATATGTAAAGGCACGGCACTTCAGACAAAAGAAAATGTCATGAATTGATAACGATACGCAATAATTATTGGAATCATTATTAGGCCGTAATGCAATGAAAAAGGGTGTCATTATTTGCTCATAGTGTGTTTTATCTACAAGGCAATGCACATTTTGATCACCAACTTCCTTTTTCTTTTTAATTTCACTTTCCTTTTAAATGAGCTTAGTTTATTTAATTTTCTAATTAACATTCAATATTTCCAATATACCATCAAAATACAAATTATCTAATTTACATAGCTGTGTTGTGCTTACCAAAGGATTTGGTGAGCATAACTCTAAAATATATTGATTGACTTTAAACGAGACGGATCCAAACCATTGAAACTGATATACTTCATGAGTGATGCATGTACATGCAAAATTTTAAAATTTTCGAATTCATTTAGTACAAGTTAAGCTGTAAAAATTTAATAAAAAATGAATGCATTAAAATAACTTGTAAAACATTTTTTTTTTTGCATGTACAAAGTCATATTCTTGAGTGCTTGACTTAATACTAAAGAAATTTGAAAATTTGAAAATTTTACATGTACACACATTACTCATAAAGTAGATTAGTTTCAACGGTTTGAATTCGTCTCGTTTAAAGTTATGCTCACCAAATCCTTTATTGAGCACAACACACCCTAACTTTACTATGTATAATTCATCATTTATCTTTGATTAAAAGCTAAAATGTTTAATTTACCTTTTTTTTTTTTTTTTTTTCAATGAACAAATAGCCCAATACAACTTTAGGTTGAGCTAGATGCATGTGAATCCTGTCTACCACGGATATATTAACAGAGTAGTGGATCCCAGTGTAAGAACCTGAAGTTGGCATCATATGACAGTCGACAACTAGTACTGAGTCGTGCTGGCAGATTCTCTAAGGTGCTAAGCTTAAATCCAAGTCCATATCAAGGTCCACTAAATTCATTATTAGATCTCTTAGTACAAATTATTGGATTCCTCATCATATGTAACTCACTTGTCACTCCTCTCTGTCCCTCCTCTCACTCCTCTCTCTCCCTCCTCTTTGGGTGCGTTTGGATGACTCAAGAATAGAGCGAATTTTGGGTTAACTCCACTATTCTCAAATTTTGGTGATCCAAACACAAATTAACAAATTGGATTAGCTCAAGAATAACTCTATTCTACTAACTCATAGAAATGGTGCAAGAATAGAGTTAGTAGGGTTAGTGATATTAATAAAATATTTGATTACTCTCAATTAGAGTTAGTTTAAATATTAAATTAGTATTAAATAAAATATTTTATTAATATAATATTAGATTAGATTAGTATTAAATATTAAATGTAATATAATATTAATTTAAAATATAGTATTAAATAAAGATAATATCAAATTAAATTAATATTAAATAAAATGTTAGATTAAATATCATATTGTAGTCATTAAATATTAAATGGAATATAATATTAGTTTAAATATTATATTAGTATTAAATATAATATAATATCAGATTAGATTAGTATTAAATAAAATATTAGATTAAATATAATATAATATTAGTTTAAAAATTAAATGTAATATAATATTAGTTTAAATGTTAATTGTAATATAATTATTAGTTTAAATATTAAATTAGTATTAAATATAAGATTAGATTAAATTAGTATTAAATAAAATATTAGTTTAAATATTGAATGTAATATAATATCAATTTAAATATTAAATTAGTATTAAATAAATATAATATCAAATTAGATTAATATTAAATAAAATGTTCGATTAAAGATAATATAATATTAATTTAATAATTGAATGTAATATAGTATTAGTGTAAATGTTAAGTGTTGAATGTAATATAATATTAGTTTAAATTTAAATGTAATATAATATTACTTTAAATATTAGATTAGAATTAAATAAAATATTAGATTAATTATAATATAAAATTATTTTAAATATTAAATATAATATAATATTAATTTAAATATTAAATGTAATATAATATTATTTTAAATATTAGATTAGTATTAAATAAAATATTAGATTAAATATAATATAATATTATTTTAAATGTTAAATGTAATATAATATTAGTTTAAATATTAGATTAGTATTAATTATTAAATAAATATAATATTATATTATATTATATTAGTATTAAATAAAATATTATATTAGTATTAAAAATATTAGTTTAAATGTAATATAATATTAGTTTAAATATTAATTGTGTAATATAATATTAGTTTCAAATATTAGATTAGTTTAATTATTATTTTATTCATTCCTTCCGTCGCTATTTCAATTATACAATCCAAACGATATTTTTACTAACCCGAATAGTCCGAAGTTAGCGTTATTCTCAAACCACACAGTTGAGATGAATTTCTGACTATATATATATATAGCTCATACGTACTAATCAACGCGTTATATATCGGTAGTTTTGGTACTAGCTAGTACTGATATAGTGATATAGTCAACACAAGCGACATTATTAAGCAAGACGCCAAGACTTTATAATTCCATCTTAAAGACTAAGCTACGAATGCAAGTTTGCAAATTGAAAATGAAAAACGACATGTAAATAAATTTTTTTAATCAATATATCCGTTAATATAGCCGTTAGTAGGAATTGCTGTCAACCTTCAAAAAAATCTTTTATTGAGGAATTCAGATCCTATGCAATACCTGAGTGAGTACAATGAGATCTGAGTAAGTTTTAATCTGGCACGTATCTCAAACGGATTTTGTGTATCTAAATAGATATTGTATTACTTTTTTAGTCTGGCTAGAAATAATGTACTCAGTTCATTAAGGATGTTCGACATCACAATTGGAGCGGATCAAGGCCAACTCTTACATGAAGAAAAAGGAATAGCAATATAGTATGGCATTTTAATGTGGCCTTAATCAATACTTAATTTGTCCCCATAGTATGGCAATATAGTATGACATTAAGGCTAGAAATACATTGATGTCCCCATCAAGGCCAACTCTTAATTGCTATTCCTTTTAATGTGGATATATGATTCTACAAATAACAAAAACTAAAGATGGGGAATTATTCCTACAAAAGTAGCATTAAAATTATCTTCCAGAGAAACCCTTTCTTCTTCTTCTTCACTCTTGCAAATTAATTAGCACAGTAGCTTCCAAGGTTTTATTAATTGCAGAAACCCTATATTTCAGTTATTTTTCTTAAATTAGACCAATCCTATATTTCTCCTTTTATTTATACTACTACTGCCTTTATTAAAATTTGACAATAAGGACTAATGATCATACTTGCAAATCTGACCCAAAGAAACTACTTATCATACTCTAGTGCTCAATATAAATAATTGGAGGGAACTACAACAATTGTGTCCATTTTTTTTTGATAAAAAGAACTAAACCCGTTTCATTAAAGAAATTGTTAACTTACAACCATAGGAACATAGTTCACATACTACTCAGTGTATATAATATGACCCTGACACAACAAAATCATCAGTTGTATACAAGCTGGAAACGCACAGAATTGTTCAACTACATTATCTAAATCATAACAAGTTCTAAGCCACACACATTGAGAGCTCATGAGATAAGATCTTTAATTTAACAACAAAAGCTGGCACATAGCACCACCTGGTTGTCTTCATGGGGCAAGAGTCTTGTCTCCTTCATACAACAACATCTGATAGACATTTAGGTGCCAGCTGTCAATGAGAATAGCATTCAGATCATCTGAAAGCCATAATGCAGTAGCTAGACTCTTGAACCCTGATGACTTGTTATGAGAAGACAAAAGATGCAATCAAATTTTTTAAAGACAACTTTTATTTCATTTTTGAATTAGTTGATCAAGTATTACAAAAGATGTAATTTTTACTTCTTCTTTTTTCTGCTCAAAACCCATTGAGCAATTCCATACTTTTTTGACTCTTTTGATTATATCTTATTTTAAATTCATCAATAAAATATAAAATTAGAGGCTTAATACCTATCTTATTTAAAAATTAAAAAAATAATAACTACAACAATATGGAGAACTTCATTAATTCAAACTAGACTAAATTGATTTATTCTCAAACTTTAACCTTAGGCTGTGCTCCACAATGAGCTCATTAAAGGAAAGAAGGGAAGTGATGGGAGGGGAAGAGAATAGGTAGTCATTTCACCTCCTCTACATCTCAAATTGCAGGTGACAAAATCTTCAAAGTTTTGATCAAGTTTTATACATATTTCATCTCCTCTCCCTTTCTCTCCCATCCATTCACCTCCGAAATTAACTATTCTGTTTTGGAGTAAGTAAACGACTCTGGTCAGATCCGGTCAGGACTCAGTTTCCCTCCCCTTCCTTCTCTTTCCCTCGCGTACCTCCTTTTGGAGTAGACCCTTAATATCAAAAGGTCCAATGCCAAAAACAATTCAACGCAATGTCTATGTTACCTACGGGTTTCAAATAAAAAAAATGCAATGTCTATGTCAGCCCGGTTTTATGCTGTACCCTAATTTTGAGATTTTTGTTGATAAATCTAAGGAAGAATATTTTGTTTAATATTTTGAAAAATCAGGATATTTCATAAAATTTCACTTGATTTATTCTTTGTTGTTATATATTTGCAATAATTTTTTTTGTTAATAAATTAAAATAATTGTTTGATGTTTAAAAAAACATGGTATTTCATGTTCTTTGCTATCATGTGCAATGATATTTCTTTTTTCATAAAAATAAAATTAGTTAATGAATATTGATCTTTTCACGAGAATAAAAAGTGACTTTTCACGACGGAGTATCATCATAAACGTACTTTTTCTATTTGCGACGGTACTTTTCGCGAGGGAGTACCGTCATCATTGCGCTTTTTCTCTCGCGAAAAGTGCCTACTTTGTTGTTGTGAAAAGTTTTAGGATAATTTGATTGTCTTATTGAAATTTAATATTTGAAAAAAACTAAAAGTTCAAAAATATATATCTCACAAATCAATAATCTAGAGGTCTCATATATAACACTACCCATTTAAGGTTTTTTATGTGAATGAAGTAAAGAAAATAATCTATATGTACGAAAAACTTTATTATATTGCCATTACGAGCAATTTCAAAGTGGGAACGTACAGTGCCTGGGCCTATAACAAAATAACGATCATGCGTTCATGTGTTGTAAAGCTCTCTTTAGATTTCACTGTCGAGTAAATCCGATCTAATATTCCAACTCACGAGACCACCTTAATTTGATCTTCCATTTGGACAATCCTCCACAACTCCAGATTCTTCTCTTCCAGTAAGGCACTGATTACGACTTTCCAACTCCACCTAGGTTCCGTATCTGTATGTATTAGATACGAATACACATTCGATAGAGCCCCGATATGTGTTTGAGATACGCTAGCTAGCGTATCAGCTTACGTGGCATATCCTATACATCCTCGATACTCCACTAATACGTCCCGATACTTTTCAATACGCCACAAATACCTGTCTACAGTGTGAAATCACGTGGACCACGCCCATACATCACGCGACTTAGGTGCACCGTGAGCTGCGCAAACACCCAAAAAATTACCCATTTTGCTAACAGTGTGAATCAAACCATGAAACTGTTAGTTGAGAACCAAAGTATCTACCATGTACAACACTAGCTAGTCTTTATTATTAAAATATGCAAGTATGGTATAATATAAGTGTTGAA
Organism: Carex kokanica; assembly: GCA_025461125.1. Lineage (NCBI taxonomy): Eukaryota > Viridiplantae > Streptophyta > Magnoliopsida > Poales > Cyperaceae > Carex > Carex kokanica. The sequence goes on from JAJGRX010001237.1 coordinate 398,109, forward strand.
TTAATAATATAATTAAAATAATAAAAAATAATATATATAATAACCACATCGTATTCTAAATTTTTAAAATTACGATAACCATACCATCGTTTTCCATGCAACATAGATGATTACAATACAGAAAAAAAAAAAACCTGGTCCCGGAACTGGAATCAAATTTTGGTCGAGTCGGGATCTTGTATGCTACAAACGGTACGTACTACCATATAAGTGATCATCAATTGAAATTGAATACTATAGCACCTTTTTGTGGGGATCCTGTTGCCCAAGTAGTCAAAGAGATCACCTTATAGCGTACTCCAGAAAATAGCTTATTAAAAAAAAAGGAAGGGATGAAAGAGGAGAGCAGACAAATGATTTCATCTTCTCTGCATCTCCAAATTGGAAGTGACAAAATTATTAAAATTTTGCTTAAGTTTTATATATATTTCACCTCCTCTTTCCTTGTCACCCGTTCGATCACCTCCGAAATTCACCGTTATGGAGTAAGTAAACGACCTTGATCAGATTCGGTGAGAGCTCAGTTTCCCTCTGTTCCCCTCCCTTTCCCTCATGTACCTCCTTGTGGACCACGCCCTTAATTGCAAAATGCAAATAATAAAGAGGAGAGTCCAAATAGCTTCATTAATTGATTGTGCATCCATTATGTTTTTATTTTTAGAACTGCAATAACTTAAATGACAAAATAATATTGTTAAATATATATGATCTATAACATTATTTTTGTGTATACATAAAAGATCATGATATTTCAATTTTATTTTGATTAATATCAAGAGCTTCAAAAATATACTTATGTGGATAAAATATGAACATTGATTTTTCAACTTACTGATTTGTATAAAATCAAAATCGAGAAGTGATAATTTTCTATGTACATGTATGTAGAAGAAATAATATAGATCACATTCAACAATTTTGTTTGACATATAAATTTTAAAAATTAAATAGTAGAGACGTGATGAAAACACAAAAAAAAAAAAAAAAACATAAATTCTACTTCTGATCATAATGATCATGGTTACACTGGATCCGTATCCTCCCGGGTACCTGATTGAAGACAATTACGATCGGACGGTCCAGATTAATCTTATTTGGGCCAAACTCAATCCGGTGCCTATGGAGACTGTAGGGGATCTGTTTTGAGATTCGTGCCATGTTAAAAAAACCATCCGATCGTAATTGTCTTCAATCAGGTACCTGGGAGGATACGGATCCGGTTACACTTGGGTCTGTTAATAACTTAATATGTTCCAAGAAAAATCCGACATCAATTTAAGGCAATAAAAAGTTGCTCATTACAATTAGGGGTGTCAATGGGTACGATACGGGTAGGGTGGAACTATTTTCATACCCATACCCACTAAGAATTGATTTACCCATACCCTACCCAACCCGTTAAGAATTTGTCTTACCCTACCCTACCCATACCCGTTATGATTAATGGGTAACGAAACGGTAGTGGGCGAATAACGAAAACACTAATATAATGGTTTTACTATTTTTACAAATAAATCATCTAAATTTATCATGTCATACATACGTCATCACAATTACTAATATAAAAATGAAAATACAAATATGCAATTATTCTAACTAATAGTTTTTTATAAAGCAAAAATAAAATAAAAATCACAAATATCTCTTCTAACAAATTTAATTTAAATTTGTTAACTAAATAACAAAACATTCAGCAATATGGAAAACATGGCAATAAATAAATTGAATATAATATTGATATATCTATATATAATTTATTTCATATAATTACCCGTTACCCAATGGGTACGAAATAATCTTTATCCGTACCCATACCCGTTTATCTAATGAAAAAAAATCTTTACCCATACCCATACCCATTAAGCTAACGAAAAAAAAAACCTTACCCATACCCGTCTTATCGAATACGATACGGGTAGGGTAAATGAGTAAACGGGTGTCATTGACACCCCTAATTACAATAACAACACCAATCGCATCCGCAAATGTGAATCATCTCGGCCGCAATTACAAATTTATGTGCCAAAAGAGAACGTAGTTCCAAAACCCTACAGGCTGCACCATCCTATCCTTTCCTTTCTCGTCCTCCTTTCTCTCTTTTTAAACTTCTCATCTCCCTTCTCCATCCTTTAATCTCTCTTATGCTACTACATTGTACTAAAATTTCTCGCCATGGATTCACTGCGCACATCGTTGAAACCGAAACTGTACGACCACCAGCAGCAGAAGCTTCCCACCCTCCCCGAGCATGATCAACATGAGGTAGTCATGAAGATAGATGGCAACAGCCAGAACCCCGTCGAGACCACCACAGAAGCCACCGCCTCTTCTCCGAACTCCCGAGTGTGGAGAGAAAGCAGTTATGACTTCTCAAAAGAAGGTGGAGTTGGCAATGGCGGGTTCACCTTTGGCACTAGCCCTACTGAGAGAGATGCCACCGGTTTCACAATGTCGCCAGCAGTGGACCTCGAGATGGACTTGTTGAACAAGGGTCCTTCTCTTGGTTCCGAATCAAAAGAACATCGCATTTCGTTGCAAGATGCCTTGGAAGAGTCGCTTCCCCACGAATGGAATGATAGGTCTTCCTCCTCATCTGACGAGAAGAATATGAACCGTCATCGTGTTGGCTGTGGTGACAGTGAAGTTATCCGTTGCACATCCAATTCATCAATCAGCCAATCACCTTCTCTGCTTCGGGCCAAGACCCGGTCTCGTTTAATGGATCCATCACCACTGAACCTCCCATCACCCGTTAAAAACCCCGACCCGGACCGGAGACCGTGCCAGTCACCACTGCGCAGATCAGAGACGATGGGCGGGAAATCAGGCCCCACTGACGAGGATGATGATGACCCCCTCATGGATTCTGACATACCCAATGAATTGATGAAAACAAAATTTGACATATGGACCATCTTACAATCACTTAATCTGATACTAATAATTGTAGCATTAGTGTGCAGCCTAGTGATTCCCCGGCTAAGGAGGCAAACCGTTCGGAGTCTCCATCTGTGGAAATGGGTTGTGCTAGTCTTGACTCTTGTATGCGGCCGGCTCATCTCCGGCTGGTTTGTTCGTGTGGCCGTGTTCCTCATTAAACAAAATTTTGTACTGAGGAAGAAAGTGTTGTACTTTGTTTACGGCGTCAAGAGTGCTTTACAAAATTGTCTTTGGTTCAGCCTTCTTCTCATTTCATGGCACTATTTCTTCGATCGGAAAACCTCCCACATCCCCGTCTGGCCTTATGTTAGCAAGACCCTTCTCTGCCTCCTTGTCGCCACTGTCCTATGCCTTATGAAAACACTACTTCTCAAAGTATAAATTCTCAGTAATTTAAATTCTTTAGTTGTTATTTTGATAACTTAATTCTTGAGTGAAATTAGTAATTTACTTAAATACCATTTTTAGATACTAAACTACCCAATGAATTTTATCTGATCACAAAGAATGTAGTTTGGTTGTCCATATGTTCCTTGAATACCTGAATACATACCACCTTATTAATCATTATTTTTTTTTTAGTTTGAGGTAAATGCAACTCTAATTGACTAATTGATCGTTAGAACTTAGAAAGCAATTCATATCTTATATTCTACTGCTAACAACTGATTTTGTGGTTATTAAATTAGGTACTGTCGGCCTCCTTTCATGTCAGCACATACTTCGATCGGATCCAAGAAGCCCTTTTCAACCAATACGTGGTAGAGACGCTTTCTGGGCCGCCTGTTTGTGATAACCAGACAATGGTTGAAGTTCAGAGGCTTCAAAAGGCCGGTGCAACAATGCTGAGCGATCACCAGGCGACGACGCTATCTGCTAAGAACAAGTGCCAAAACAAGTGCCAAATAGGTAAAGGCATCCACCTCTCAAGGCCATTGTCAGGAAACAAAAGAGAAGAAGGTATCACCATTGACCAGCTCCATAAGATGAACCAGAGTAACATATCTGCGTGGAAGATGAAACGATTAATTCAGATTGTGAGGTATGGAGCTTTGACTACGCTGGACAAGCGGACCCCGCTAATAGCTGCAGAGACGGAGGAGAATTCTTCAACACATATACTCAGCGAGCAAGAGGCCATAATTGCTGCCAGGAGGGTTTTTTCTAATGTGGCCAAGCCTGGTGCCAAGTGAGTTTTAAAATTCTTTTAATTACCAAGTTTCTCATACTTTAAATGGTGTCTAGTCATTCAGGTTGGATCAATATTTGAGTTTTATTATATTGGGTCTTGGTGCATCCAAATTCTCAGCTTTTTGAGTTTCTGGTTGGTCGGATTGGCCATTGGGTTAATTAGTATGCAGGGTAAGATACTGTTAGGGGTGGCACTTTGATTAGACCCGCATTTCAGTGTTAGTACTCAGAAGTTGTTTTGTTCCTTCCTGAACTGACTACAGAGCTATCATTTTACTATTTTCCACCTTTTGTATTCCTCCAATCTATATTAGAGTGGCCTAATTTTGTAAAAGTTGAAAGTTGTTCTAGATGATAGGAATTAATTGAATTTTTATATATAACCAAATTGGAAATTTATGCTTTATTGAAGACCTGTAATTTTATTTGAACTTTGAGTTTAAAATGGAGATATATATAATGGCTTAATTTCAGTCAAATTCAAATTTGAAGTCAATGGTTGAAGCTGGTGTTGACCAAATTATGTATTGTTTCTTTACTAATAGATAGCATATGGCACTGCTAGGTACATTTACTACCAAGATCTCTTGCGTTTTATGAGGCAAGAAGAGGCAACAAAAACAATGAATCTTTTCGAAGGAGCACATGAACACAGACGAATTAGCAAAGGGGCACTGAAATACTGGGCGGTAATGGCTTCTGCTAATTTTTTTTTTTATCAATCTTTATCTCTTAGCGGTTACATTTATTTAACACCAATTTGCTTATACGCACTGCAGGTGAATGCGTTTAGAGAGCGCAAGGCTCTTGCCTTGACACTTAACGACACAAAAACAGCTGTGAATAAACTTCACCAGATAGTAAATGTGGTTGTGGGAGTAATTGTCTTTGTTCTCTGGCTTCTGATTTTGGGAATAGCTACAACACAATTCTTTGTTTTCCTTAGCTCCCAGCTTGTACTAGCAGTGTTCATTTTTGGGAACACTTTGAAGACATTATTTGAAGCACTTATTTTTTTGTTTGTGATGCATCCCTTTGATGTCGGTGACCGATGTGAGATTGATAAAGTTCAGGTAAAAAGATTATTTTTTCTGGCAATTTTTTCTCAACTTCTTGTTGTTATTTTTTATATATTATTATTTATTGCGTATCTTGGCTGTTTCTATCTAGAAGGAATTAGAGAATGAACACGTTATGTTAAAACTAACACATTTTTTTATTTTGAAGCACATTTTGTGAGACTAACCTTTGAATATATTAATGAATTTACGTGGTTATTCTGATATTAGGTTGTTGTTGAGGAGATGAATATCATGTCGACAGTCTTTTTGAGAGATGATAACTTGAAGATCTACTATCCTAACAGCATTCTTGCCACCAAACCAATAAGCAACTACTACCGAAGCCCCGACATGGGAGATTCCATCGACTTCACCATTCACGTCGCCACGCCATTAGAGAAGATTGCAAAGATGAAGGAGAAAATAATCCAGTTAAGCATTTTTTTTATTTTACCTTTCATTTTATTTTGTGATGCTTGAGTGGGGTAAATCGTATTAACCTGAAATTTAAATAGGTTCATGGAGAACAAAAAGGAGCATTGGTATCCGGGCCCGATGGTCGTATTGAGAGATGTCGAAGACAGTAATAAATTGACTGTATCAATTTGGATGCGGCAACGAATCAACTACCAAGACATGGGAATGAGGTTTGAGAGGAGAGAGCTAGTGGTACTAGAGATGATTCGGGTTCTTAGGGAACTTGATATCGAGTACCGCATGATACCTGTTGATGTGAATGTTCGCAATTTGCCCCCTGTAAACTCAGCACGGTTACCTTCCACTTGGTCCCAGTAAAGAGGAGGTTAAGGTATTAAAGAATAGTTTTGTTCATGCTCTAAATCTAGACTTTCTGCTGATGATGCTTAGTAAATTTCGTTGTAAATATTAATTGAGATAAAATTAATTTGGGTTTGAGCTTAAATTACTTTAGCTGAGTTGTATTGCGTAACCCTTTATCTCTATCGAGCTCTATGATCTTTTTTGCATTCTTGTCTGGTACATGATTAGATTAGATTATAAGATGTGACATGATATTTAAGAAAATATATATAGAGGGTGAGGAATTTGGACATGTTCGATCGCGCCATCATAGGTGCACATCCCCTTGCCTTGTCTTGGAGTTTCACAAGGCTCTAATTTATTCCGTGAGACGTCCATCTTTGCCTACATACATACATATATATATATATAGAGGAGAGATCCAATTACATCTTTTTTGGTGACACATCATGACACCGTTTTTTATATAGGTCAATTTTGCGATTTCAAAATCCAAACAGCCGATCCGAACCGTTCAACATGATGGATATATTAAAATGTGCTTGGAGATCAAATTTTACATTTTTTTGAATTTTTTTACTATTTATTAAGATGGTTACAAAATCGCTGTTTTTCAATGGTCTGAAAACAACGATTTTTGTAACCATCTTAATAAATAGCAAAAAAATTCAAAAAAATGTAAAATTTGATCTCCAAGCACATTTTAATATATCCATCATGTTGAACGGTTTAAATCGACTATTTGGACTTTAAAAATAGTAGGTGTCAAAGTGTGTCACCAAAAAAGGTGTAATTGGATCCCTCCTCATATATATATACCACGTCAAATATTGATTGGCAGGTAATTTTTTTTTTTCTAGCACAAGCCCGTAGAAAGTAAATTTCATACGAATCTTTATACAGATTTGCTTCTCAGCATAGTAATAGTCTGCACTCTGCACTTTAAGTACTATTTTATGAAGAGAAAGTTATGGGCTTAGTGCGAGAATAGTCCAAGGTTACGAAAAGAAAGCTTGTACATTTATATCATGCAAGGATAATTGCGAGAATAGTGCAATTGGAATTAGTAGATAAGAATAGAGATAAAATAGTGATTTTCGAATTAGTGAGAAAATGTGGTGCAATTCGGATTAGTAAAATAGTAAATAGCTGTAACGTAACTCTTTTGCGAGTGAGATAACGGATGGCTACTAAAGAGAAAAAATAGGCACGGTCTCAAACGAATTGATACAATGTGATGACATAAGCGATGTCAACTTTGTTAGATCGCAATTGTGTTTTTTTTTTTTTTTTGATTAATTCATGCCCATAGGCCTCTGATTACAACTTAAAAAGAGAACAAAACATCTGTGCGAGCCTTTCCTATTACAATTCTATTCTGATAGGAGACATATAGAGCTCCTTTTTAAAGTACGCCAAGCAAAGTTCATGAATCCTAAACTACTGGACTATTTGGAAAAATGGGAAAAGTAAAGCCTATGCAAGTGTCTCCTGTTGCCGTGCCCCATTTTTCCAGGGAATCCGCTAGCTCATTTTGATTGCGTTCCACATGCTCGCATGTAAACCCCCTGTTGCACTTAAGCTTTTTCCAGATTTCAAAAACTTCTTGGTATGCCCTCCAGTCGACCTCCATTGGGGGATTTAGTGCAGCACAGGCCTGCGCCAAGGTCAGGCAATCAGTGAAGAAGCAGCATTGCTGAAAGCCCTCTGAAATTGCATAAGTAACCGCCTGCAGTAGCGCCGTGGCCTCCGCCTGAAGTGGACAGCACACAACCGCCCTTGTAGCTTTGTATGTGACCAGCTTGCCTTCCCCCCTGAACACGAAGCCGATCCCTCCCCTCCATCCTGTCACCCACGAACCATCAATATGGCATGTGAAGGTTGGAAGAACTCGTCCGGGGTCTCTAATCAGAGTGCCCGTTGGAGGTCGGGCAACGGACGCCGTCACATTGGAAAGCATGATCTCAGTGTTTATCAGGCCTGAGTAAGAAAGAAAGGACCTGAAAGTGGCGGGCTTTGCTTGGAACACCAGGTCATTTCTACAACGCCATATCGACCAAATGGTAGTAGCGGCTACCTGCCACAGATCTTTGGGAACTAGATTGATGAGCCGGAGTAGGGAGTCTTTTATGGTAGAGTTGAAACCCTCCGGTTTGAGAGCTAGAGGTCTGGCAAACCAGCAAGCTCTAGTGAACGGGCATTGGAAAAAGAGGTGTAATTCATCTTCCTCCATCAGTCCACACAATTGACATACCGGATCACCTCTTCGAAGCCTTCTTGTCATAGTTTTACCGAGTGGGATCAGAGGCAATTTGAGCACCCGTACATTGGAGGTAACGGTTTAGCGTCTGGACTGTCGAGCCTCCGCTCCCTCGACAGTTCCAAGCCATTAGACTCATATATCCCCTGTCAGCAGTACACGCCCCGCTGACCTCGGCTTCTTGGGTTTGATTTGAGAGGTAGAGGTACCAGACGCTGCTTCCCCCTCTAAAGCAGCGACTATCCCATTTAAATTCACGGTTGGGTCATTCTGATCAGGAACTGTTGGTGGAGGTGGGTTCAGGCTTGTTGGTTCCGTCAGAGTGAATTGTCTCTTAAGGCCCATTTTCATGACTGGTAATTGGGCCTTGGGGAGGAGAGTAACATTTGTGATCCATCCACCCCTTGTCGGGGATAGCAGTTGTTGGCCTGAAGCTCGACTCGAGCCTTCTGGGGTTTGAAGAATAGAGGAAAGTTTGTTGTAGTCTGCACAGGAAATCCGACAACTGTGTTAATTGGGGATAACATTTGTGATCGCAACTGTGTTGGCACGCGGAAATCCGACAAAAAAACATTTTTTTCTCTCTTTTCTTTTTTGAAAAAAAAAAAGAATAATGATTTCTTGCAATCACTCTTGCGAGCGAGATAGCGGAGGGCTAAGGAAGAGAAAAGATAAGCAATGGGGTCTCGAATAAATTGTCATAATATGTAGATGACATAAGTGATATCAACTCCATCAGATCGGAGCTGTGTTGGAAGAAATCTCAAACGAATCAATTAGCGTTGTTCTCAGACAGCTCTCCTCAACGTGCTAAAACACACTCTAGCTCATCCAACAATGCAGTTTACAATTAACTACCATCATGGGGCCGGTAGAGACAGTAGCAAAATGTGTGAGGATCTACCCCAGTAAGAAGGGGGAAATAACACTGCTAATAGCTCCAAGAAAAGCGGTCAAAGAACCTCATTTTCTGGCAAATTGGGCAAGGACTGGACAACAATTCACATGTTCAAATGGAGAAGCAAGCACCCTTAATTTTAATGTGTTGACACAGTGAGACTCAGATTTCTTTTGTTGGGCATGATCAGAAATTTTGTAGGAACTGTAGCTTTTAGATTGCATGTACACACATTGCTATGATTTATATTAATGTGACGCCTACGGGCTTTTCTTAAAAATCATTTTGGCTACTATATACTTTCATCATTAATTAAAGAATTGTAAATTATTAATATGCAAAGCATGCATATGATATATAAGTATACAACGTAACTCTTATTATATTTAATATTTCCTTTCCTTATATACTTGTGATCAGGAGCGGAGCCAGACTTTTAGACTATGGGTGTCAAATATGAATGGGAGTCAAGTATATAAAATTTTTCTACCACGAATAGGGATCAATTTCACACTATCCATAATATTTTAGTTTAAACTATATTAAAAATAAGGTATAAATACAAAAAAAAATTGAAAATGAATGGGGTCAATTGACCGAGTCCGACTCTGGTGCTTTTCTCAGAGAAAAGCACGGAGGTGCTTTTCCGATCCGAACCATTCAAATTTGTTGAGATTTGTGTTTGAAAAAATTAATTTATCGAGATACGCAAATGACAAATTTTGAATGGTTCGGATCGGAAAAGCACCTCCGTGCTTTTCTCTGAGAAAAGCACGTGAGTTGGTTTCCAATTGACCCCCATTCATTGAATGTGGATTTGCCCCTGCTTGTGATATTCATTGAGGGATGATTATTTATTTTATTCATTATTATTAACTAGCTAGGATCATTTTTCGAGCTTCACTTGAGAAAAATATATTTATTAAATAAAAAACTGAATTTTCAAAATGAGAGAATTAATTTATATAAAATATTTTGTATTTAGTAGATTTAAACACAAATTAATATCTTTCAAAATGTTGAATCCTTGTAGAAAAATTCTTACAAAAAATATAAAAGATTCTATTATTTTAATAATTTTTCTGCCGAGAATTAATATTTAATATCCTTTTAAATAAGGGAAGGGAAGTAGGAGAATATAAACGCCATTTGAATAGAATAAAAGAGGAGAGGTAAGAAAGATCGGACGAATTAAAGTGCAATGATGTGTCACGAATAAAAAACCTTAGAACTTTATTCCCAGCAAGGATTATTATATAATAAATTTTTCTGCAAGTGTTCGATGAAATTTACCTAGCCTTGCAAAGTGAAATTAACTTATGAACCGCGCATTTATTTCCAAGAAAATCACCTCTTTTTTCGTTTAAATAATTTATTTTACGAAATGGGAAAAGATACGTCACTACTGTAGAAAAACACATTCGCCAATCCTTCTTTATCATCGGTTGGTGTTGACAATGATTATCATCGGTTGGTGTATGACACTGATGATATTTGTAACTAGGAGTAATTACTTGAAACTTTTTACCAACTGTTCAGATTTAACTAACTGATGACGTTGATGGGGATATAATCAGCTGTTTGCATGAATCAGGAATATAATCGGACTTTGAATAAAATATGTACCGTCTACATGGACAAAATCCAATCCTATAATGCTCATACCACTACTACATAAAACGGGACTATACATGGTCCGAAAAGCTAATGACACACAGTTCTTCGACTATGTCCGAGCGTGTCATATATAAAAGGGTCTATATATTGTACACGGTTTTAGAACCGTTTATATATAGTGCTAACATACACTACTACATAAATGTTAACCATACACGACATATTATACACGGTTGCGATAAATATCAAAAATAACATTGTGTAAAGGGATGAGGAGCTCGCAGGAAAATGAGCTCAACCATATACACACGGTTAGTTAAAACGCAACTGTGTACAAAAGGCACATATATGTGTATACAGTTTGTTAGTAATGAACCATGTACGATTAAGATCAATTGTACACATTTTTTTAGTTCAACCGTTTATATATATATATAATACAATTCTTTACACAGTTTCCTAGATTTAACCGTGTATGGTTAATGTCTAGCTTGGGTATTTTCAGAAAAACCTGTGTTTATTTGTACGCTTATCCTTTATGTGGACTGTGTGTGAATGTGTATTTGTTCCTAATATGTAAGCATTTCAAGCTTTCTTCCTGCGCCGTAATGCAAGTACACATCATAAATTTAATTTCTTCTACGTACTATCTCATTAATGCTTACGCGCACAATTAATTTATACTCTCTGATCTATTACTAAGTACTATTGATCAGTTGCAGAGCGAGGCCTCCTTAATCAGTTTCTTCACCCGACCATATTGATTACCTGCAGATCTCTGTCTCATTTTGATCAGATAAGGTTAGATTATTAATTATACATATATAATTTGCTATTTTTTGGTTATGATATAACTTTATGCATCTTTTTGGTAGTATTATTAATTGTATTGTCATCTAAATAACCGATTATTTTGTATGCCTCTAGGTCCATACTTATTCGTAATTAATCTAATAGCTAGAGATTAATTTTAAATAGTTTCCGTTTTGGAACTACCCTTTAAATACTTTGTCTCATTTAGAATGTGAATACGTATCAAAGGATTTAGTATTTCAGAAAATTTTAGTAGTATTTTCCTTATTGCTCTTACGGGTATGTGAGTCGTACGCATACTTGGGGAGTTATAGAAAAATGATATCGAATTTTTCTTGAATAATAAATCCGCTAATACATATTCACTACTGAGACAAAGTATTTAAATAGTGGATTAGGATTGCGAACCGACCATGTGTAAGTCTTAAATCAAAAGCTTGGTGAATTTTAATCATACATTAAATTCAAATTTTATATAACAGATAAAGTCTCCTTATACTTGGATGTATGAAATTTCACGCAGTGATGTTGCATATGTCGTCAGGTAGGAAGATTTTATGGGAGCTGCTGTAAAGGATAATGCTACAAAAAGAAATTAAACGCAGTGAAGATGATAGAATTTGGTATCCTTTTTAAGATTGTAATTAATAGTTTTCATAAACACACGGTTGCGAAGGTTAGAGAGCATTTGATCCGCAGTTGTGTTAAAATTATTCAACTTAAAAGCCAAAAATAGTTGGATTGATAAAAGTTTCACGTCTTTACTAAAGCTTTTACACGATATACTCCCTGAGAAAAATGAATTGCTGCATTGTTTCAGTATATCAAGTGAAAAAAAATGATGTGTCAAATGGGTTTGGAAATTAAAAGAATACATGAATGAATGATGTACATGAATGCGTATGCGAAAGAAAGTGCATCAATAGTATGCAAAAAAAATTATGTCTAATGAGTTTGAAAATTAAAAGAATGCATCATACATGACTGTGTATGCAAAAGATGTTGGATTTATTGCCAACCTTGTTGGATTTAATGCCAACATTGAGCATATATGTATCTAATTATGGATTGTTTACTGTCATATATGATTGTCAATTAAAGTGATCAAATAAGGTAATAGACAATCAATATATATTCATTATGATATGGTCCACAAATGTGTAGAACAATTTAGGCAAAGATCAAATCATTGATGGAGTGATTCTGAAATTTGCAATTAAGGAAACCGATTCTGCAGCGGCTGCACGGATTTTGATGCAACTGCACGGTTTTTGATGCAGTAGCACAAAATACCTTTTTTAAGTTGGCATATGGCCAGAAAGTCGGTTTTGAGTTAGGGTTTGGCAATATGCCGACTCCACATCTCTATAAATAGGATTGGTCCCCAAAGCACAAGAAGATACAATTGCATAATTTTCTAGCCGTCAATCTAGTCAATTCTGTGGCCTTCTCTACTTCTCTCCATTAAAGAATAGAGATGTGAGATCATTGAGGAATTGTGAACACGATCTCACAAGGGCAGTCTTGTAGCTTTGGAAGGCTTCATCCTACCACTGAGGAGGCCGCCGACGCTTCAACCTCTACATCGACACGAAGGTTTTCTTGCCGCTGTCCCACAAGTTCATCAACCGCTTTTGAGTGAAGCTTTGCTTAAAGACGCTAATGGAATCAGGTATTGCGTCTGCTCCATAAGAATTGATGATTTTTGCATGATGACCATTTTGGCATAGGTAGATCAATAGTGGCATATTGAATTGAATTGAACTGTTTATGTGACCGAATTGTTTTAGTGTAATAATAAGGTTCCAACAAGTGGTATCAGAGCCACTCCTATGTCAATTTGGATTATTTGTTTAGAATTGATCTAGAGAATAAGCAATTGATTGTTGATTTTTCAATTGTTCTGAATTTGTTTGCTAATGTGGGGATCAATAATTGATTGTTTCGAATTGGATTGTTTGCTTTCAATAATTGCTACTGTGGGGATCAACAATCAATAATTTATTTAGAATTGGATGTTAGCTTTCAATAACCGTGAGTTCTAATTCAGCTTAGATTTTATAAAGTAAATTATGGACAATTAAGATATTGTCAAGGAATCTCTAGGTCAATAGTGTAAATTCAGTACAATGAATGCAGTTGTTTTGGTTCTGTAGTATTTGATACGGCCGCATGAATTTTTGTGTGGGCCGTACGGGAGCTTTACAGAAAAATACCCACCGGATTCCGCAAATTTCAGAATTTCCATATTTCGTGCAGCCAAAAAAAAAACCATGTGGGCCGCACGAAGGCTTTGGAAAACGATTTCAAGAAAATAACTGCAGATTATTGTAAGGCAATTAAAATTTTCTTTTGCGTTAGTTTGATTGCACATTTAGATTATATAATTAGGGTATAAATTATAATTCTTTTAAAGGCAAAGGGATATGTAATTTGGATTTGAATTAATTGATTCCTAATTGTACCCAAAGGTAACTCTTTTGATGAGGTTAATTCAAATGCATTTTATGAAGGAAGTTAAGGTGCAATTAATGGATCTAATCATTATCGGCCCAAAGGAAGGTAATGGTTACAAAATTATTTGTGCAAGTGAGTGATAATAAAGTATAGTGATGACCAAAATTTTACACATATATCAACATGCCCAAAGGAAGGCATGTTGTTCGGTATGTTCTAGGTTATCAGTACTTTATTATTACGCCAAAGTATTATAAGATATTGACCCGTTACCCAAAGGTAGCTGCTTAATGGAATCTGATACTTTGGTTTTATGATGGTATTAAGACTCATAAAATATATGGTGATTTATTAAGATAAGTTGCAACACTATGAACGTAACAATGTCTAGGCAAGTTCTGTCTAGGCAAGTCGGAATTCGAAGCAGATCCTTGTAATCCCTGACTTACCTGGGAACTTACCTGGTTGTGAAATTTGGATGTGTATAGTAACAAAAGGGAAAATCATCTCATATATTTTGAGCAAGCTGAGCCTTTATTTGAATGTAATTTATAAATTCATAATTTTTTTTTATTCGTGTTGTTCTTTGTGATTTTTTGTTCGCAATTTTTAAGTTAGCATTGTTGAAGGCCTAAACAACATTTTTTTTATGTTGAATGGAACCAACTTCAAATTTTGACATGAGAACATTAGTAATAGTTCTCGTTGTCAAGGATCTAGACCTTGCATTAAGGAGGTATGCCCCACACTTATGGATAAGAGTACTTCTGATGATCAGAAGGAAAATGAAAAGTGGGACAAATCAAATTACATGTGTCTTATGATAATGAAGAGGTCCATTAAGAGGTGCGATTTTAGATTTGATTGTTATAAGGAATTTTATGATCCCACAGAACATTCAGTATTTGAGACGAAAAATGCAAATTTTTTTAGGATGTTGAGTTTGCGGGGGGAGATACAATAATGAATTTTGAATTCAAAAAGGAGTATGCAAATATTCCCACAAGTGTTGAGAGTTTTATGGATATAGATCTCATTTTAACTCAAAATACAAGTATAAAAAACAAAACCATTATTGAAGACCAAACTCAACATAATCAAACAACACAAAGTCAGATTCTAGTATCTCTGGAAGATGTTGTTGTAGGCCAGATTGTTTCAGATAATGCTGAAATTCCTCGAAAAAATTCAGAAGTACCAATAAAAAAATATAATCAATGGCTGACAATGACATTGGAAAAATTACCCCATTGCCTAAAGATACGCACTAGTGGAAAATAAGGTATCAGGATCGGTAATATATGCATATCAGTATCGGAATTCAACCGATCCTGACCCAGGCGTTACTGATACTACAATAATCTGGATCGGTTAATTAACCGATCCAGATAGTTAATATTAGGATCGGTTGACTAAATAACCGATTCTAATTAAAAACTATTAGAATCGGTTGATTACTATAACCGATTCTAATAGGCATTAATCTGAATCGGTTCATCACTATATCCGATCCTAATAAAGCATTAATCTGGATCGGTTCTCAAGCTAAGAACTGATCCTGATAACTATCTAAATCGGTTGTAATTTTGAACCGATCCTAATAGTTTTTTTACTTATTTTTTAATATCAAACAATTAGAATCGGTTGTCAAGCTAATAACCGATCCTGATAATTATCAGGATCAGTTCTTTCTGTGAACCGATCCTAATAGTTTTTTTACTCATTTTTTAATATCAAACAATCAGAATCGGTTCCATAGCTAAGTACCGATCCTGATAATTATCAGAATCGGTTACTTCTCAGAACCGATCCTAATAATTTTTTTACTTTTTTTAATATCCAACAATCAGGATCGGTTCTATAGCTAAGAACCGATCCAGATAACTATCAGAATCGGTTCACCGCTTTAGAACCGATTCTGATTGTTATTTGTAATTTTTTTTAAATAAAAATAGGTATCTAGATCGGTTTTTAACTAGGAACCGATCCTGATGTTTTATTAAATGAAAAAAAAACTTTTTTATTTAATTGGCCAGCTTCCATATTTGCTGGCCCCAAATGCAAAAATATTGTTTTTTTTGCATACAACTAAAACATACTAAATTAAATCACATCCTAAATTATCAACTACAACATACTAAATTAAATATCACACAAGAAATAAAAATTGTTACAAAAAATTCATGTTCATGCAAATTAAGTTTACACATCAACCCTAAATTGTTGTACTTCTTCATGCCTTTATCTCATCTAGGAACATTTGAACCCACATTTTCCGAAATTCGCTAAGGCGTTGTACAGTATGTCTAGTAGGAATATCCTGCATTTTTTAAAAGATAGAAGAGCATGCACAATTAATTGTTTATTTCATTATAAGTGAAGCAACAATGCTTAATTACTTTTGGAATATACATAAATGCATACATACCCTTATGTTCGGAAAAGCATCGAGGTGTTCATTTATTATGTCTTGCATGAGCAACATGACATAATATGCACATTCCCAGCCGGCCGGTTGTTGCGGGCACTAAATAACAAGTTTGAGAAAATTGAAATGTAGGTTAATGAGCCTACAAATGGCTTATATGTCTAGATATTGACAACTTTTTGCATCTAAGTCCCTATAATCATATCTTAATAGAAAGTATTACCTTGCAATCTCCATGAACCGTTAAAGGAGTACCCATTTCCCTGTTGAAGACACTGTGGAAATATGAACACATTGAACAATCAGTACTTACGAGTGAAATTTAAAATGATAAAATAATAAAAAAATTAGGAAGGCACTTACTCCTCGATCGCAGCAGTGATCATTAGCATTAATTTAAACTTCTTATTGGAATCGTACACGTACAATGCACTTTCTCTTGGCATAAGCACGGTCAAAATCCAATGATCTCTGCATGTTAGGTTTGTAGCATGTCATATTCTATAATTTGTATGAATTGAAAGAAATATAATAAAATTAGAATATATATATAACACTAACACTTGGTGGTAAGGTATGAATATCAATCGCTTGTCCCGATTTTCCTTGAGCGCTGTCTCTATATATTGAAGTACACGACCTCGATTTTCATTCAACAGCATGGCATTCGTTCGACCGGGGTCCATGAAACCAATCTGCTCATCGGGAAATTCCTCCTTAATGAATTTGTGCAAATGCCTGCAAAAAAAAGGTATACAAGTGATTTCAATTTTGTGAAATTTGAATTGAAAGTACTAGATTATGCAATTATTACGAATATTAACTCACAGCATCCAGATCTGCATAACTGGTACAGTGAGCCACTCCTTTGGTGTAAGCAAGGTCGCATAATCATCTGCATAAACTTGTATGGAGTCTGTCGAACAGAAAAGATCAAGTGGCGGATCGATTATGAATGGACTGCCATCTAGCTCCGAAAACCGATCACACAGCTGCTTGAATGTTCGTCCCAGCTTGTCAAAATTGATACGATCAAACGCCTTGCTGTGACTCGTTGCTTTCCCACCTCCAGCAACTTGTAACTCTTTGCCTGGTTCCTGCAAATTCCATAATAAATTGGAATAAAATCCAGAATCAACTACAACTCTATCATATAGATACAAATTAAGAAGTATAAGAGGTTGTAATAACAATATACCTCTACTGGACCTGTCAATATCATGGACATCGGCCATGCAGTGAAACTGCCGAGAACAGATGCAAGGTTTGAGTGCTCGTCATTTGGTACAGGTAAGGGGAGTTCTAAGAAATCCGCATCCTCAATAGCATCCACCGTTACTCTTGCATGATCGGGCGGCATAGGCATATTGTGAATTGTTCCACCTTGTACGACTGGAACGTGAATTGTCCCTCTGGCCACAAAAAGAATATTTCCACCTACATCCGCCTGGAGTCTACAGCTCACTTCTGTCTCCTGTACAAATAAACATTTATACTCGAATAAAATAATATGTATGAAACTAAGACATGTAATGGAAAATAAATTTGAATTTGCATTACCTCAGTAAACCCGGAAAGATCTGCCAATGGTTTAACTGACTGGCAGCTGCTCTGAACGACTGTTGGGCTAAACGCCGGTTCTGGTTGGCCCATTGCCTGCCGAAGCATAAATGCCAGTTCAGATTTCATCTCTTGTCGTAATTTGTCCTCCAGTCCTCTTACTCTCTCCTCCACTCTCTGATCCACTCGCGCGTCAAAATCTTCTTCGGACCTCGAGGGAGTGCGTGTCTTCCTTGTTGAGCACTTCCCGTATGTTTTAGTCATTGGAACCAGGCCTCCCACTCCTCTCACCCTCCCCGGATGTTCTGGATTTGGCAGAGATTTTCCCAGAACATCGTCGTATCGTGCGACGGCCAACAAGCCTTGTTTGAAAGCCGATTCTTGTTCTTCCTGAAATAACAACATGCATGTTATAACATAATAAATTAAAGTTGAATTTAAATAAATGACAATATATAAATCCTTACAATTCTGTTGATGACCGGTGCGTAATTATCTGGATAATAGCGTTCCTTGGTTTCGTCGTTGAGTCTCTGTCTTCCTAGTTTCCATGTGACGTGCCTATGCTCAACCGACATCTCAATAACATCGTCTTGTGTCAATGCAGTACTACAAGAACCCTGGGAAGACGGATCACTAGATGCTTTCTCGTTTGCAATCGCCTGCATAACATCTCTAAGCCTATTCTGGAAACCCTCCCCGTTATAACCTCTGAATCCTAAGAAATGCGGGTACTTGTTTTGGGCCTGATTCCCCTTCCCAATCCGGCTGGCCTTCTACAATTTGAAAAAGAAACAATTGGCTTAAATTATTAAAAAAAATTGAATTCTTAAATTAGAGATAAGGTAGGTGGTCGGTATAAATAAACATACACCAAATTCCTCCGTCTCTCGGTACGCGACAAATGCTTCCCAGTCATTTTCTTCAATATGTTCTTTGGCAAAATCTGGCGTCCCACCCTCGCGCCACAGTTTAGTCATATCGGTTCGCCACTTCCGGTGACGCTCTGCCATTCTCTGATAGTAATATTTCTTCACCTCTTCCTCGTCCCTTATACCCCAGTCCAGCTGCCAAACAAATAGAAAAAACAATGTAGAGTTAGTTAATATCAAACGAAAGCTTTTGAAATTAATTAGTACACCTTTTATTTACCTTAAGTGTTTCCCATATTTTGAGCTTGAACTCTTCTGGAACATCTTTCCATCTTTGGTACCTTATAGGAACATTCTTTCGTACCAATATCCCAAATTCCGTCGAAAAACAAGTTGTGTCTCGAGTAATAATCGGCCGGAAAAATTTGTCAATTTCAAGCTTTTTGCCTTTCTCATTAAACTTGTCCTTAATTTGGTTACGCCCTCTTCCTCGTTTCTTAACCGGGGCTGGCTCACCATCACCTTCCATATCTGCACTTTTTTTTAACAAGCAATATATGTTATGCAATTCATGCAATTCAGAAATAAATGCACTAATTAATTAGTGCAATATATGCACTATATGCACTAATATATTCATTTTTTTAAGAAGCAATAGTTGCACTACATTAATAGAAGCAATATATGCACTAATTAGTCAATATATGCAATATATGCACTATATGCACTGATTAGTGCAATTCAGAAATATATGCACTAATTATTAGTGCAATATATGCAATATATGCACTATATGCACTATATGCACTAATTAGTGCAATTCAGAAATATATGCACTAATTAGTGCAATATATTCATTTTTTTAACAAGCAATATATGCACTAATATATGCACTAATTAGTGCAATATATGCACTAATTCAAAAATATAGGTTATGCAATTCATGCAATTCAGAAATTGGCAACCAATATATTCAGAAATTGACAAGCAATTCATGCAATTCACAAATTAATACATTTTTCTCAAATTACCGATAGAAGAAGTCTATTTTTTTAACAAGCAAGTGAATCAACTAATGCCTTCCGGGAAAATCAACAACCCGGCAAAGACACAAGTAAATGGCAACAATCGAAACAAGAAGAGCAAGAGAGTTAATTACCTCGTTAGATCAGAGAGGGCGGCGGCTAGGTCTGATCAGAGAGAGGGCGGCTCGACGGCTAGGGCGGCGACGGAGGAGAGGGCAGCGGCTAGAGGAGAGGGCGTCGGCGCGGTTGCTCAACGGCTAGAGTGGCTAGACGGAGGAGAGGGCGGCGGCTAGGGTGGCTCGACGGAGGAGAGGGAGATGGCTCACCGAATCCCGATCTCCTTCTCTACTTTTCGGAAGAGGAGAGGGTTTTTGGAAGAGGAGAGGGAGGCCTAGAGTGAAACAGAGAAAGAGAGAAAGAGAGAAATTAAGAAGGGTTTCAAAATTTAGCTAAGTTCTCGGGGCGGCAACTTAAAAATAAACTATCAGAATCGGTTCCTTAACTAGAAACCAATTCTGATAGTTATCAGAATCGGTTTCTTAGCATAGAACCGATTCTGATAGTTATCAGAATCGGTTTCTAGTAAAGGCACCGATTCAGATAGTTTTTTAAAAAAAAATTAAAATGAAATATTCTAAAATACATATACACAATCAGAATCGGTTTCTAAACAATAAACCGATCCAGATAAATATCAGAATCGGTTTCTAGTAAAGGAACCGATTCAGATAGTTATCTGGATCGGTTATATTTCCAGAACCGATTCAGATAGTTTAGAGGGACCGAAACTATTGCGGACCGAAAGATACACATTGCGGGCCGAAACATTATCAAACAGAACAATTTTGGAGCAACTTTCACTTTAATTGCGGACCGAAAGAGACACATTGCGGGCCGCATCATTATCAAACAGAACAATTTCAGACAGCATTTCCCAGACACTCATTGCGGCCCGTAATGGAATCGATTGCGGCCCGAAATGGAGTACTCAGATTCTGCGTGAGAAGTTAACCGCATCCACTCAGATTTTGCTAATTTATCTGGATCGGTTCTTTAACTTAAACCGATCCAGATAACTATCAGGATCGGTTTTAGCTATGAACCGAGGCTGATAGTTATCTGGATCGGTTTATGTCTTAGAAACCGATTCAGATTGTGTATATGTATTTTAGTTTAATTAATTTTAAAAAATATTTAAAATACTATCTGAATCGGTTTCTAAGAAAAGAACCGATCCAGATAACTATCAGAATCGGATCTAAGCTAATAAACCGATCCTAATAGTTATCTTGATCGGTTTCTAGTTAAGAAACCGATTCAGATAGTTTTATAAATTTAAGGTGTATGATGTTTTATAATTTATTTTAATAAATTATCTTAAAAATTATTTTAGTATAGTAGCTTATAGTATATTTGTATAAATTATCTGGTAAGTTATTTTAGTATATTAGCTTCTAAATTATTTTTGTATATTATCTTAATAACTTGAGAATTACTTACAACATGAAATACACCAAATATGAACCTTAAAATTTCAAAAAATATGCTAGTAAATTAAGATAATATAACATGAAATAAAATAAAAATGAAACTTAAAATTTAAAAAAAAGCTAATAAATTACATATCACATGAAAAAAAGAAGCTACTATAAAAAAACTCATAATAAATTACATATAACATGAAAAAAAAAAAGCTATTAACATGAATTACAAAAGTCACAAATATTGAAGAATTATATCTTGCATGCTTCCCATTGTCCAGTGTTTCAATGCATCCCTGAAGGAAAAAAATAAAATCCTTAAGTCATCAGTATTGATGAATATTAAATTTATTTTTATATTTTGAAACCAATAAAAATTTTATATGTATGACTTACCAATAAAAATTAGGTATGAATTGTTTCATTTTGATCGTTGTCGATCAATGGGAACTTCTTCAACCCATTCTCCTTCATTATGATCGTTGCGCACGTGACTTGTTTCATTATCTTCACCGGTTGGTAAAGATGCCATGCCTGTGGAAAACGGTGGTATCTCATCAAAATGATCGTACGCTTCTTCGTCTTTCACATTATCAATCCCGATGATACATCTTTTTCCAGAGAGGACATGTCTTGAACGATCGGCCGGATCAGTTACGTAGAACACTTGCGTGGCTTGTCTTGCAAGTATAAATGGATCATCCTTGTATCCAGCCTTACTGAAATCCACTAAAATAAAACCATCGTTGTCGACTTTAACCCCCCTACGGTTATCGACCCATTTACACATAAATAACGGAATGTTAAATTTTCTATAATCTAGCTCTCAAATTTCTTCAACAAACCCGTAATAGGACATCGATGCATGCGATGGTCCGGCACCTTTAGGATCTGAAAAATCACTCGAAACGGCTACTAACGTCACTCCACTGTTTTGAACGGTACTCTTTGAATCTTGATTTCTTGTGTAAAATGTGTACCCGTTGATGTCATATCCTTGGAAGGTCCTCACGACATGGACTGGACCAATAGCCAATAATTTGATAATTTCTTTAATATTTTCTGTTTCCGGAGCTTGCACGACTCTACGTGTAAACCATTCTAGAAACTTGCTATTGTGTTCGCCGATCAACCACTTGTCGGATTTCTTAGGATTCTGTCACCGCAAGAGAGTCATATGCTCGTCCCAGAAAGGATGAACGTCAGTGAGGTGTTGCAAAACATGGAAATGTGCTAGTGACATGGTTTTATTATCGGGCACGAATAATTTCGCACCGATTGTGCCTACCCCGTGAAGTCTACCCTCGTGCCGAGATTTAGGGATGCCGATAGCTTTGACATCATCCAAATAATTAGTACAAAACTCAATAACCTCTTCGGCAGCATAACATCTAACAATGCTGCCCTCAGGACGATATCGGTTCCTGACATATCCTTTTAACAATCCCATGTATCTCTCGAACGGATACATGTACCGCAAGAAAACAGGTCCACACATCTTAATTTCTCTAACCAGGTGAACGGTCAGATGAACCATAATATCAAAAAAAGAAGGTGGAAAATACATTTCAAGATGACAAAGAGTGACGACAACCTCCTTCTGCAGAGCATCTAACGTGTCAGGATCAGTTACTTTGCAACAAATGGCGTTAAAGAAAAAACAAAGCTTCGTGATGGTCTGCCTAACAGGAGGTGGCAATATGCCCCGAATTGCAACGGGAAGAAGCTGTGTCATTAAAACATGACAGTCGTGAGACTTCATTCCTGTTAATTTTAAATCTTCCAGTGAAACTAGGTTTTTAATATTTGACGAATATCCGGATAGAACCTTGACACCGTGAAGGCATCCACATAAGCTTTTTTTCTCTTCTTTCGACAGCGTATGCATTGCGGGTTTTAGATATGTACAAAATTTCCCTTTTGTCCTTTCCTTCTCTGCTGGTTGTAGATCCGGCCGTATGTTCAAGAATTGCATGTCTTTCCGAGCATTGATACCGTCCTTAGTCTTACCCGGAATATTCAATAATGTTCCAACCATGCTGTCACACACATTTTTAACCACATGCATCACATCGAGACAGTGTCGAACATCTAAGTGCTCCCAGTATGGTAGATCCCAGAATATTGACCTCTTCTTCCAAATAATTTTCGGTGCCCCTTTCTTTCTC
The DNA here is from genome assembly GCA_025461125.1 of Carex kokanica. Taxonomy (NCBI): domain Eukaryota; kingdom Viridiplantae; phylum Streptophyta; class Magnoliopsida; order Poales; family Cyperaceae; genus Carex; species Carex kokanica. The sequence goes on from JAJGRX010001237.1 coordinate 421,660, forward strand.
ACCACCTTTTTTTTAAATTTTCCAAATTGAACTTTGATATCCTTCACTTGCGAATAAACAGCTTTACCGGTCAACGGATACTTTACTCTGTTATTCTCGGTCTTTCCATTGAATTCTATCTTTCTCTTTCGGTGTGCGTGGTTGGCAGGAAGAAATCTACGATGACCCATGTACACATTTTTAGAGGAATTAGGTAGCCACAGATCGACTGTATCGTCCAGGCAAACGGGGCACGCTTTCTCTCCTTTGACACTGTAACCCGACAAATTTCCATAAGCCGGAAATCATTAATGGTGCAGAAAATCATGGCCCGTAACGTGAATTTCTCCTTGCTGTATGTATCAAATATCTCCACCCCGGGTTGCCATAATTCTTTTAAATCCTCGATCAATGGCGCTAGATACACATCTATGTCGTTCCCGGGCTGTTTGGGTCCTGATATGAGCAAGGTTAACATGATGTATTTGCGTTTCATACATAACCAAGGTGGAAGATTATAAATGCACAACAGAACCGGCCAACTGCTATGCTTACTGCTCATGCTACTGTGCGGATTTATTCCATCTGCACTCAGCCCAAGCTTTAGATTTCTCGGGTCACATCCGAATTCGGGAAACTCTCTGTCAATATTCCTCCACTGAGGAGAATCAGCGGGGTGCCGTAATTTTCCGTCTTTTTTTCGGTTATCGGCATGCCAACGCACTAGTTTCGCATCTTTAGCATTTGAGAACAAGCGTTTGAATCTCGGTTTCACGGGGAGGTACCACAATGCTTTTGCCGGAGGTCCCTTATTCGGTTTACCATCATCACTTTTATCGCCGGTTAACTGCTTTGGTTTGTAACGTGAGGCACCACATTTTGGACACTCGTGAAGATCTTTATACTCATTTCGATATAATATACAATCATTTGGACACGCGTGTATTCTTTGAACTTCCAAGTCCACTGGACACAATATTTTCTTCGCTTCATAAACATTAGGTGGTATCTCGTTTCCATCCGGAAGCATTTCTTTCAAAATTTGTAATAACTCAGTAAAACTTCTATCACTCCAACCGTTAGATGCTTTAAGGTTATACAATTTTAATACACCTTTTAGTTTTGAAAATTTAGAACAACCAGGATACAATTCCTTATTAGAATCTTCGTACAAATTCTCAAATAAACAGTACTGCTTATCATTATCAAAATCCTCTTCTAAATCACGTAACATTTGATCAAAATTATCACATTTATCTACCACCATATCATCATTTTCTTCGGTATGGTATTCCTGATGCTCAGTTCGAGTGCCTACGTGGGTTTCCAATCCCCGTAGATCATTCCCGTCATCTCCACCGGTATGGTATTCCTGATGCTCAGAACCAGTACCTATGTCGGTTGGCAAACTCTCACCGTGCCATATCCAGCACTGATACCCTTGCTTGAATCCACGACGGATTAAATGGTTTCTCACTTGGTTCGGGTTGGAAAATTTGTGACCATTGTTACAATCACGACAGGAACACGACATCAGTGCACTCCCCTTATTCGTCATATCTTCCATAGCAACTCTGATAAATTCCTCGACACCTGTCGTATATTCATCCGACAGACGTGATGCTTCGTACATCCAACTACGGTCCATCTGCAATTATAATAAAACACAATTAATTAAGAACAAGGTTGGTGTACTAAATTCTGTTCACAATATGGCTTACATTGGGCCGGTTACCATCCTATCCCACTCTTTGAATACTTTATCTCAGTAGTGACCACGTGTTAGTCGTGTTTTAGTATCTAAAAAAATTTCGGCAGCATTTTCTTATTAGTTCTCCGAATAGTCGGGGAACTAATAAGGAAATGCTGCCGAAATTTTCTTAGATACTAAAACACGACTAACACGTGGTCACCTCCTAATTGAGACAAAGTATTCAAAGAGCAGTCCCAAATCGGGGACTATTCAAAATTAATCCCTAATGGATTAATTTTGAACGGGTATCATGACCTAAAGGCATTAACCATGCGGTTGTGGCTCATAAAACAATACTCTAGGCACATACATAATACAAATACACATTTACGTACTCTAGCTATCTATACTCTTATAAAAAAAACACATTCATGCACAAAACTAATTAAACATGAGTTTTAGGTTGTACTTACAACTTTTTTTTGGATGTCGGATCGAGTGAGATGAAGATCGATGCACCAAATCTCTCAATAATAGCCGATCTACAAATTAAACCATCGATCGGAACCTAATTAAGAGATGTATATATATATATCATGCTATTCTAAAACTTGAAATAAAAAATAAACTGAATAATAGCTCATATATAGCATAAATTAGCTCATATATAATATATGTAGCTCATATATAGCATATATGCATATAATATCTGCATATTCATCATATATTTAACATATATATATATATATATATATATATAGCATATATATATATATATATATATATATATAGCATATATATGTAAATCTCCACATATAAAGAAAAACTTGAAATTAGATGGTATTCAAATTTAAAAGCGTGCAGTGTGTAATCAATAAGAGAGCTGAATCAAGGCCTATATTTAGATTTTGAGCCGGGATCATAGTCACTTCTTGCATGTAAAGGATTTAGGGTTTTGAGCCAAATCGGATCCAATAAGCTCCATTAAAAGCAAACTTGATAAAAGAGATGACCAATTAATTAATGTACCTGATCAGAAAAGAGAGCTGAGCTAGATAGCTGAATTAATGCAGGGCGAGATAGCTGCTATGATAATTAATGGAGGCGAGGACTGAGGAAGAAAGAAAGGTTCTGTCAAGAATCAGACTTTAATTAAACTTATTATGCACTATTAGGATCGGTTGTGTGTTAAAAACCGATCCTGATAGTTTCTGGATCGGTTCATAATAAAAAACCGATCTTAATGCATAAAAATCTGGATCAAATCTGGATCGGTTTATGACGAGAACCGATACTGATACTATCAGGATCGGTTTTCATCAACAACCGATTCTAATAGTTTTTTTACTCATTTTTTTATATCAAACAATCAGAATCGGTTCACAATTATAGAACCGATTCTAATAGTTTTTTTACTCATTTTTTTATATCAAACAATCAGAATCGGTTCTCAATTATAGAACTGATCCTGATAACTATCTGAATCGGTATCTATTTAGAACCGATTTTAATAGTTTTTTTACTATTTTTTTATATCAAACAATCAGAATCGGTTGTCAAGATAATAACCGATCCTGATACTATCTGGATCGGTTTTCAGCAACAACTGATCCTAATATAAATTCTGCAATTTTCTTTACATTTGAGAATTAAGTAGTAGCTATATTTTTAAGAAACTAGAAAGATATAATTTTTTTTAATTCCATAGAATAAACATATGAAACTTGCTCTCTCTCTCTGTCCACACTCTGAACGATGCAATTGAGAAATTATTCTCGGACGACATGGAAGGCGAAGGCGAAATGACCAAGCGGAGAAAGTAAGGACTTTGAATCCTTCGTCTTCTCAGAGTAAAATCAAGGAAGGACTTTGAATCCTCCGTCTTAGAATAAAATCAAGGGACGAAAGACTTTAAGTCCTACATCTCCTCAAAACGAGACTGGAGAAGTAAATGAGATAGCCACAATCCATACCGACTTCCTGGAGAGCTCAATTTGTTTCAAACTCATGTACTCTCCATTAATCAAGTAATTTATTTTTCACTGTTATTCTCTGGACGTACTACTTCAATTGCAGCAGTAACGGCATGAATCCACATCGAATTTTTTCGCCATTGCAACCATTCAGAGTGTGGGGAGAGAGAGAGCAAGTGAAATATGTGATATCGGCCAATTTTGCATTTAATGTGTATAACTCATATGTTTTTTCTATGGAATGAAAAAAAAAAAATTCTTTCTAGTTTCTTAAAAAATATACATCTACTACATTCCTTGTGTAAATCATTTATTAGGATCGGTTATTAGTAAAAACCGATCCTGAAACTATCAGGATCGGTTCAAACAAACAACCGATCCTAATTTTTGAACTATTAGGATCGGTTGTAAGTTAGAACCGATCCTGATAGTTTCAGGATCGGTTTTATATAAACAACCGATCCTAATTTCTGACTTATTAGGATCGGTTGAGTATAAAAACCGATTCTGATATTATCAGGATCGGTTTTTACTAACAACCGATCCTAATAGGTATGAAATTAGGATCGGTTAACCTAACAACCCGATCTGATAAGTTTTTAAGATCGGTTTTGTAAAGAAAACGGATCCAGATACTTATTAGGATCGGTTGTTTATTATAGCCGATCCAGATAGGCCGATTCCGATTCCTGTTTTTCCACTAGTGACGAGACCCATTAGTTTCAAATGGATATTTAAAACTAACAGGGATTCAAAAAGTAATGAGGAGTAATATAAAGTTCGTCTTGTCACTTAAGGTTTTAGAGACTTTCTCTTTTGTTTTATTTTATGAATGCAAGCATTAACCGGCCCAAAGGAAGGTTGATGATTGTTAAAATTATGTGTACATAGAGTACAGTGATAGTTATTATGTTTTACGTATAATCAATATTGTCAGCCCAAAGGAATGCATATTGATTGATATGTTATTTGAATCATCAATACTCTATTTTCGAAAGTCTCTTTAAATAGTATATTAGCATTAGTTACGCACTTTAATTTGGAGCTTTAGTTGATGGATATTAAGAGAGCGTTTCTAAATACATTAATGAAACAATCTATATGGTGCAACTAGAAAACTATGTATCGTGAGACACAAAGTCTATGGTGTGCAATCTTAAGAAATTCATCTATGAACTAAAGAAAGTGTTTCAACAATGGTATTGCAAAATTTATAGTGATATTATCTCGTTTGGTTTTGAGATAAATTTATTAAATAAATTTATATATCTTGAGTTCTGTGGGAGTAAGTTTGTATTTCTATATGAATATCATATTGCTTGCCAATATCGATATAAATATATTGCAAGAAACTAAGAACTTTCTGATAAAGAATTTACAGATGGAAGATCTTAGTGATGCATCATTTAGAATATGGAACAATGCTAAAATAAAGTAAGGTAAAGTAAAGGAAATAGTACAGAATGGTGGATTGAAAATAGAACATTTAGGAACAGACTCTATGTTAGCATATCCTCTTACTAAGGGATTGACACCAGCTAAGTTTGAAGAGCATGTTGCTCATATGGGTGTAATCTCTATTGAAGATATTCAGTTTTAGTGGGAGTCTGTTATTTGTAATTTAATGTTCTATTTTTCATTTTAATTTTGGATATGTAACTTGTGACATGTAACAAGTGTTATATATATTATGAAGTTTTGACATTCTGTTTCTCGTTTATGTTTGACCTCTAATTCAGTTAATTTATGAAATTCAGTTTCAAGATTTAAGTAGGAGACCAAGTTAGAAATAGGCATGTGAAGATCACAATTGCATGTAATTTCTATGCTACACATCCACATCATGATTCATGTCATTCAACTGTATTAGTGATGTGATTATTGAGGGTTTAGTTGTGAATAAATGCGTCGAATGCCGCTTTAGTTCTTTGCTAATATAGTTGATGGACCGAATTGGTTTTGGAATATATATAAAGAAGACAGTAAAGAAATGTGCGCACATAAGGAACACAATGCATAATTAAAAAGTCATAACATATAGCTCAAGTGGGAGATTGTTGGATTTATTACCAACCTCGTTGGATTTAATGCCAACATTGAGCATATATGTATCTAATTATGGATTGTTTACTGTCATATATGATTGTCAATTAAAGTGATCAAATAAGGTAATAGACAATCAATATATATTCATTAAAGATCAAATCATTGATGGACTGATTCTAAAATTTGCAATTAAGGAAACCGATTCTGCAGCGGCTGCACGGATTTTGATGCAACTGCACGGTTTTTGATGCAGTAGCACAAAATACCTTTTTTAAGTTGGCATATGGCCAGAAAGTCGGTTTTGAGTTAGGGTTTGGCAATATGCCGACTCCACATCTCTATAAATAGGATTGGTCCCCAAAGCACAAGAAGATACAATTGCATAATTTTCTAGCCGTCAATCTAGTCAATTCTGTGGCCTTCTCTACTTCTCTCCATTAAAGAATAGAGAGGTGAGATCATTGAGGAATTGTGAACACGATCTCACAAGGGCAGTCTTGTAGCTTTGGAAGCAGTGTTATCAGAACCGGACCGGACCGGGTGGTTCAACCGGAAAAAACCGGAACCGGTCACTTGTCCGGTTCGGTTCTTCAATTGAATCGCTTTAGGTAGTGAACCGCCAATAAGAGGTTAAACCGCCCGTTTTTGGGTAAAAACTCGTTGATTTCAACCGACGTAAAACCCCGGTTCAAAACATATTCTTCTTCAAATCTATTTCGTACGATTTCTTGCCTACTTCTTTTCTACTTTCTCAAATCTTTCTCCGATTCTCCTGTGATTTCTTGCCTTCTCTCGGTGGTAGAGATGGAAAGTTATTTTTCTGAAATCTCATTCAAATCTCCTTCTACTTCGACCTTCTCTCTATTGTCAATTTGGTGGTGGATCAATATCGTTTTCCAGACTTTGATTGAATCCGAATCACAAAAAAGCTGCTGGGATCAAGAACAGTAAGTAATTTTATGAAAACTCTGAGTTAATTTTATTGAATAGTTCCATGCACATAAGATGTTTGATGAAATGCTCAAACCAAAGAGCATTTTGGTCCAGTACCAAATTGCGCTCGGTTAGTACCAAATTGATTTGTGAACTTGACAATAGATTGGATAGAGATAAGGCCAATGAAGGTGTGGGTTTGGTAAATTTGTATGAGAAATTTGTATTCAAAAGTAAAGAATAAAGTTTCAAAAATATACAGGGATTTACATACCGGCTAGGTTCGTGTTGGTATTGACCCATCATTGTTCAAACCTGACCAATTTGACTAATGCATCAGAACCGTTCAAAATTGAATTGTGAAATAGATAATACTTTCTTAGTTAGCTACGTGGTTTTCATCTATTATTGATATTTATAATTATTTTAAATAAAGCAACATGGCTAAAGTTGAATTGTAAATTTCTTTTGCTCATCAACAGAAGAATGAATATGAATTTCTTTTTATAGTTGAGGCTAGTGCTCTCCTGAAAATATTTTTATTCTCCTATGTTTTAAGCATATTTTTGAAGAATCTAATTATTGTTGTTTTAAAGGGACCATGTCGGCAATTAACCTTGGGGAAAATGGATCTGTACCCCCAACTTCTCCTAAAGCTGTCACAAGAGGGAAAACAGATCCGGCTTGGGGACATTGCGTTGAACGCATTGTCGTTGTGAAGAATAAAAATGTGAAGGTCATTGCATGTCTCCATTGTGAGAAAACATTTCAAGGTGGTGGTATTAACCGGTTTAAGAAGCACCTAGCCGGTGTAAGAGGAGATGTAGGGCCATGCAAAAAGGTACCGCAAGAGGTCAGTTTTCAAATGCAACAAAGTATTGATGAATATTCCAACAAAAAACGGAGGTTAAATGAACTAGATGAACAACTTCATTCTGACGAAGACCAATCTCCTATTGATCTGACTAACGAAGAAGAAGACAATATGTCAGCCCCTTCTAGCTCCAAGGGCAGACGTGTTGCTTTAAGCGGAGGACAACTAGTTGCTAGCAAGAAAAGATCAGAAGTTGTAAAAAGAAATGCAAAACATGGTGTTGGCCACTGCTTCATGCCTCGTACCACACCTGGTGCTCAACCATCTATGAAGAGTGTTTTGCAATCAAAAGAAGTCAAAGAGAAGGTTGATTTATCAGTGTCCAAGTGGATGGTTGATGCTGGGGTGCCTTTCAATGCTTCTAACTCCAAATATTATCAACCCATGTTGGATGCGATTGCTAGTTTTGGGCCTGGCTATCGAGGTCCGAATTTTCATGATCTTCGTGGTTATTTGCTTGAAAAAAACATTGAAGAAGTAAAGAAATTTGTTGAGGGATTTCGTAGTGTGTGGAGGGAGACTGGTTGCACAATAATGGCTGACGGTTGGACTGATCAAAGGAGAAGAACGTTAATAAACTTTTTGGTGCAATGTCCAAAGGGAACGGTGTTCTTGAAGTCCATTGATGCAACAGAGGAATCCAAAACTGCAGAAATGTTGTTCAAACTATTCAAAGAAGTAGTGCAATTTGTTGGCTCTGAAAATGTGGTGCATATAGTGACTGATAATGCAAGAAATTATGTCGCTGCAGGTATTTTTTTTATACTTCTTATGTCACAGGATATCAAATTATGTAGTGCATATAGTTGAAAAAATACATATGTCACAGGATATCAAATATACTATCAACTATCTATTCGTACTTGAATTAATAAATTTATTTAACAAATTTTAGTTTGATATTTTTGTCAACTTTCGATACAAACCGAAGTTTTCAAAATTTGAAACGACATAGAATATTATGTGTACTCCGATATAATTATATCAAATCAAATGAATTAACTATTATTTCAAATAATAATATATTTGTTATATGCTCTCTGTAATAGTAATTTTGCTTTGGCACTATTTTTAGGTAAGCTTCTAGAACGAGAATTTAAAACTCTTTATTGGTCACCTTGTGCTGCCCATTGCATAAATTTGATGCTCTCAGATATGGGAAAATTGGTTGAAGTTGGAGCAGTAGTTGATAAAGCATCAAGCATGACGAAGTACATATACAACCATTGCTATCCTTTGCATTTGATGAGACAATTCACTAAAGGAAGAGAGATACTTCGACCCGCACCAACACGTTTTGCAACTAATTTCATTGCTCTGCAAAGCATCTTTGCGCAAAAGGATGCATTGCGTGCCATGGTGACATCTAGAGAGTGGACGATATCATCATATGCAAAAGAAAAGAAGGGTAAGAAATTTAAAGAAGATGTTCTAGACCAACAGTTTTGGAAAAATTGTGCAACAATCTGCCAAATAACTGAACCGCTAGTTCGTGTCCTTCGCATAGTTGACAGTGACGAGAGACCTGCAATGGGTTTTTTGTATGGTGCTATTCATGCTGCTAAAGAAGAAATTGGTTGGAGGTTCCAAAGGAAGAAAAAGGTAGCACAACCATTTCTAGAAATAATTGAAGCCCGTTGGGATAATCAACTCAGCAAGGATCTCCATGCAGCGGGATATTGGTTTAATCCATCTAATCAATATAACATTACTGAATTTTGCAAACATCGAAAAACCATCTCTGGTGTGCATGATGTGATAGAAAGGTTCGCTCATGGAAAAGTAGGATTACAAACCAAACTGACTAGTGAGATGAAGTTGTTTCGAAATGCAGAAGGAGATTTCGGGAGAACTACTGCCATTCGTAATCGTTCTCAAATGCCTCCAGGTAATATTTATATATATATTAGCATTTAGTTAATACATCAATTTATTTTATGTTAATATAACATCACATAATATGTCATAGTATTGTTTAGCAAATTTACATTTGTCAATACTTTTGTAGATGAATGGTGGATAACATTTGGTAGCAGTGCACCAAATCTACAAAAATTAGCCGTTCGCATCTTGGGTCAAACTTGCAGTTCATCTGGATGTGAGAGAAATTGGAGTGTGTTTGAGTTCATTCACTCAAAAAAAAGGAATAGGATGGAGCACCAAAGGTTGAATGATCTTGTTTATGTTCGATATAATTTGAGATTGCATCAAAGGTATGAAAAATATTAGTCTCCTTAATTTGCCATTCATTTTCCCCTTGATTTTCAGTTCTCCCTTTCATGATTTGGTTATTGACCTAAATTCACTGAAATTATATTTTCCAACAAAAAAATAAAAAAAATTATTGTGAATTACAGGATATCATCCCGTGGTAGAAATTATGATCCTATTAATTTTGAAGATTTTGTTGATAATGGCAATTGGGTTTTAGAGGATGATCCACCATTTTTGACGGTCGATGAAATTGAGGAATTTCGCAAACAAATGGCTGGACTTAAGATACAAACTAATGAAGACAATGGTGAGTTTTCATAACCATTTTGAAATGTAAGATATTTTAAAATTCTAATTACATTATTACTTATTATTTTGTAGATGAAGTTTTGAATTTGGATGAATTTGATTCTGGTGATGAGATTGACGATCCATGCACAGATAACACAGGAGTCCAAGAGCAAGGAAATCAAAGTGTTGAGGCTAGAGAAAATGTAGGAGAAGAACTAGGATATGCAACTCCTAATAATGATATATATCAGGATGTTTCAGTTACCACGTGGCATTTTAGCTAGTCAGCCTTTGAATTCTAATTTTTAGGCATTTAATTTGTTGCTGGTTAATTTTCTTAAGCTTTTAGAAATATTAAACATTTATTTTGTTGTATTAGGTTATTTAAAATATGTGATTGTGAGGTTACTTTATGACATGAAATGTATCAACTGTTCAAGTCAGTGCTATCAAAATATTAAACTTCTATTATGTTATATTTTTTTTCTATTTTATGATTTTTATCTATTGTTTTAGAGATGTTATTCTTTGTTAGAGTTATATATATGTTTTATTTAATCAAATATATACATAGAGATAAAAGTAAATAGCTATTTTAGCTCTCCGATAATAAGTTGTATATGTTTTAAAAAACCAGCGGTTGAACCGATTGACCCACCGGTCCGACCAGTGAACCGTTGACCCGAAGCTTTACCGGGTCGACGTCCGGTCCGGTTCTGATAACATTGTTTGGAAGGCTTCATCCTACCACTGAGGAGGCCGCCGACGCTTCAACATCTACATCGACACGAAGGTTTTCTTGCCACTGTCCCACAAGTTCATCAACCGCTTTTGAGTGAAGCTTTGCTTAAAGACGCTAATGGAATCAGGTATTGCGTCTGCTCCATAAGAATTGATGATTTTTGCATGATGGCCATTTTGGCATAGGTAGATCAATAGTGGCATATTGAATTGAATTGAACTGTTTATGTGACCGAATTGTTTTAGTGTAATAATAAGGTTCCAACAAAAGAAAGTGCATCAATAGTATGCAAAGCACCGCGGTACAAACGAAGGGTCATAAACAGTAAGATGAAAAATGGAACTCTAGCTAAAATAGTGTGGTATTTGCCCATCATACCTAGATTGAAATGGTTATTTACAAATTTCAAAGATGTAAAATTGTTGTGTTGGCATGATGAAAGCGAAAAGATGACAGTTTCATTAATAATAAATCCATGTTTGGATATTTGTACAAAAACATACACGGTTTCTAAACTAATAACTGTGTATAGAGGCCACTAGTCGTACACGGTTCATTAATAATAAACCGTGTACAAATATTGGTGACTAGTACACGGTTTGGTTTTAAATGACCGTCTGGATATGTATTAGTTTTTTTTCGCGCAAGCGTCTCCTCCCGTTACACACTGTTAATGTAGAATTTTTTCGTATCTGTATATGATATGCCGTGTATGCATGGTTAATGTTTTTGTAGTAGTGTCGGTTATTTTTTTCATTATTTGCTTCATATTTTAAAAAAAATACAAAGAGAAAAAATATTGCAAATAAAAAAAAGGTCTAAAAATAAAAAATCGCCAAATAAATTTGCCTAATCCTTATACTTTAAAATAATTAATATACGATAATTTTAGGCAGTATTTGTCTTTAATTTGTAAAGGTGCACTTCCGACATAAGAAAATATCATGAATTGATAACGATATGCAATAATTCGCATTTAGCTGGAATCATCATTAGGCCGTAATATGCCTGAAAGAGGCGTCAAAAGCTTAATATAATGCTATCTTAGTGGGTTTTATCTTTTTTTTTTTTTAGGGTTAGTGGAAAGTTCCACTAAGAAATATATTGATAAAAAAAGGGTATTTACAAAGGCATTACGTAACCCAGTGGTTTCCGTAAGGTGCCCCGAGATAGTTTTACATAGTTTTACATAAATTAAATACTAAAAAGCACCGCTAAATGAATTAGAAATGCACTAATAATGTCAATGTCATTTCTAGCAGATTGTACATTACGCAAAAAGCATCCAGTTGTGAATATCGATTGCCACTTCATTGATTAAGACATGCTCAAGTTTCCTTTTTTGAGAAAAAGTTCTCCTATTCCGTTCTTTCCAAATGGCCCATGAGCCAGCTGCCCATGCTGTGTCCCACCGGATCCTACTCTGTCCAGATACATGATCGCGTCCATTCCACCAAGTGTCAACCGGGTTGTTGCCTGGGTTTTATCTATTAGGCAGTGCACATTTTGATCACCATCTTCCATTTTCTTCTTTCACTTTCCTTTTAAACGAGCTTAGTTTATTTAATTTTATAACATTCAAAATCGTAATGAAAAATTTGGAGTATAATTCATCATTTATCTTTTATTGAAAGCTAAAATGTTTAATGTACCTTTCTTTTCTTTCAATGCACAAGAAAATGGCAGCTTCTGTAAGTTGCTAAGCTTAAATCCATATCCATCATGATCCACTAAATTCATTATTAGGTCTTATATAGTACAAATTGGAGGGACCCTTATATATAGATGATAAGCAACACCTTGCTTATTGGAAAACAAGGATCTAATTCTTGTTTATTTTATTCATTTGAAGGATTGTTACAGAAAAAAAGGTTCAGCCACCTTTATTATAAAAATGAAAAAAAGAAAAAAAAAACCTTTATTCTAGAAAAATAAAGTTTTCTTTTAAAAGCGAATTTTTAAAAAAAAAATCCTCTTAGATAACAACAAATAATTAGCAAATTAAAAAACCTAAAAAGTTGCTAGAATCAAACATAATGGCCGAGAAATCAAAGTAGAATCATCCATTGCATTATGACCTCATCCACCAAAATGTCCTAGTGTTTTATCTTCCCTATGAACGGATTACATTGTGATGGATATCAGTTCCGCTGTTCTTAATTAGTTGTTACCCATTTTAATGGACATTCATGCATCGATCCTTTAATAATTTTGTTCTGAAGTTTATTCTTTGGTCTGGAAAGAAATGACCGAGAACATTGTGATGGATATTATAAACTTTAAATTGAAAGAATTAAAGAGTTGGAGGAATAGGAGTGTCAATGTATACTAATGGGTCCGAGGCATTTTTGTATTATCGTATTATTCTAAAGTAAGTCTTATTTATATGATCATGATAAGTACTAGTTTTATTCTTATCATACATATATCCATTAAGATTAACGAATAACAAATTAATAACAAATATTTATCAAATAAATTGATAACTTAACTATACAATTTAACTTAAAAATAATATAACAAATATATACATTAAACACATTTGTATGTAATATCATTAAATATAAAAGTTCAAATTATTCAATCGGTTATTTTCAAAATTATAATATTTTAATAAACGAAATGATATAAGATGTTGCATGCATAAGAAAGTTTTGACATGATCAATTTTACTTATGAAAAAATAATATAAAATATTGGAGAGACCCATAGAAGATGAGCGACACCTTATTTTGGAAATATTTTATGGAGTAAAATTATTACACATACGTGCCTTATCGAATGGAATATGAATACATGAAACGAATAAAAGAGTTCATAGACAACCTTAAGAGAATGCCTCTTTGGAGAGAGAGGAAGAGATAGAGATGGATCATCCCTCAGTTCTTTATTTTTCCTTGTGTTGATTAATTAGTGAATCATATGCATGTTACTTTTATCTTTAACTTGGGCATGAGAGGATCAAGGGTATTCATGGTCTCATGAGGTACCTCATTGTGTGAAGTTAGATCCGAACCATTAGTTATAAATTGACACAAATCTCAAAAGAGACCCCATGAATTTTGATCAGGTCCAAATTCTTTATCCAGTTCAATTTTGAGTAACCTTACCCCATGAGGCATAGGAAGCTCACTCGGTAAAGTAAACATTTAAAGAAGGGTAAATTAGATATTTTAACAATTAATAAAAGACAAATGATCAATTAAATTTGAGAATTTTCAAAATTAATCAAAAATTATGTAAGGATATAAGAAAGACTTCTCTTTTTAAAAGCAAATTGGATATGTTCAATGTTTTAAAAGAAAATTGGATATTTTGTTATTTTATATTTTAATCACTTCATTTTCGTAATTGAGGTGACATGCATGCACTTACTATGCCAATTAGATATGGTAGGAGAGAGATTAGGACAGCTTAGATCCCATGTTTAGCAAAATTTTCAATATTTTATGATAGGTGATAGATTACTATGCACTTAATATTGATTTATTGAGACATTTTATGAAATGTTCTGTTTTTTTTTTAAATAAACAAAATGCTCTTTTAAATTTATTAACAAAATATTAAATATGAAATCCAAATTTTTCTCTCCCTTCCATCCGTTTCGTTTAACCATAGAGACAACAATATCCCTGATTTATTCTTTGCTATCATGTGCAATGATGTTTCTTTTTTCAAAAAATAAAATTAGTTAATGAATATTGATCTTTTTGAAAAAAAAAAAAAAAAAATCATCCTCAGCAACACACGGATAAATTACCAATATCAACTAAAATAAAATTACTTAACAATATTGATTTTTTCTAAAATAACTATCCGTAGCAACACACAAGCAAATTGCTAGTATTAGCATTACAAAAGTTGTAGGATAAATTGATTGTCTTATGAATTTTAATATTTGAAAGAAAAACTAAAATTCAAAAACATATTTCTCACAAATCAATAATCTGGAGGTCTCATATATATAAAACACTACACATTTAAGCTTTTTTAAGCGAATGAAGTACAGTTACATGTGAATCAAAGAATCGCACACGGATCCTGCGATTCCAAATTCCTACTTTCATTTTTGGAATGCACGAATCTCAAGAACAGTTTTTCTATGTACGAATCTCAAAATAGATGAGGGGAGGGATTTGAAATCGCAGCAGATTGATTTTCCTCGTAACACTACCCAATTAAGCTTTTTTATGTGAAGGAATTGAAGTAAAGAAAAAAATCTATATGTACGAACAAACTTTATTATATTACCCAGTGTTCTAAATAGCGCGCTATAGCGCCGCTATAGCGTTTTTGGACCCCAAACGCTACGCTACGACATCAAAATGCGCTATTTGCGCTACGGCCGCTATAGCGGCCGCTACAGCGCTATAGCGGTCCGCTACGACGCTATTTGCGCTATACAATATGGGTTTTATTTTTATTTTTTATTTTTAAGCAATTTATATGGGTTTTAAATAAAGATAAAAAAAATCTCAAACCGAAATTGAATTTGTTGCTACTTGCTACAAATAAATCAATTTGAAATTGGGAATAGAAATTGAAATTTGAATAGAAAAAAAGTCCAAACCGGAATTAAAATTTGAATAGAAAAAAAAAATAGATTATGTCATGAATCATGATACTTAAGATATTTTTAATAGGAAAAATCGATAGTTTATGATATTACTATGGATATTTTGAACCGCAATTTGAACTTTGTACGGGTTCAATATGAATATTATAATTTCTTAATTACTTTGGTGTTATTTATTGTTCTATGAGACCTTAGATAATGTTGATATTTAGTACAAATATTGAATATAAGAAATGTAAAAAAAAAAACGCTATTTGGAATAGCTTCCGCTATAGCGACGCTATTCGCTATAGCTTTTTTTTTAGCCTTCCCGCTACGACGCTATAAACGCTATTTAGAACCTTGATATTACCATTATGAGCAATTTCAAAGTGGGCCTATTAACAAAACAGCGATCAAGATTTGACTGTCGAGTAAAATCCAATCTTATATCACGACAAAAGACAGGCACTTTTTGCGAGGATAAAAAATAGCTTTTTGTGAGGATAAACCGTCGTAAACGTGCTTTTTTTATTTGCGACGGTACCTTTCTATTGGAGATAATTGTTCTCTGCCAGTAAGCCACTGATTAAAGTGAGTCACCGACCCGAATAACTTGTACTAAGCAAGGCCGCACTTGGTTCCAAAACCCTATAACTGAACCATCCTTTCCTTTCTCTTCCTCCTTCATCTCTTTCTAAACTTTTCATCTCCTTTCTCCACCTTTTCTCTCTTATATATGTGCTTAGTACTGTACTAAAATTTCTCGTCATGGATACACTGCGCACATCGGTTAAACCGAAACCATACGACAGCCAGCAGGAGAAGCTTCCGATCCTCCTGAAGCACGTTAAACACGAGGTGATCGTGAAGATAGATGGCTACAGCCAAAACCCCATCGAGACCACCTCAGCAGCCACCACCTCTTCTCTGAACTCCCGAGTGTGGAGAGAAAGCAGTTATGACTTCCCACAAGAAGGCGGAGTTGACAATGGCGGGTTCACCTTATGCAAGAGAGAAGCCACTGGTGTCACAATGTCGCCAGCAGAGACGGACTTCTTGAACAAGGGTTCTTCTCAAGGTTCTGAATCAAAGAATCAAAGCATTTTGTTCCAAGATGCCTTGGAACAGTCCCAGTCACTTCCCTGCGAATGGGATGATAAGTCTTCCTCCTCATCTGACGAGAAGAATATGAACGGTCATCGTGCCAGCGGTGGTGACGGTGAAGTTATCCGTTGCACATCCAATCCATCAATCAGCCAATCATCTTCTCTGCCTCGGGCCAAGACCTGGTCTCATTTAATGGATCCATCACCACTGAACCTCCCATCACCCGTTAAAAACCCCGACCCGGCAAGGAGATCATGCCAGTCACCACTGCACAGATCAGAGATGATGGGCGGAAAACCAGTCCCCGCTGACGAGGATGATGATGACCCCCTCATGGATTCTGACATACCCAATGAATTGATGAAAACAAAATTTGACACATGGACCATCTTACAATCACTTAGTCTGATACTGATAATTGCAGCATTGGTGTGCAGCCTAGTGATTCCCCGGCTAATGAGGCAAACCGTTCGGAGTCTCCATCTGTGGAAATGGGTTGTGCTAGTCTTGACTCTTTTATGTGGCCGGCTCGTCTCCGGCTGGTTTGTTCGTGTGGCCCTGTTTTTCATTAAACAAAATTTTTTACTGAGGAAGAAAGTATTGTACTTTGTTTACGGCGTCAAGAGTGCTGTACAAAATTGTCTTTGGCTCAGCCTTGTTCTCATTTCATGGCATTATTTGTTCATTCAGAAAACCTCCCGCAGCCCCGTCTTGCCTTATGTTAGCAAGATCCTTCTCTGCCTCCTTGTCGCCACTATCATACGCTTTCTCAAAAAACTGCTTCTCAAAGTATAAATTCTCAGTAATTTAAATTCTTTAGTTGTTATTTTGATCAACTTAATTCATGAGTGAAATTAGTAATTTACTCAAATATCATTTTTAGATACTAAACTACCCAATGATCAATTTTATCTAATCACAAAGAATGTAGTTTGGTTGTAAATATGTGCCTTTATTAATTATTACCTGAATACATACCACCTTATTAATCGTTATTTTTTTTAGTTTGAGGAAAATGCAACTCTAATTGATTGTTTGAACTTAGAAAGCAATTCATATCTTATATTCTACTGCTAAGAACTGATTTTGTGGTTATTAAATTAGGTACTGTCGGCCTCCTTTCATGTCAGCACATACTTCAATCGGATCCAAGAAGCCCTTTTCAACCAATACGTGGTAGAGATGCTTTCTGGGCCGCCGGTTTGTGAAGATAACCAGACAATGGTTGAACTTCAGAGGCTTCAAAAGGCCGGTGCAACAATGCCAAGCAAAATAGGTAAAGGCATCCACCTCTCAAGGCCATTGTCAGGAAACAATAGAGAAGAAGGTATCACCATTGACCAGCTCCATAAGATGAACCAGGGGAACATATCTGCGTGGAACATGAAACGATTAATGCGGATTGTGAGGTATGGAGCTTTGACTACACAGGACAAGCGGACCCCGCTAATAGCTGCAGAGACGGAGGAGAATTCCTCGACACATATATTCAGCGAGCAAGAGGCCAAAATTGCTGCCAGGAAGGTTTTTACTAATGTGGCCAAGCCTGGTGCCAAGTGAGTTTTAAATTTTTTTTAATTACCAAGTTTCTCATACTTTAAATCATAGAAGGCAAAATCGGCCGTTCTGGAGCGGAATCGGACGGTGCCGATCCGATTCCAGACCGATTTACGCGGATAGTGTAGATTTCGGCCAATTTCGTCCGTTTCAGCCATATTTGGCCTGTTTCAGTCAAATTTCGGACCGTTCCGGCCCATTTCAGTCAAATTTCGGCCGAAACGCATATTAATAATGAAGCATAAATTTTTTTGGAGCAAGTGAGAATCAATCCCATGACCTTTAACTGTGGGTCTGTGATAGTTACCACCACAACATTCAAATTTTATTGTTATATATCACAACTAATTTATATATATATCAATTTTAATTCACTAATTTGTAGCAAATTTGATTGAAAGAGTGTGTTTTTAGTTGTTAATGCTTGTATTATATTGTATTAGTGGATTATTTGATTGTAATAATTTTTCTAAATTTTTTTATCAATTTTTTCTATTCTTTTAGTATAAAACAAACTTCTGACAAAAAAGTCCGATTTTCCGATCCGATTCGGCCGATCCCGACCGATTTTTCCGATCCGGATCGGGATCGGACGGGGCCGATCCCGATTCCGATTCCGATTTTTCCTTCTATGCTTTAAATGGTGTCTTGTCATTCAGGTTGGATCAATTGGGTCAATTGGTCAATTTCTTCTATTACTGGCATTGGTTATAGTTTGTAGGGTAAAATACTGTTTGGGGTGGCACTTTGACTGGACCCGCATTTCAATGTTAGTAGTTAGTACTAAGTACTCAGCAGTTGTTTTGGTCCTCACTGAATCACTGACTACAGAGCTATCATTTTACTATTTTCCACCTTTTACATTCCTCCAATCTATATTAGAGTAGCCTAATTTTGGAAAAGTTGAAAGTTGTTCTAGATGATAGGAATTAATTGAATTTTTATATATAACCAAATTGGAAATATATGCTTTATTGAAGTCCTGTAATTTTACTTGAACTTCGAGTTTCAAATGGAGATATAATGGCTTCATTTCAGTAAAATCAATTTGAAGTCAGTGGTTAAGGCTGGTGATCTCCAAATTACATATGTATTGTTTCTTTACTAATAGATAGCATGTGGCACTGCTAGGTACATTTACTTCCAAGATCTCTTGCGTTTTATGAGGCAAGAAGAAGCAACAAAAACAATGAATCATTTCGAAGGAGCACATGAACACAAACGAATTAGCAAAGGGGCACTGAGATACTGGGCGGTAATGGCTTCTTTTCTAAAACAAATTATCAATTGATATCTCTTAATTAGCGGTTACATTTATTTAACACCAATTTGTTTGTACGCACTGCAGGTGAATGCATTTAGAGAGCGCAAGGCTCTTGCCTTGACACTTAACGACACAAAAACAGCTGTGAATAAACTTCACCAGATTGTAAATGTGGTTATCGGACTAATTGTATTTGTACTCTGGCTTCAGATTTTGGGAATAGCTACACCACAATTCTTTGTTTTCCTCACCTCCCAGCTTGTACTGGCAGTGTTCATTTTTGGGAACACTTTGAAGACATTATTTGAAGCACTTATTTTTTTGTTTGTGAGGCATCCCTTTGATGTCGGTGACCGATGTGAGATTGAAGAAGTTCAGGTAAAGAGATTATTTTTTGGCAATTTTTTCTCGACTTGTTATTGTTACTTTTTATATATTATTATTTATTGCGTGTCTTGGCTGTTCTGTTAAGACTAAGACATTTTTTTATTAATTCTGATATCAGGTTGTTGTTGAGGAGATGAATATCATGTCGACAGTCTTTTTGAGAGATGATAACTTGAAGATCTACTATCCTAACAGCATTCTTGCCACCAAACCAATAAGCAACTACTACCGAAGCCCCGACATGGGAGATTCCATCGACTTCGCCATTCACGTCGCCACACCATTAGAGAAGATTACGAAGATGAAGGAGAAAATAATCCAGTTAAGCATTTTTTTACTTTACCTTTCATTTTAGTTTGTGATGCTTGAGTGGGGTAAATCATATTAACCTGAAATTTAAATAGGTTCATGGAGAACAAAAAGGAGCATTGGTATCCGGGCCCGATGGTTGTATTGAGAGATGTCGAAGACAGTAATAAATTGACTGTATCAATTTGGATGCGGCAACGAATCAACTACCAAGACATGGGAATGAGGTTTGAGAGGAGAGAGCTAGTGGTACTAGAGATGATTCGGGTTCTTAAAGAACTTGAAATCGAGTACCGCAGGATACCTGTTGATGTGAATGTTCGCAATTTGCCCCCTGTAAACTCAGCACGGTTACCTTCCACTTGGTCATCCGTTAACTAATAATTATATCATTAACTAAAGAGGAGGTTCACGTATTAAGAATAGTTTTGTTCATGCATTAAATCTAGGCTTGCTGCTGATGATGTTTAGTAATTTTGTTTGTAATATTAATTGAGATAAAATTAAATATTTGGGTTGGAGCTGAAATTTGTTTAGCTGAGTTGTATTGCGTGACCCTTGATCTCTATAGAGCTCTATGATCTTTTTTGCATTCTTTTCTGGTACATTATTAGATTAGATTATGAGATGTGACATGTTATTTCAGAAAATATATATAGAGGGCCGGGACTTTGGACAAGTTTGCGCCATCATAGGTGCACATCCCTTGCCTCATCTTGGAGAATCACAATGCTCTTTATTCCATAAGACGCCCATCTTGTACTACTATCAAAACATTAACCATACATGATATATCATACACGGATGTGAGGAAGTTCCAAATAAACAGTGTGTAATGGGATTTGGTGCTCGCACGAAAATAAGCTCAACCATACAGACACGGTCAATTAAAAACAACCGTACTAAAGGCCCCTATATTTGTACACTGTTTATTATTAAAACCGGGTAGTGTTGAGGCATATGGCATATGGCATGTGGCATGTGGCATGTGGCATGGAGAAGGGAAATTGAAAATGTGCCAAGTACACAAGCTCGTACGACATTTTCCACGCCATACGGTGTCGCGTGCGGCATCAATATTATGACGCACGGATAATCATTGTTTTTTCCGGAAACCTGTGTCAGCCACGTTTTTGACATCTGTGTGATTTGCACACTCCACTACTCTTTTCAACCAATCAAAAGTCAGAGCACTACCTCCACTACGTCCACTAACACTAACACATGGAAAGCCTATAAATAGTTCATTTATTAGACTTTTTTGTATCTTGCAATTAATTATTAAGTAGTACTCTTTAGAGAGAGCCCATCAGGGGCGGAGTTAAGAGAGAAATCTGCTAAGGGGGCAGAAATCGATCCATAGGAGGTGAAGGGAAACAGAAATCTTACATTTAATCGGTCGCAGATTGAGAAGATATGAAATATTTGGTAATAATTGCTTCTGCAAGATTTGCTCTACTCATTTTTGTTTAGACGATCCATGGCACGAGGCAAAAATAGCACATTCACTGTTTTCTTCTCGATTTGAAGTTTGAACATGCCAGAGCCCCTTATGAATCTGGGCCTAAAAAGTAGGCATAACTGAAATTATAAGGGATTATTGTAAACAGGCTCAGTTAATGGGTTCATTTGTGATGGTCAACTGGGTTTGGTGCAGGCTAAAATCCGGTGTACCAACAGACACGTTTAACCAAATCGATCGACATCACAATTGAACAGGGTTCTAAATAGCGCTCCGCTATAGTGTTTTCGGACTATAAAAGCTATGGCGCTATTGGCGCTATAGCCCAATATGGCAATAACATCGTTTTTTTAGTAGTTCCACTGTGACACGGTAAACGCTATTTAAATGTTTGCAGTTGAAACATTAAAATGAAACAAATGAAAATGACTAAATATTTTTTTTTTAAGTCCAAAGGTAATGTTTGGTTGTGAGGTAAGAGGTGGAGTAAATTCCGTACTCTATACTTAAGTAATCAAACAAAGAGTAAAAGAAAATGAGTAAGATGTGAGTTAATTAGGAGTAAAGTTACCACATCTCTTCAAGTAGACTAACTTACTCTACACTTATTCCACTAATAAGGCCCACTGTCATAGGCAGAGACTCATTTTCCAACATCTTACTCCTCTAGGCGGATTAATTTAAGTCTTAAACTATCAAATAAGATATAAAATATGTAGAGTAAGATGGAGTAAGTCATTTAATTCTTATTAACATTACTACATAACCAAATATGACTAAAGAGCTTAGAATAAGCTTATTTTGGTATAAATGAGCTTTGACCTTGCTATCTTAAAGCATTGTGACAGAGTAAATTTTACAAGTACGATGACATAAACTCTTGATTAGCTAGTGGAAACAAACTCTAAATTTCATTTGTTCAAATCACTTTTGAGTCTCTGATCAAAGCAATCAAGCAGAAGTTTATGTCCCTTCCAAGAGGATAAATGTTGAAGAATGATCTCAGAATCATCATCATCAATCATTTATCGAAGATCCAAGGATTTAGATTAAATACCAAAAATAGAAATAAATATAACGGTAACGTGTACCGTCGTTACCATAAATAGGAAAATAGTACAAACGGCTATATTGTGCCTTTGTAATTATAAATAGGAAGTTTGTAATAAGAAAAATAATCAATCAAGAAAAATATTTTATTCAATCCCCTCAGATTTCTGCTCTCTGTAATTTTAATATGGTATCAGAGCAATAGATTCGAAATTCCGCACAAGTGCCATCCAAACTAGCAAAGCTAGTCGGTACCAGCAAAAATACCAGAAAAACACAATCAACAACAAGCATCAACAAGATGTCATTAGAAAGGCAGCTACCAATGGAAGCCACTAACTCTTCTAAAATCACCAATGTTCTGCTCAATGACAGAAATTATCTGTCATGGTCACGATCAGCAAAACGAGCTCTCAGTGGCAGAGAATTACTAGAATTCATCACAGGGGAGATAAAAAAACCTGAACCAGCAAAACCAGCAGAGGTAACCGAATTAGAAGCAAAAGCAATGCGACAGTGGCAATCCAAGAATGATCGAGTCATGACTTGGCTCATGGGATCAATGGAGCCTGCTGTTGCAGATTTGTTCATCACAACCGAAACAGCTAAGGAACTGTGGGATGCAGTTCAAGCTCATTTCGGCCAGCAAAACAACTTCTCACATGTTTACCATCTGAAACAAGAAATCCAAAAAATACAACAAGGAACAATGAGCAACACTGAATACATCGGTGCTCTTAAGAAGAAAAAAGACGAACTTCGGTGTTACCAACCTTCAACAACAGATCCACTGGTAATTCAAAAAAGAATCGAAGAAGATGACATTTTTGATTACCTCTCGGGGTTAAACCCCAGTTACGAAGCCGTAAGGTCACAGCTCTTGCTCACAACCATCGTACCCTCTTATGCCTCAATCACCCAAATGATCCAACAAGAAGAAAGCCGCAGACTGGCCATGGGTGGTCCACAAACCAGCAATGGCGAGGGACACGCAACCCATGCCTTTGCCGTAAAAAATCCAAGCTTCTCCCAAAACCCTAGATTTCAAAACCGTCCAAAATCAACCGAGAGATGTGCCCATTGCAAGAAGGAGGGTCACAGCCAAGACCGATGCTGGTTTCTTTACCCGCATCTTAAACCGAAAAAATTTCAAACGGTGGAGAAGGGAGCGGCTAGAGGTGGCGATAGAGGCAGTGACAGGGAGGAAGAGAGGCGAAAATGGGAGAAAGAGGGAGAGACCAGGGGCTTCACTGTGTCGGGTCCGCCAATCCAATTAAACCCGAACCCAAGGCTATCGGGTCCGCCAGGTTTCTTAACGGGTCCGGACCTTGGAAGTGGATCTGGGGTTCAAGCGGGTCCGACACCCTATGGCTTAACGGGTCTGTCTCAACAACATGTATTCAACATGAACAAACATGGTGCTGGTGGGTCAGAAAGTGGATCTAACGGGTCAGAGGATCAAGTAACACTATCATTCCAGCAGCTAAGTATGTTGCTCGGCAAAAATGCTCCAACATGTGGTATCGCTTCTAACTCAAATTTTAATTTATTTGATCAAGTTATCTTAGATAGTGGTGCCACAAACCATATGTTTGGAAATAAACAACTTTTATCAAATCTAAACCCGACCAACAATAACCAATATGTAATCGTTGCGAATGGTATGAAAGCGTATATAAATGGGGTAGGCGAAATTAATCTATATAATAGACAAATTAAGAATGTCCTATATTTAGATACATTTCCCATAAACCTAATTTCTATAAATAAATTGACACAAGAATTAAATTGTAATGCAATTTTCTCTTGTGAAAATGTCGTATTTCAAGACCGGGAAACCGGCGAGAAGATTGGTGAAGGAATTCTTAAAAATGGACACTATCTTTTGCAATCAAAACAATTACTTTGTGCTTCCGCGAGATCCATTAATTTTGATTTATGGCATAAGAGACTTGGTCATCCGTCCGACAAGATTTTGAATAGTGTTTTAGATTTTAAAAAAATTAATTGTATTAATTGTGAAACATGCAAATTAGCAAAACAAACAAAGCTTCGTTTTTCCCTTTCCACTAGCAAAAGTGAAGCTATGTTTGATTTGATTCACTCCGATGTATGGGGACCGGCCCCAATTATTTCATATAATGGATTCAAATATTTTGTTATATTTATTGATGATTTTTCTAGAACTACTTGGCTATATTTACTTCAATCTAAGGATGAAGTGTTTAATTGTTTTAAGGAATTTCTATGTCTCATAGAAAATCAATTTAATGCAAAACTAAAAATATTTAGGTCGGATAATGGAACGGAATTTATAAACAAAAATTTCTCAACATTATTTAAAGAAAAAGAAATTATACACCAAACAACTTGCATAAATACCCCCGAACAAAACGGAGTATCAGAAAGAAAAAATAGACACTTGTTAGAAATGACACGCTCTTTACTATTTCAAAATAATGTTCCGAAAATTTATTGGTCGGATGCCATACTTTGTGCCACACATCTAATTAATAGATTGCCTAGTTTAATTTTAAAAAACAAAAGTTCATTAGAAATCATTTATCAAGAAAAAATTACATATGATCACATAAAAGTATTTGGATGCACAAGTTTTGTGCATATTAAAAGAAAAGATAAACTTGACTTTGTATCTCAAAAAACTATTTTTTTAGGATACTCACATTACAAAAAGGGTTATAAATGTTACGATCCAATTAACAAGAAAATGTTTATTTCTAGGAATGTCATTTTTTGAGAAGATGAACCTTATTTTAAAGAAAAAGAAAAAATTGACCAAGTATGTAAAAATGACCAATTTAATATGGTAGTACCTTACATAGGTGACCAATACTTTGAATCAATTCATAACTATGGAGTTGAAACGAGCACTCATGAAGAAATTCATGAAATTAACAATAATACAAGTGAAATTGAGATAGAAGATGACCAAGTAGTTAGAAGGTCACATAGGGTACCACAACCATCCACTAGACTTAGAGACTATGTAACTTATACCGTACAATATCCAATAGAGAAATTTGTCTCATATGACAAAATTTCATCCGAATACCAAACATTTCTCACTTGTGTTGAAAATGAATTAGAGCCAAAAAATTATCAAGAAGCCATTGAAAATCCAATTTGGTGTAAAGCCATGAAGGAAGAACTAGATGCCTTAGAAAAAAATAAAACTTGGAAAATTGTTTCATTACCAAAAAACAAAAAACCCGTTGGTTGTAAATGGGTATATAAAACCAAATATAAAAGTGATGGCACAATAGAACGGTATAAGGCAAGACTAGTAGCAAAAGGATTTACTCAAACCTATGGTATTGATTATAACGAGACCTTTGCACCGGTTGCCAAAATGAATACCGTTAGAGTTTTATTCTCCATTGCGGTAAACAATAGTTGGAACCTTTACCAAATGAATGTTAAAAATGTTTTTCTTCAAGAAACACTTGAGGAAGAGGTATATATGACATTACCACCCGGTCATAAATTGGAAATCGACTCTAACATGGTTTGTAGGCTAAATAAATCAATCTACGGGTTGAAGCAATCTCCACGGGCATGGTATGGCAAACTTAGCTCTTATTTAATTTCTTGTGGTTTTAAAATTAGTAGTGCCGACCATTCATTATTTACAAACCAAAATGGAAACAACATCACTCTCATTTTGGTATATGTAGATGATATCATAATCACCGGAAATAACTTAGAAGAAATTACAAAATTCAAAATGCAATTAAAAAATAAATTTGACATTAAAGATTTAGGATACCTAAAATATTTTTTAGGAATAGAAGTAGCTTACTCAAAAAAGGGCCTTTTTATTTCACAAAGAAAATACACAATTGACTTGTTAAAAGAAACCGGTAAAATAGGTTGTAAACCGATCTCAACACCAATAGACAACAAGTGTAAATTAAATATTGAGGATGGTGAACCCTTAGAAGATATAAACCAATTTCAAAGACTTGTTGGAAAATTAATATACCTAACGGTAACCCGTCCGGATATTTCTTTTTCCGTAAGCCAAATAAGTAAATTTATGCACTCACCTAGAACCCCTCACTTAGAAGCCATAAATAGAATTTTAAGATATTTAAAAGGAAACCCCGGTAAAGGTATTTGGATGAAAAACAATAATTCTAACAACATATGTGGCTATTCTGATGCAGACTGGGCCGGAAGTTTCGATAGAAAATCAACTACCGGTTTTTGCACGTTTGTAGGCGGAAATTTAGTCACATGGAAAAGAAAGAAGCAAAATGTCGTGGTAAGATCAAGCGCGAAAGCGGAGTATCGAGCCATGGCATCAACCGCGAGTGAACTAGTATGGCTTAAGCAATTACTCAAGGATATGGGTATCATGTTTGATCAACCTATGAAGATGTATTGCGATAACAACTCGGCACGACACATTGCATCCAATCCCGTGTTTCATGAGCGAACTAAACACATAGAAGTTGATTGCCATTTCATTAGAGAAAAGGTGCAATCGAAAGAAATTGAGACACCCTTTGTTCGAAGTGAGGATCAATTAGCCGATATCTTCACGAAGGGATTAGATCCGAAACCATTCGAGAACATCACAAGCAAGCTAGGATTATTCGACATTTACAATCCTAGCTTGAGGGGGAGTGTTGAAGAATGATCTCAGAATCATCATCATCAATCATTTATCGAAGATCCAAGGGTTTAGATTAAATACCAAAAATAGAAATAAATATAACGGTAACGTGTACCGTCGTTACCATAAATAGGAAAATAGTACAAACGGCTATATTGTGCCTTTGTAATTATAAATAGGAAGTTTGTAATAAGAAAAATAATCAATCAAGAAAAATATTTTATTCAATCCCCTCAGATTTCTGCTCTCTGTAATTTTAATATAAACCCACTCCTAAAGGGCCTTAATTTCCAGAGCAGATAAAAGGCTTTTCGGTCCACAAAAATCGAGTCTGGTTGTTCCCAAATATATACAGCCCATTTCTTTTCTAGGATTGAAATTTTAATCTAATAAAATTATTAGACAATACACTAATACAAAAAACGCGTAATGAGAGGAGGCGCTTGTGCGAGAAAAAGCTCATACATATCCACACGAACCATTAGTACCGAACAGTGTACGAAAGTCATCAATATTTGTACACGGTTTGTTAATATTGAACCATGTATGACTTGTGGCCTCCATACATGATTATAGTTTAGGTGTATGTTTTGTGCAAATATCCAAACACAAATTCCACCAAAAAGACGATTTCTGACAACGGAACTTCAAACGGTCATAAAACGGAACTCGAGTATCCGATTTTAGCATTAAACCACTTTTTAGAAATTTTGTGAGGAGATCTACAACTTTCACACCTAACAGAGTGATTGTAGTTTTCAGCTCCAAAAAACAAAGGGAAGAACCTCAAAACTTGAGTTGAAGTTTATAATTTAGTTTTTTCTTTCTAATTTTTTATTTTTGTTGTTGTTTACCATACTTTTTTCTTAGTCATTGTTCATGTAAATGTATGAAGTCTCATATTTAGGATTTTTTTTGTTATATTTTCATGTTATTCATTTTTTTGTTCATGTAATATGTTATGTAATTGTAATTGTTGTTTATATTGGTAAATGTAATGATTTTGGTATGGTATGTGTTGTGTTTATATTTATAATTTATTGAAATTTAGTTTAGTTTTTTGGTATTTAGATCTGGGTGCGTTTAATTTGAAATCAGATCAAGGGTATCATTTGATTTTTTAAATTTTTTTTATTATACACGGTTTTACTTTAAAAACCATGTAGGATTAAGGTTTTTATACATTATTTTACTTCAAAAACCGTGTATGATGTGTTTTGATGAAAAAAATCAGCAGAAAAAAAATGTGAATTGTACATAGTTTTTTTTATCAAAAAACCTATAGGATTAGTGTCATTGTAAAAGGTTCGAAAACCGTGTACAATTAACAACATTATTGTACACAACTTTCGTAAATACGGTTGGAAAACTGTTTATAAGTCTATCTTTTGACCATAATAAGTAGCGTTTTCTGTACTAGTGTTACTTGCATAAAGAAAGAATATATAATGTTTGGGTTCGTCATTTTTCTGAATGACTACATCTATAACAAAGCCTTATTCAAAGCCGAACATAACTATTCGATTCAAGTTATTTGTGCAGGCAATTTAATTAGATTCATAAATGTTTTTAAATCCCATAACTATCTTATTTAAACATACTTTGTTGACTGCGTCAATGTTTTGACAACCTTTTTAGCTTTTGTCGAAGGCCTTACAAAATAAAGTGATGAATTTTTTTTTTTTTGAAAAACTTGACAGAGGCTGTCAAGCGTTTTATTAGCATAAGCACTTCGTTTCATTACATCCAAGAAATCTAACTAAGAAAGAAATTAAACTATCATTATTAATAATTACAGAGTTATTCCTTTCCTCGTGTCCTTCCTGAAGCCTCCTTCCTTCCACTTTTATCTGCCACAGAATTTTCTCCAGCAGTTACCTTCTTGCAGAATTTTAAGGGCAAGTAATCCCGGCCCCAGCCTACTTCCTCTAAAGTGATGAATAATACTTCAATAAACTAAGGAAGAATTTCATATATATCACTCAAAAACTGTGAAATTATGTATTTACCATCCAAATTTCTGTAATTACGTATTTACCATCTGAAAATCTAATAACTCACATATTTACCCAATCAATTAAAAAATAAGATTACTTAAGTTTAATATCACATAAAATAATAAATTATTTAGTCTCTTCTCCTTCTTTGCCCCTTCCTCTTCTGCACACAGAGTTCCCTTTTGTCTTTTTTGACATAATTTTTTCCTTCTTGCTGAAATTCTCTCCTCATCTCGTCTCTCCCACTGAAACTTGGAGAGAGAAAGAGGTAGCAGACTCCGAGATTATGATTCCAACTCCAACTTGATTGTTTAAAACAAGGTAACCACTCCACCTTTTTCAAAAGAACAACTCGTACTGAATACAACGCTAATATCACAACCCATTATTAAAGTAGTAACTGAGTTTGAGAATCTGCGTTTTGTTACTGACTTAGTTTCGAATATATGTTTTTAATCTCTTATATTGGGTATAAATGATAACGGATCTAAGGAAAGAAAGAGAGTGTGCTAAGTTAATCCTTGATTAATTATAGTTTAAAGAATATTGTACATAATTAATCTGAGTTTTGGGTATATTTGATATATACTATAGTTATATTGGATAAATATGTGAGTTATTAGATTTTTAGATGGTAAATACGTAATTACAAAAATTTGGATGGCAAATATGTAATTTCACAATTTTTGAGTGGTATATATGAAATTCTCCCATAAACTAAATTACTCAAAACTAGTAGCTAAGTAATTCTGACAATGAGTTTGAAAGCTTAGTGTTCATATCGGTTAAGATATATATGTATGTTAAGAATTCGATAATGAATCTAAAATTTCAAGCTAGCTATCAATTATTATTTTATAAAGTGAAATACATAAATGTTTAACCTAAAATACATTATCAAATATACATTAATCTAAAATAAGAGAGACATCAGACATCACCTTTTTCTCTGAAAGTTCTCCGATGAAAAAAAATAAAAAAAATGAAACCAGAAATTTGGTTGGTCAATACTCAATACAGAATTGGTTCCAATTTCCACAAAAGAAAAACAGGATTTCTTTCTACAGGTTTGATTCTGCCGATCTAAGAGTCAACTCAGATGGCTAACTATCATTTAATTAAATCAATGAATATAATTTATGATGCAAGCTATTTGTTCTAGAGCTGATGATGTCAGCTATTTGTCCTGGAGCTGATCCTATGTGTAATGCGGTGTCACATGAGGCATAGTAACTTAATTCAGCTCACTAGATTTCAAAGAAAGAATACATCTATTCCACTACTGCTACTACTATATAAACATTGAGTTTAAACACTAAAAAAATGAGGTTATACACAATTTTGCACCCGTATTCGCAGATTCGCAGGTATCATGTATGAAAAGCAGTGTAGTAAAATTTGGTAAATATTCGGCCGGATATTCCTATTCAGTGTCCAGCCAAATAAAAAATAGCTATTCGGATCGAATATTAAATCCATGCTTTAAAAAAATTAAAAACATTCAAAACCCATTAAAAAAATTCCAGACCCGAATCCATAACCCATTAAATGAGTTTCAGACCCGCCAGATAGGTGTTCTCTTCAAGCATCCCACTCAGAAGTCTTTTATAACCTCTCTACATGCTGCCTTATTGTATTTAAATACTGTGGGATTAAATATTTAATAAAAAATCCGCATATATAAATCTGAATAAGAATCCATATATTCAGCCGCATACCGTATATGCAGTATGCAGCGGTCTTCCGAATACCGCATGAGAACCGAATATTAATACACTAATGAAAAGATTGATAAATTGTAACAATTTTAAAACTGTGTACATTTTTCCAAAAGTAGTGTTGATTTTTTTCGCCAAACACTAATCCTACACTAGTTTTTTTTATTAAAAAATGTGTATAATTCATATTAAAAAAAATACCAACGAAAATCGAGATCTGAATTCAAATTAAACACTACATTTACCAATATACCAAAAACACTAAACTAAATTTAAAAAAAAAACTATGAATTTAAACAAAACACTTGCCAAAACACTACATTTACCAATATACCAAAACACTAAACTAAATTTAAAAAACTATGAATTTAAACAAAACACATACCAAAAAACACTCCATTTACCAATATAAACAACATTTACAATTACATTATACAAATTGTTACATGAACAACATTCTAATCGAAAAAATGAAAATACAATAAAAAACACTAGATCTGAGACTTTTATACATTTACATGAACTATGCTTAAGAAAAAATATAGTATAGGAGTACAAAATCGAAAATTAGAAAGAAAAAAACTTAATTGGAAACATCAACTCAAGTTATGAAGCTATTCCTTTGCTTGAACATGTCACCCATCTAACATTTCAATAGTATTCATCTTTAAACAATTGCTTTTTCAAATGTATTGATATGCAAAATGTAATTTTTAAGAAGTTTTCAACTTACCTGAAATGTATTGCACCAGTTGGTTCCACTGGCAGCAAACAACCAATACGATACTAAGTACAGTACAAATTATTTGGTATTTTTCTTCCAATTAGTCCCTGTATGTTACCTTAAACCCAAGATAAGTACCCAAAAAACCAATCAAAATGTTGTACCAAACTGGTACCAGCTGTTCAACCTCGTTTTACCATAATGGCATTGAATAGAAAAGAAGAGGTACATGTAGTACATACCTGGGTGACAAGAGTATACAAAGGAAGTGTACTATAGCTGCATAGCACTTGGATGAGCACACTGTCAATTCAAATAACAGTTACAACTTGCAAATGAATAAATAAAACATAGGATTATTGAAGGGGGGGAAAAAATTATATATAAGAAGAGATCAGAGATCACACCCCATAACAAGTCTCGGGATGAAATATTGAATGCTCTCCATGATGCACGAGTCGAAGCCATATGTGGTCTGCATGCAAGCCATTTTTTTACATTACAACAATATAAAACTTATAAAACCAAGCAGCTTCAATTGTTCTATTTACTATTCTTATTTCCTTTATGGGCTTCCTTCAGTGAATTTGCACACATGAAAGTAAAGGAATAAAAGAGACGAGATTGTAATTAATTAAACAGTGTACCAAAATCCAGAAGAAAAAAGCAATCTCAAAGGAGTTTTGAAAGATAATGAAATGGATCAGGTACAACACAATCGCTGGCTCGCCAAACCAGAAATGGTCATCTGATGGTCTGACGTGTGGGTCAGCCAGTATTCCTCTCTCATTGGAACTTCCTTCAGCTGCTTCTTGTGCTATTTTGGTTATGATGTGTTCTAGCTTTGCACCGACGATTAAAAGAAGCTGCAGTTAATTCCAGCATTACTAGTTAGTGGTCTCAACTATTCCCAAAATAAGAATTCATTTTTGTTAAATGATTGTCAATCCCCAACATCTTTTAGGTACTTGAAATTGAATTCATATCACCTAAAGTAACTCAAATTTTGAGTTTAGATCCGGACCGTCAGATCTGTATTGGCACGAATATTGAAGGATCCCCGTGCATTCCACCACGGATTGGATTGGCCTAGATTCTGATTGGACGGTCCGGATCTAAACTCAAAATTTGGGTTACTTCATAGGATCCGGACTCCTTGAAATTGGAAGCTAACTATTAGCTTAACACTAGGCACATTTTTGGAAATTCTGTTTGCAACTCTGCTAAAACTTTTATTCATTAAGCACAAATGAACATATAATATTTATCCACAAATGTGGTTGAGAACTTCAGATAAACTAAAATTTGGTACTAATTTAGTAATGTTTAGCTTGACTTAATAAAAAACCTAAAGAAAAAGACTTTGAGCATCAGAAATAAGAGATGTTGGGGGTAACTTGTAAGTACAGACAAAAGAGTGTTATTATTTACAATTGCCTTCACCAAAGCAGATATATTTAACCACTTATAAGCATAGAACATTTTATTGTTATGAACTCCCATTTAAATGGTACTAGATTATGTATACAGGAAGCACCTTCAACGAGTATTATTTTTTTTTTTACTTACAATGAGAGGTAAAAAAGATAACCAGAAGTAAGTGTGCCATCCTGCATTGCAATAGAAGTCTTGTTAAAACTAGGCAAAATAAAAATATAAATATAAAAAATAAATGAAATATTTTTGACATTTCCGTACCGTCTACATTAAGCAAAAGGAAGATGACCACAAACAGCCATAGATACCAGCTGTCAAATATAGAGACTAAGTTTTAGGAAACAAATATAATACATTTTACATATACATGTCTTTGGTAGGCTACCAGTATGAAGTCAGAAATAGACTGTCCCATACATGTACAAAAATTAAGTATGCCATATCAGACTGTAATCAGTTGATATATGCTGGTACAAGGAAATGCTTGCTTTGGTTGGAATTAGGTTAAAGAAGCAATAAACCCCCAATCAAGCACATAATTGAGTCACAAAAATGTAAATTAAAAAGTACAAGGACAAATATAAGTAAAAAATTATAAAATGAGACCTGATGCCAACAACTTTCTTGAAATCATCCTCGAGAGTTCTCATCATGTACTTGTGGAAATCAAATTTTGGATTTGATTTACAATGCTTCTGTAAATACAAAGAAGAAAATTACCTTTTTACCCTTAATATTTAGAATAAGTTTGAATTGCAAAAATACAGTGTCATGGGACTCCATACCGATATAAAACCAGCTCGAAGTGCTCTGTAATCTGACTTACTCACAGAAGAATAAAACTGCTTTGCGAATGCAATCTGTTAAATTTTAAAATCAAGCACATAGTAGCACATATATAATATATGAACAGCATGAAACAGTAACATAATAATACCAAGAATGATCTACAGATTGTCATGTATAAGACTTCAATATTGTACATATAGTTCATGTTTGGTTGTGGAGTAAGTGGTCGAGTTAACCCCTTACTCCACCTATAGACAGTAACATTCATCTTTCGATTTTCTCTCTCTTCACAGTTACTCCAAAGTTATTCCACCAAACATGATTAACTTAATCTGCTTTAACTTGGGAGTAAGGAATTTAATCCGGAGTAACTTTACTCCACAACCAAACATGCACGTAGTATCCAGCATTGAACACGAGGTGGAGAACTAAACAAGAGTAAAATTAGACTGGTACCGTCCAGCTAACTACAGCAGCTCGTCTCCAAAAGTTGCCAGCACGATCTATAACAAACTTTTTATGATGATCAGCTGTTTATTGAAAGAAGTGACAGCAGACAAAAAAAAAGAATAGCATTCATTAGGCCTCTATTCCTTCAAATAAACAGAATGATTTAATGAAGAAAATGCAGATATGAGTTATCAACTAATTTGCAGTTTAAAACTTTTAAAGGTCAATACGCAAATAGGAAAAAAAAAAAAAAAAAAAGGAATACGATTTTCATTCTCATTTCGGATTGCTATCTCCCAATGCTTCCATCTTCTGATCTGTAAAAGAAAAAAGAAAAGAAAAAGCATGATATTACTCAAAGAACACATTAAGATATTCAAAGTGCAAGTCTTTTTTATTTTTCACTCAGTCTTTTCTTTTTGCAAACAAAATCAAGTAAAAAAACATTTATTGCAATAACAGAACCATGATATCTGTACAATTAGGTCAAGGAACAGTTCCTTCTGAATATTTAAATTTGGCCCCTCATCATACAACAGTGTTGCAAATTTGTTAACCACAACTTATATTATAATGTTTGCTTCTATGATTGGCTGAATGGATTATAGTGCAAGTAACTAGTGTTTTAATGGTTGAATAATTGAGGAACTTATGTGAGATGAAAATAACAGTTGTTAGCTATAAACAGGGGGGCGGATCTATGTATAGCCCAGGCATGATTTCAAAATTTTTAATCATGTATATTAAAATTTAGTTGAATTTTTATTTTTGTTAAGTTTTTATATAGTTCAGCCCCCTCATGAAATGTTAAATGTGTGTTTGTAGTTTAGTGGTTAGAATTTCATTTAGTGGTTGTGGAGACTTGGGTTCAAATCCCATTGAGAACACATTATGTATTTTCACATATTATACAATTTACATTTCAGCACCCCCCCCCCCCCCCCCCCCCCCCTATATCTAAATTTTCCAGTTCCACCCCTTAGTATAAATGAAAATTATGGTACAACAATATGTGCAATTGGCAAAAGGAAAGGACCATAATATATTGGATATAAAGAGGTTGAAAATGTAATGTTACCTTAGCGCCACCAAGAACCATGGTCGTGGCACAGAAAACAACATGTACAACGGCCAATACAAAAATGAATATGTGCAGCTCATGCAATGCCTCCAAAGATAACAATGGCACCTCTCCCTGAAGTACAAAATTTAATAAGTAGATGTAGTATTGGACCTCTCACAATACCTGTCGTGGATGATACCTGTATGATGCAAGCAAGAACCAACAGTCACCATTGATGCTACTAGTGAGGCTATGGTACTATGCATAACACCGATTGGTCCGTACTATGGATCAATATCTCTGTTTCAAAAGTTCAAATAGTCAATCTAAACCGTTCAGCATGATCTTCATACGAAAATGTACTCGCAGACTAAATTTTAAATTTTTAAGAATTGTTTTACTATTTTTTTAGATAGGTATAAAATCACTACTTTTAAATGGTCTAGAATTTTTAGATCAAATGGTTTTCTACCTATCTAAAAGGATAGTAAAAAATATTATAAAAAATGTAAAATTTGATCTACAAGTATATTTTCATGTCGAGGTCATATTGAATGGTTCAAATTAACTATTTGGACTTTGAAAGAAGAGAGACTGATCCATAGTACGGACCAATCTGTGCTATGCATATTACCATAGCCTGACTCTTATCAAAATTGGTCACATTAATACAAGTACAGTACCACCCTCTTTTAGCAGTAATGATGTTATTAATTGACAGAGAAAAAGAGAGAGAGAGAGATTTCTTGCATAAAGGAAGGCTGGGATGTTATGTTTTTAGGCTTACTTCTGTTTGTTTTTTTATTGTTATCTCATTTATGGATATGCATTAGCTATCGCAGTGTTGTAATATGATGTACAAACTTTATTTCAATCAATGCAGCGCTTGACAGCCCTGTCAAGTTTAAAAGAGAGAGAGAGAGAGAGAGATTGCCACTTTGGTTCCAGCAAGTTGTGAGGATCTGACCGAAATGGTATGGGGTTTGATAACAACCCCTAAAATTGAAAATATTTTCTTCTCTCAATAATTTATCAATAAGAGCATATTTCGTACCTCTTTTGCACAAGTATTATTGCCAGCTTCATTTGAAGATTTGGTTAATGTTTCCTCCTTGCATGGCAACATACTCGAAGATACCATTTTCGGTACACAAATGTTAGTAATTAAACCTTGAGAGACCGTCAATAGGAGGGAGATAAACCCTAGAAGCATCAATTCTGCACACAAAAGGACAACCAACTGAGACTCAAGTTAATCTCAACTAATACATTCAGTGTAAGATCAGACTTAAACTGACATGATCAAAGTGCAATCATCTTAAATTTAATACAATCACAAAAAAAAAAAAAATTATATAATCGTTGTTTATAGGGCATGGATACATATACTGACCTTCTTTGATTTTCTGCAAGGCAGAAGAAAGTGCTTTTTGCCCCTTGTGCCTGAGAAACTGCAATCAATTGTTAAGGAAACACATTTTAAAAAAATGATTAACTAATTTACTAATCATGGGGTAAAATATAAGCATCATAAATTAGAAGAATTAGAGTAACATTGACCAACTCATACACCATGAAGTTCAAGCTATTTCACAAAATTTACTCACATAGCACCTATTTGGTCCTAAATGCACCAATTATGTACCTTGCTGCTAACATTATGAACCAGTAGTTTCTCAAATTCACTGAAGCCCACATCCAAAGCTTGCTCAATCCAAAATTAGGCATTCCATGAGTCTAAAACCTACAACCTCACTCTTCTCCTTTTCTTCCTTTTCTTCCTTCCTGTTTTTATTTTTTCTGATAAAGATTTTAACAGAGCTGTTTCGTCTTCATGCAACGCACGGACTATAGAATCGAAACAGCACTGCATATAGTTTTGTGCGCTGCACGAAGCCAAAACTGCTCTGTTAAATCTTCACCCATTTTTTCAGAGAACTTGTGGGGAAACACTGATGTGCCATTGGTTTGTACATAACTCTTCCATTCATAACTATTGTTTTTGTTTCTCATATACTCTAAACTTGCTAACACCAATTAAATCTTCATTTATGTACTTAATTTATGGGGGAATTTCATGTATACCCCTCAAAAACTTCAAAGTTATTTATTTCCCCCTCTAAAATTCATAATATCATATTTTTCTCTCGAAAACCGACCAATCAGAATATACTGAATTATACTTAATCATAATAAAGGGTAACAAAATGAGTTTTCAATATAAAGTTAACAAAATGGGTAAATTTGTGAGTTTTAAAATTTAGAAGGGTAACTATGATATTATGATTTTTAGAGGGGGGAAAACGTAATTTTGAAGCTTTTGAGGGTTATACATGAAATTCCCCCTTAATTTATCAAAAAATAGTTATATTTCTTCTGAGGTGGGGGCTACTGAGAAAGACCGACCCTGGCGAGATAATGGAGGAAGCGCTCCACGGCAAGAGAAATGGCGACGATCACCGTACAAACGCTAGCCACCACCCACGTCGGAGTGTGTTCCAGCGCCCCTTCGTCGGCCATTGCTGCTACTCGAACAAAGGAAAAAGAGAGGATGAAGAAGAAGAGACGAGCAATGGCAATTTCGATTTTGCTGTTGCCTCATTTGGAATCCAGGATTGGGTAATAAAGCGGCAGTCACTGTTGGTAGGTTGTGATAACAAGGAACGCATCGCTCGCTCTACTAGAGAAGGCGGCAAAGGTCCGAATCCCCTAAAGTAACCCAATTTTTGGATTTTGGATCGGGACCGTCCGAATCGAATCCGTCGCTCGAGATCGCCTCGGAATTCGAACCTGTTTCTCGAAATGCGTGCTCTATGGTCATGGATTCGAATCGGACGGTCCGGATCCAAAACTCAATTTTTGGATTACTTCACTGGATCTGAATTCAAAGAGAAGATGGTGAAGTCTAATGGCAGGAATAAAGAAGGTTCACTTGCAAATTAAAGTCACCCAAATTTGGGCCGGGCTTTACGAATATCTATGATCTCGATTCCAAAGTTCATTTGGGCCGGGCTTTATTTTTTTACGGACAATTTGGTTTCGGATCGGGCAGTGTAAAATCATGATTCAACAATGGAACTATAACATAGCAACCAAGCAAGGTATTTTGCAATGCGTAAGTAGGTTCATATTATAGATTTATATTTATAATTTGAAAATTTAAATAATTAATTCGAACCATTCAATATAATCTCATATGAAAATGTACTTGGAGATCAAATTTTACATTTTTTTTAGAATTTTTATACTATTTTTTTTAGATAGATTGAAAATCATGTGATCTAAAGATTCTGGACCATCCAAAAGTACTCATTTTCTACCAATTAAACAAATTGTAAAAAATATAATTAAAAAATATAAAATTTTGTATGTAATTAATATATTTTCATAAGAAGATCATGTTGAACAGTTCAGATTGACTGTTTGAACTTTAAAACAAAAATTTAGATACATAGCACAGATCAATATGCACATTGCAAAGTACTAATAGCCTCACTCTTGAAAGAAAAACCTTTATAAGAAACTGTAACATTAAAATTAAGCAAATTAAGCCTATATAAGGAACTGTAACATTATATTTATCTTTCAATATACAGGTTACAGAAACTTCTTTTCCCTTGAAAGCTATTACTCACTACTTATGCCGATATAATCATATAATATCGTTTTATTAATCTTACTATGCTGATAATTTTGCTTGTGTTTCAGCATGCATCTGGGCTAAAACCAATTTCTCCATTTGGTATATCATATACCACATTAAATGTTTTCTGCTGAACATTTCCAAAAATGCCCAGGTCGCTT
The DNA here is from genome assembly GCA_025461125.1 of Carex kokanica. Classification (NCBI taxonomy): domain Eukaryota; kingdom Viridiplantae; phylum Streptophyta; class Magnoliopsida; order Poales; family Cyperaceae; genus Carex; species Carex kokanica. Next base: position 460,720 of record JAJGRX010001237.1, read on the forward strand.
GGGTCACTGTTACCCACAAATGCAAGGCAAACTTGTGAGCTGCTAATCGCAACCAATATTCCATTAGGAACAAGATCTAAAGATACATTATTTAAAAATTGAACGCTGACAGTTGGAATTGTCACGTTGTCCAATCCGGTGAAGTCGTAGCATGTGTCAAACCTTGAAATAGCCGGCGCCATCTTATACTGTGTCATGTGCTCTCTGAATGCAGATCTAAGAGCTTGGTAGGCGTCTGGAGGCAATCGGGTGATCGTTGTACCACAATCGATGATCGTCCCGGCATTTGAGAAGACTGTCGGGCTTATTGGGAGGGTTTGGCCAGCAACGCTTAATCCGGTAATGGTTATATAGTAATATGGCCCAGGATTAGGCTGTTTAGTAAACGGTGTGCGGTTTGTGTTTGAGATATCTGAATTGCTGCCAAAATTTAAATAGCCTGTGGAACTTGATACAGCAGGTAAGCAATAGGAAAAAACACGTTGATATTTGTCGGAAGTTTGTGACACAAAAGATTCACTTGAAGGACCGAGGCCTAACAATCCCGCTACTTCACCGAATGTCCCATTGTTATTCTGACCGCATCCAAACCGAAATTTTTGAATCACGTCAGGCGTAAGAGTCAGTGTGTCTTCTGCATAGTAACCAACTGTATATGATTTATCACCGTACCGCACACCATACAAGCAAGAGGAACCCGAGCAACTGTTATTATTAACATCATTACATGGAGTTGAGTTGCAAGATACATTCATGTAGGTGGAGGATTGAGATGGATCGAAGATCGGGTCTTGTTGTGTGTAGCAAAATCGCTGACATGGCTTGCACTGGGTCCATGTGACAGAGCTACCTGTATCAAAGATAAGAGTCAAAGTTTTACTAGGCGTGCCGATGCCAACTTTTATAATGTAAGCGCCGGCACCAAATGAGCCGCCGTATTGAGCTGTGATTTGTGATGAGGACAATGGACCCGAGGTTGTGCCTTTGCCGGAGATAGCAGAGGCTTGATGATGAATTGAGTCGACTCGGGATTGATCATTGGAAAGGATTTGCTCGAGAGAAAATTTCTCAAAAGGGGGCAATGTGGAGCAAGGACCATGTCGATCGACAATTTTCAGTGTTGGTTTTACTGATCTGAACCTTTCCATATCTACAAATAGTATATAAGAACTAATATAAGAACTGATATATTAGAAATTTGGAATCCATTAATTAGCTTTAATGAAGAATTGATGTTAATTAGAAATTAGAAATTAGAAGTTTCTATCAAGGAAGCAAGTTTTTCTTATGTACAAATAAATTAACTGAAGACAAATTAAGCCTAATAGAGAAAAGATCAATACATACCTTTTGGTGGGGAGCAAACATTTTTTGAAGTGAGAGAATGTACATCAACGACATGAAACTTGAGCAAACCTAAGGCGCATGTTGAGAAAGAGAGAAAGAGTAAATATATTTGCAATAAGTAAATGAGCGAAGTATTAGCCATGAAGAACCACAAGGCAGTATTTAATTACCTTGCTTGTATATATATTTGTAGTCTACATGTATTGACAAAAAGACTTGGGAGTCAATATTTTGTTTTGCTCAACAATTGATTGCATGCCCCTTAATTTATTGAAAAAGTAGGACTAATAGAAGACGTGGGGGAATGAGATGAGGACAATGGCGGCTAACTAATTCTAATATTAAAATGAAAAATTTATCAAATTATTTTAGAACTGATGCATTTGAATGCAAAATTAAGAAAGTTTTGAATTATTTAGTATAAAATAAATCAGTTAAAAAATTATAATTAAGTTAGTTTAGAAGAATATAAATGTTTGGATGGATTTTTTTAGTTTTTGTCTCAAATTAAATTATTTTTTTTTTCTTTTTTACCTGAAAAGTAATAAATATTTTACCATCCGAAGATTAGAAATAAATACTTTAATAGACTAAATTACTGAGAACTAGTTTAAACAAAAGTAGAAAATTATTTGTAAATAGTTATCTCCAAAAATAAATTAAATTAGTGAATCCAATTAATATCTATGTAAAATTATGAGAGAATGGTTGTTTTTCGATCATTGGTCTATTGTTGGCTCGCCACGCCTATCACAACCCTCCTTATCCTGACGTGGAACGAAGCAGTGAAAAAGGACTTGAAGGAATGGAATGTATCCAAGGAGTTAGCTTCGGACAATAGCGTATGGAAGTTAACGATTCATGTACCAGAACTATGACCTAAAAAATATTACTTAGGAATTGTTTAAAGGTAGTATTATAGGCCTTTGGTAATAGGACTAGCGATTCGGAGTCAAGAATATAGAGCTTAGGACTTTGACCCCTACGATCTATAGTTTATGCATAATATAATTAGTATTAGTATTAGAATTATTACTATTATTATTGATATCATTATTACTACTACTACTATTATTATTATGGGAAAATTGGTTATTTGCCACTCCAAAACCTTCTAATTCTAAAAATGTCATCCCGAAATTTGAAATTGTAAAAATGCCACTCTAAACTTTATTAATTCCTAATTTTGCCATTTATATTGTATTTTTATGCTATTTTTATTAAAAATTAACTGAAAAATACTGTTTTGGCAAATAACCTTGAAATTGTATGAAGGGTATAATCGGAAATACAAAAATACGTATACCAAAACAGTATTTTTCAGTTAATTTTTAATAAAAATAGCATAAGAATACATTATAAATGGCAAAATTAGGAATTAATGAAGTTTAGAGTGGCATTTTTACAATTTCAAATTTCGGGATGGCATTTTTAGAATTAGAAGGTTTTGGAGTGGCAAATAACCAATTGTCCCTATTATTATTATTATTATTATTATTTTATTACTTATCTACCATGACTTTATGATTATGATTGGATTTCATTTCTAGTTTAACGGTATTCAAGCATCAATAGGGCCAATGATAAGTAAGTTGTGAGCCTTCCCCATCACTAAAAAAATAACTAAATATAATAGACCCATCATGTATATATAAAAAAAACCTTAATTTTATAATTATCTTGAGAATTCTTTCCTTCCAATATATTCTCAATTTAAATTTCCAAAAAAAAAGTAGGCCATTATTTATTTTATTCAGACAAGTATGCGTTGTAAAGTAATTCTGACAATGTTTGAAAGCTTAATTAGTGTTCATTTCAGTTAAGATAAATGCATATTTAGGAATTCTTATAATGAATCTGAAATTTCAAAATGGCTATCAATTATTGTTTTAAAGTGAAATACATAAATGTTTTAAACTAAAATACATAATCAAATATATATTCTAAAATGAGAGAGAAATCTCTTTTTTCTCTCTGAAAGTAATTCTCTGATAAAACAAAAACAAAAAAACTAGAGAATATTGGATTGATCAATATTGAATTGGTTCCAATTTCCACATAAGAAATACAGGATTTCTTTCTACACGTTTGACCCTGCAAATTTAAGAGTCTACTCAGATGGCTAAATAAAATTAAATTAAATTAATTAATGAAATTTATGATGTCAGCTATTTGTTCTAGAGATAATGATGCGCCAGCTATTAATTTGTCCTAGAGCTGATCCTACGTGTAACCTGTAGTCACATGAGGAATAGTAATTTAATTTAGCTCACTAGATTCCAAAGAAAAAATGCTTTGAAGGTATAAATTTAATGAGTTAATTTTTTATATATATTTATGGGGCTATCTTTTTTCTGATAAACTTATATCACACCATGCAATCTCTATATAACATGATGGAAAAAAATGATTTGGTCATATTTAATTTTCAAGTAGGTGCTGTGTTCAAGCTCCAGTAGTCAGTAGACACAGAATATAAAGAGGAACAATTGTGAGTTTTCTCTATTATTAAAAAAAAAAATCCAAAGTATTTCGCAATCGTTATTAAACTTAACTTCAAAAGCAATTGGATTAGATAAGAATGACAAATTCAAACTATTGAAACTGATCTATTTTATGAATAATGTATTCAAATGAAAAATTTATAAATTTTGAATTAATTTTATATAAAATCAAGTGTTTAAAAAATAGTTATAAGTAAATTTTAATATTAGTTGGAACCTGATAATAGCCCCCTCAGAAAAATCTTCCAGAAATTTCCCAACTTTAACTTGGATGCAAACAAATTTATAGCTGGCACGTGTGCAAGTGTTGTATATTATATATTGATATATAATATGAGGAGGAATGGGATTACACTTTTTTTTTGACACACTTTGATATTTATCATTTTCAAAGTCCAAATAGTCGATTCAAACCGTTCAACATGATGGATATATTAAAATATTCTTGGAGATCAAATTTTACATTTTTTTGAATTTTTTACTATTTATTAAGATGGTTACAAAATCATTGTTTTTATACCATTGAAAAACAGCTATTTTGTAACCATCTTAATAAATAGTAAAAAAATTCAAAAAAATGTAAAATTTGATCTCCGAGCACATTTTAATATGGTGATCATGTTGAATGGTTCAGATCGACTGTTTGGATTTTGAAATCATAAAATTGGCCTATAAAAAAATATCAAGATGTGTAAAAAAAAAAAAGAGGTGTAATTGGATCCCTCCTCATATAATATATCAAGTATCAACTATTTATATCTAACATACAAAATATTTCTAAAAACTGAACATATCAATTATTTATGAATATTGTACAATTGGCGCTAGTTGGACTTTAATTTAAATTGGAATCTTCCATAAATGCAATTTAAAATACTTTTAACCATGCCCAAAGAAATATCAAGTATTTAATAATAACATGTCAAACATTTATATTTAACATATCAAGTATTTATACCTATATACTTTTAAGTCTTAATTATACTTAAGTTTTGAAGTCTAAATACTTAAGCTTTCAAGTATTTATACCTAGCACATTAAGTTTTTATACAATGCATATCAAGAAGGAAAAAAATAGTGGAGCGATTAAAACCCGAAAATGCTTCAATATGAATTTTATTTGAAAGAGAAATTCGAGTACAAGATATTTATAGTTTTAAATTCGCACAATTCTCCACAGATTATCTGAAATATGGACGAAATTGAATGGAGAAAAAAAAAATTATCTTAAAACGTGTAAAAGATGAGTGGGTGATGAAGAGAGAAGAACAAATTTTCTACTTTTTATGTAAGTGTTAATTAATACATATGTGTGCGTGTGCAGAAAAAATAAAAAAATGAAAGTCCAACTTGATAAAAAAAAAACGAAAGACTATAAAAGAAAAAGAAAAAAAGAAAAGTGGGTTGGAAATTTTTTTGGAGAACCGGTAATTTCTCAAATTGTAATTATAATTATAATTTCAAAGCAAATCTAGAGCGAACAATAGATAATCCAAAAAGATATTTCCCAAATTGCCTAGCTATAATACTAGCCTAGCTATAATCCAAAAAGATATTTCCCCACACTGAAAAGATATTTCAGTCCACATTTGTTATACATTAGTTATACAAAATGAGACAGCCTAGCTATTAAGTCAAGAGGTACATTTAGGGCCGCAAACAAACCGAACAGAATTGAATTTATCTTCAGTTTGAGTTTGGTTTGAATTAATTTCGAACGAACTCAATTCCGAACGAATTTAATTTCAAATCGAATTTTTTTACGAACTCAATTTCGAACTTTTACGAACTCTGTTATGACTTACAAGTTATGACTTATGGCTGGGCCATAGTTCGAAATTACAACACTTCAATAAAAACTCAGGCATTCTGAATTCTAATTACACAGTACACCAAAGTTTATATCAAAGTTTATTACAAATATCAAAATTTATATCAAACACCAAAGTTTAGTACAATCAATCAAAGTTCAATACAATCATGGTATCCAAAGTTTTCCAAATAGCCAATAGGAGCAACATCACCTAAGTTTTCAAATATCCAAAATATTCAAAATACAATTTAAGTTAAAACTGAGAGCAATTATGGACTGGGGACCTTATATTTTCATCAGTAAACATAAGTTATCAGCGAAAATCAACGGTTCACGTTTGAGTTAATTTCGAACTAAGTTTGGTTTGCGAACCTATTTCGAACGAACTAGGTCCAGTTTGAGTTTGGTTTGAATTAATTTCGAACGAACTCAATTTCGAATCGAATTTTTTATGAACTTTTTCAAATCAAACTCGAATCGAATTACGAACTACGAATTTTTTGTGCAGCCCTAGGTACATTAATTAGAAGTCTTGCATAATAAATTTTAAAATTAAGTCGGTGATGTTTCGAATTTCATACCTCAACCCTGACCAAATTTAATTTAAAACCTAAATCTAGGACTATTTGACATTAAAAAAAATTCGGTTTGTTTATAATTTAATTAAAATAGAACAAGGAAACAAAATAACAAAAAGTGCCCATAAAATAATTTACTTTTTAACAGATGAAGGAAATTAATTGTGCACAAAATAATTTAATCAACCAGTAAGTTACTGATAATCAGTACTGGTACATGATCAGCAAGCATCTGGGCTGAAGCCGATTTCTCCATTTGATACATCATACACCACATTAAATGTTCTCTGTTGGACATTTCCAAAAATGCCCAAGGCAGTTCGATCTCTATTGCTGGCAAATGCGAGGCAGGCTTGTGAGTTGCCAATCGCATACAATATTCCATTAGGATCAAGATCTAAAGATACATCATTTAAAAATTGGACGCTGACAGATGGAATTGCGACACTGTCGAACCCAGTGAAGTCATAGCATGTGTCGAATAGCGAAAAACTCGGCGCCATCTTGTACTGCTTCATGTGCTTTCTAAATGTCGATCTGAGAGCCTTGTAGGCGTCAGGAGGCAGCCGGGTAATTACAGTGCCTGAGTCGATTATTGTCCCAGCTTTTGAGAATACCTTTGATTGTATCTGCAGTGATTGACCAGCAACACTTAGTCCAGTCATATTTAAAAAATAATATGGTGCTGACCTAAGTTTCGCCGGAATCGGGGTGCGTTTAGTGTTTGGTAAGTAGCTATCCCTACCAAATTTCAGGTAGCCTGTAGAGCTTGCTACACTTGGTAAACAATATGCAAAAATGCTGTGATATTTGCCGGAAGTTTGTGACACAAATGATTCATTGGCTGGACCGAGACCTAACAATCCCGCTATTTCTCCAAAAAGCCCATCGTTGTTTTGACCACATCCAAACCGGAATTTTTCGATCACATCAGGCGTAAGAGTCAGTGTGTCTTGTGCGTAGTAACCAACTGTGTATGATCCATCACCGTATTGCACAACATACAAGCAAGACGAACCCGAACAACCGTAACTAACATCATTACATTGAGTCGAGTTGCAAGATACATTTGCAAAGGTGGTGGATTGAGATGGGTCGAAGATCGGATCTTGCTGTTTGTAGCAAAATTGTTGACACGGTTCACACTGGACCCAAGTGACCACACTGCCTGTATCAAAGACAAGAGTCAATGTTTTACTAGGTGTGCCGAAGCCAACTTGTATAATGTAATTGCCGACACCATATGAGCCACTGTATTGAGCTGTGATTTTTGATGAAGCCAATGGATCGGAGTTCTTGGCTTGGCCAGAAAGAGCTGCGATGCGACTCTGAATTGAATCAACTCGCAATTGATCATTAGATAGGAGTTGTTCAGGGGATATGCTCTGGCGAGAGGATAATGTAGAGCAGGGACCGTGGCGATCAACAATTCTCAGTCTTGGCTTGGTATCTGCAAATGTTACACATGAATTTATTAAGAATAGAGATAATTGATTAATATTTTAATTTATCTTATTATTTGTAATAATCACTAGACTTAACTAATCAATAAAAGTGAGTCTATGGTACTATGCATAGCGCGGATTGGTCCGTACTAAGGATCAATAGCATTGTTTTGAGAGTTTAAACCGTCATCTAAATGGTTCAACATGATCTACATATGAAAATGTCCTTGTAGACTAATTTTTTGCATTTTTTTACAAGTATTTACTATTTTTTTATATAGGTAGAAAATCACTACTTTTGAATGGTCTAGAATCTTTAGATCAAACGACATTTTTCTTATCTAAAAAAATAGTATAAAAATTCTAAAAAATATAAAATTTGATTTACAAGAACATTTTCATATAAAGATCATGTTGAAGGGTCCATATCGAATGTTTGAACTTTAAAACTGAGATATTGATTAATAGTACAAACCACTATGCGCTATGCATAGGTATTAATTCTGACATTTTTATTTATACCCAAAGTTAATAACAAATTAATAAAATTGCCCAGAAGCTCCAGCTTTTAATAAAAATATCCAAACCGGCCATATAATGGTCGGTCCCTATTTAAAAGGGAAACCGGTCATTAAATGGTCGGTCCTTGATTTAATTTTTTTTTTAGAGACAAATAGCTAAAATGCTAAAATATAACACTAAAAAATCGAATTTTTTTTTAATATTTGTAAAATTACTTTTTTGATAGCATATTTATACTAAAATAAGCTAAATTACTTGAAATTATGTTAATTTATGCTGATTTACACTAAATTACTTGAAATTATGTTAATATTTTTAATTTTTTAAGAGACAAATAGCTAAAATGCTGAAATATAATACTAAAAAATCGAATTGTTTTTTAAAATATTTGCTAGATTACTTTTTTGATATATAATTAGCATATTTATACTAAAATACGCTAAATTACTTGAAATTATGTTAATTTATGTTGAATTACACTAAATTACGCTAAATTACAATAATTACGTAGAATTATGCTAGAATACACTAAATTACTGATAAGCCAAAATAATATCTATTGAAACCTAGGATTTGTTATGTGAATTAAGCTAAGTTTTGTTGAGATTAGGTTTGATTAGGTTAGAAATGTCCGAAAGTTCAAGTTACTGCTCTAGTTATGTTTATTTTACAGGTAATCAAGTGTTTGGAGCTTAACGGAGCAAAACGGGTGATTTGTAGCAAGTCAGCACGAAGTTTGGAGCAACTTTCACTTTCATTGCGGACCGAAAGAGACTCATTGCGGGCCGCAACATTATCAAACAGAGAACAATTCCAGACGGCATTTCCCAGACCATCATTGCGGCCCGCAATAGAATTGATTGCGGCCCGAAATGAAGTACTCAGTTTCTGCGCGACAAGTTAACCGCCTCCACTCATTGCGGCCCGCAATAAGGCGGTTTCAGAGCCCAAATTTGCTATATTTTAGGGATTTTATTTTTAGGTTTGGCGAGGGGTATAAAAGAGAAAACTGGTAAAACAGAAAGGGGACATTTTTAGACATATTTTCTGGTTTTAACAAGGGAGCAAAAGGGAGAGAGAGGAAGAGAGAAGAAGGGAGAAAAGGACATCGCTGATCAACCGGTTTTATTATTTTCTCTCCTTTGGAACTCTTTAAATTCCTTTAATTTCATTTATGCTTTAGCCATGACTGGCTAAAAGCTTTTCTAGGGTTAATTAGGGCTGTACTTGAAACTTTTGTTATGATTTAGTTAGTTTTATTTCGTATCTTCTTGTTCTTTGTTATGATCTATTCTCTATTTTAATTGATTGTGAAGACTTAATCGAAATCACATGAAATCTTAGGATTTGGTATTTGCAATTGAGAAATTGAATATTAAGTCCCGACCATAAAGAATAGGGTATTTGATAGGCTAAGTACCGAGAGGTGACGCTTGTCTTATACGGGCTTGACCTAATAGTTTAGACAAATTGTATCAAGTACCGAGAGGTGAAAGACGGTTTTCTAGATTAATTGGGACAGTAAGAACTTAATGACTTTAGATTAGCATAGCCAAGTACCGAGAGGTGACGTTTATTCTAATTTGAAGATGATATTAATATAGAAATATCCCTTTGTACCTACAACCTTCAACTGTGCCTTCATAATTAAAAGAACAAATCTAATAAACCAATTAGTCATAACACTAGTGGATAGGAACCCTAAGAAACCCTAATCTCTCATATTTGTTAAAAATCAGATTTTGCCTTAAGACTTTAGTTTAATTCAGTTTAATCAAAACCAAATCAACCATTTGAACAAACAAAAACCTTTGTATTTTCTTTTACTAAATTAAATTGTTAGGTTAGAAAAGATATTCCAACTTGTCCCTGTGGAGACGATCCCTAAGTACTACTTGACAAGGTTGTACACTTGCAACCGAATTGAGTATAAACTAGGATTTATTACTTGTATAACAAAATTTACATCAATTACGCTAAATTACGTATGAATAGGGATGATATCTTCACTGAGAAGGCGAAAAACGACGACGAAACTTCAAACAGCCATAAAACAGCGCTTGAGAGTCCGATTTTAGCAAATTACCACTTTTTGGAAAGCTTGTGAAAATACACATGCATCAGTGTCCACGATATCAGATTTTGAAATTCAGAATCGCCAAAAAACAAATGGAAGAGTCTCAAAACTTCAGTTGAAGTTTCCGATTAAGATTTTAATTTTTATTGTTCAATCTACGTAACTCAGTAAATTAGTTATATAATGAACTTGTAGAATATCAATTTTTATTATTTTTGGAATTTTTATACTATTTTTTATGATTTATGAAAGATGACACAAAATCGGCCCTATTCATATGTAATTTAGCATAATTTACCGTATTTTAGCATAATTCTACATAATTTACCATAATTTACCGTATTTTAGCGTAATCTAGTGTAAATCAGCATAAATTAACATAATTTCAAGTAATTTAGCGTATTTAGTATAAATATGCTATCAAAAAAGTAATTTGACAAATATTAAAAAAAAATTTGATTTTTTAGTGTTATATTTCAGCATTTTAGCTATTTGTCTATAAAATATATATATATTAAATCAGGGACCGGCCATTAATGGCCGGTTTGGGTATTTTTACTAAAAGCTGGCGCTTCTGGGCAATTTTATTAATTTGTAATTAACTTTGGGTATAAATAAAAATATCGGTATTAATTGTAGCCTCAATCAACTATTCAAGACCAATGTATCATCATAGTTGTGCTGGTTTAGTATCTGAAGAACCAGAAATAAGTAATGGATTACCAAACAGGGACATCTTTATGCTATCCCCCTTTATCTCTCCATAAATTACTTTAATGTGGACTTCAAATAATAATTAAATTTAGAAAATTGAAAAAGATATTTCAACTAAACTGAAATTAAATCACACAATTAACAATTTCATTCTAACACTAACTTACAAAAATGTCGTTTCTAAACACAACTCAGAAAACAGCAAGGCAATTAAAAGTAAGGCTAGCGTGGACAGAAGGGACTGGAAACGGAGAGAAAGGGAGATTATAAGGCTAGCGTGGACAGAAGGGGTATTTCCGTCCGAAAACGAACTGATATTAATTATTCTAGAAATAAACTAAACAACAAGGAATAAACGACCGATTAAACGAGAATAAATGAAACTAAACAGAAATAATCGAAAATAATCGGCCAATTAATCAAAAATTGTATTCCTAGCAAATTGACCACCACCACCGAGTCCTTTTTGCAGATTTTGATCGAATAGTCCGAATCCAAACTCAAACTTGTCCACGAAGGGAAATATAGCTTGTAATCCACATAAGCACCAGCCAAAGTTAATAGGAACTCCTCATACTTGGCTCTCTGAATCCTCTTATCAACTATAAGAACTAAACTAGCCTAAATCATGCAGCTTATTCCCAACCAAACCTGTTCCCTTTAATTGGAAAGCAAATGAGATATGTTCATTGACAAGAGCACTGTTGGTTACAGGTAATAAGAAATTTGATTATTTTGGCCGGAAGCATTTCTTTGGTTTGTTGCAAAAAGCAAGAAATTTGTTGGAGCGCAAGAAGTTTGAGAGGTGGTAAGGAATTTTGATGTGCTAATACTTGGAGATCCGGATCCAAAGAAACTCGCCAACAGAAAACTTCCATAAATTCATATGTCATCCAACAAGAGGCCCGATATAATTTCATATAATACATAGCCTGTATAAGGCCCATATACAATTTGACCCTAATTCAACCAGGCTTTTTGTTGGATCATGCCATTATTCAATCATAACCCAACTGAAAGAAAGCTCCAATAAGTGGTTGAATTTTAGGATGGTGCAATTGCGTGTGATATCGTATTTAATTTTATCACTTTATTGGAAAATTTTAAAAAAAATATGAAACGGTTCCATTTCATATAAACCTTGTTTGTTGGGGTGTTTCCCCAACTTAAAGAAATCCCTATTATTATCAAGATGTCAGTGGTCGAATTGGAGAGTGGTGCAATTACATATATTGACAAATTACAAATATTATGTTATCTTTTCTAGAAAAAAAGACATAGCACAGTTAAAACCATTTCAGTTTTCACCTAAAAGATACCCACCTATCATCATTTCATATATATATTTTTTCTCATGCAGTTTCTATAACGCAGGAACTGGATTAACATTGAATGTGTTCTTATCAACAATTAATGGAAAACAACTGTATCCAAATCTTTTATTTACCTTAATTTCCTACTTTACTACAAAAAGACTATGGCTCCTCTCCAGTTGGAATAGAATTCATTGATATCTTTCCACAAATATCTGAACGCTTCATTAAATTTATATCAGATCTGATGTAAACCATTGGATCATAAATGGAGGCTTAAATCCTTTATTATGACCATGGAATGGACTTTTGCGCAAAACGAGGTTATAATTCCCGCTCACAATATTTAACCCAGATTTAAAGTTATTTTTTGACACGTGTCACCTCACCCAGGTTCACTATTGGACAAAAGATAGAGTAGAACTAGGGTGTTCCTAAGTTCACCAAACTCATTTGTGACCTCAACTCTAAAATATATTGAATTGGCTTTAAACAACGAATTCAAACCGTGGATTTCAATCTTACGGGTGATGCGTCTACATGTGAAAATTTTAAACTTTCGATTTAATTTAGTATAAAGTCAAGTGGTCAAAATTAGAAGGTTTATAAATTAATTTTAATGCATTCATTTTTTGGATACATTTTGACCACTTGATTCTATACAAAACTAATTTAAAATTTTAAAATTTTCACATGGAGACACATCACTCGTAAGGTAGAAGAATTTCAACGGTTTGGATTCTTTGTTTGAAGCCAATCCGATAGGTTTTAGAGTTGAGTTCACAATTAAAGAGACTTGGTGAACTTAGGAACACCCTAGTTCTACTCCAATATCTGTCTATCTCTCTATATATAGTCGTCAAATAAAGTTTGTTTAAATCATATTTCAGCTAGCTATCGCAAGGCATATATCAAGTTTAAACAATGGCTTCCTCTTCTTCCTCCGGGCCCCAATCCCTTAATTCCTCTCTGGTAAGTTCAATTTTAATGAAATTAATACCTGATCATGCATTATCTCTATTCTCTGTGTTAAAGAGGAGGGATCCAATTACACCCTTTTGTTTGATACATATTGACATTGTTTTTTTATAGGCCAATTTTGCGATTTCAAAATCCAAACAGTCGATCCGAACCGTTCAACATTATCACCATATTAAAATGTGCTTGGAGATCAAATTTTATATTTTTTTGAATTTTTTTACTATTTATTAAGATGGTTACAAAATCACTGTTTTTCAATAGTCTGAAAACAACGATTTTGTAACCATCTTAATAAATAATAAAAAAATTCAAAAAAAATGTAAAATTTGATCTCCAAGTACATTTTAATATATCCATCATGTTGAACGGTTTGGATCGACTATTTGGACTTTGAAAATGGTAGGTGTCAAAGTGTGTCAACAAAAAGGGTGTAATCCAATCCCTCCTCTATATATATAATGGCTAATATCAAAACGTTTGTTCCTGAGCTCAGGAACAAACGATTCCGTTCTCCAATTTCCAAAGTTCAAACAACAAATCTAAACCGTTAGATGTTCAATCTATATTAAAATGTGCTTGGAGACCAAATTTTACATTTTTTGGAATTTTTTTACTATTTATTAAGCTAGTTTGAAAACCGCTGTTTTTATGAAATTTCTGCAGCATTGAAAAACAGCGGTTTTCAAACCAGCTTAATAAATAGTAAAAAAATTCCAAAAAATGTAAAATTTGGTCTCCAAGCACATTTTAATATAGATTGAACATCTAACGGTTTGGATTTGTTGTTTGAACTTTGGAAATTGGAGAACGGAATCGTTTGTTCCTGAGCTCAGGAACAAACGTTTTGATATTAGCCATTCTCTATATATATATATATATATATATATATATATATATCCGGTGCGTGCATGCCAATCATTTAATTAGCACCAATTTATATGTATCAAGAAATTAATGGTAGCTAGGTACTGTGTTTTCAAGAGAATTAGACAGTAACAAGTGATTAGACTAGGCCATGATTGAATGATACTTTCCTCTAGTGATATGTAGCTAATTAAGACAACATGCATATAATTTAGAACTAATAATCACATATTTGTAAACATTTTGCAGGATGTACTAGCAGGCACAAAGTCAGCTTGTCTCGAAGAAGAAGAAAGCGAGGAGTAGAGAGAGCCTTTGTCATGACATCACCAATTTGGTCCTTAGAGCAAAGAAATTGAATTTGAAGTTGAGAGGAAACAATTCTTTCACGCACAAAGTGATAATCCAACTCAACATGCTTTGCTCGGGCGTGAAACATTGGATTGGATGCAAGAAAGGTGGCACCAATGTTATCACACCACAAGATAGGCGGAGAAGATGTAGAAGCGTGGAGTTCGGCCAAGATGTATTGCACCCACATGAGTTCGGCACTGGTGTTGGCAAGGCTCCTGTACTCGGCCTCCGTGCTAGAGCGCGAGACGGTGGGTTGCTTTTTAGAGCTCCAAGATATGAGATTAGAGCCCAAGAAGATGCAAAATCCTGATGTTGAACGACAATCATCAGGGCAACTCGCCCAATCGGGATCACAATAGGCATGCAAAAGAAGATTGGAGGCCGGTTTGATAGAGAGGCCGAAGGTAGGTGTGCCATTGAGGTATCGCAAGATTCTTTTAACGGCCGCCCAATGAGTAGTAGAAGGAGAGTGCATGAATTGGGAGACCTTGTTGACGGCGAAGGCAATGTCGGGTCGGGTCGGGTCGGGTTAGAGTAGCATATTGGAGAGCCCCAACAATGGAGCGGTAGAGAGACGGATCATCCATAGGATCGCCATCATGCTTGGAAAGAGGGTGGTTGGAAGCCATAGGAGAGGGACACGGTCTTGCATCTTGCATGTGAGCGCGGCCAATGAGGTCATGGATATACTTGGTTTGGCATAGATGAAGGCCGGTTTTGGAAAAGGTCACTTCGATACCAAGGAAATAGCGAAGCGGGCCGAGATCTTTGATAGCGAATTTGGTTTGAAGGTGAGTGATGAGGGTGAAGATGGAGTCGGGATGGCTTCCGGTGACTATGATGTCATCCACGTAGATAAGAAAAATAATGGTATGACCTTGGTTGTGAAGAACAAATAATGATGGATCACATTGAGAGGGTTTGAAACCATAGTCAAGCAAGGCCAAACTTAGAGTATGAAACCAAGCCCTTGGAGATTGCTTTAAACCATAGAGTGCCTTAGAAAGAAGGCATACATGGTTAGGAAGAGAGGGATCAACAAAACCTGGGGTTGTTGCATGTACACTGTTTCATGTAAGTCACCATGGAGAAAGGCGTTTTGTACATCCAATTGGCGAAGAAGCCATCCATGAGAAATTACAAGGGTGAGAACGATGCGAATGAAAGTGGGTCGAATAACGGGGCTAAAGGTTTCAAAGTAATCGATACCTTCTTGTTGATTGAAGCCTTTAGCCACGAGACGAGCCTTATAGCGATCAAGAGACCCGTCGGGTTTGCGCTTGGTTTTGTAGACCCACTTGCAACCAATGATGTGTTGATTCAAAGGTGGAGGCACGAGTGTCCAGGTTTTGTTACGGGCAAGGGCATCAATCTCATGAGCCATAACATCACGCCAATGTTGACTATGTTGAGCTTGAGAAAAGGTAAGAGGATCGGTTGAAGGGGCTGTGGAAGTGGTAAGGGCAATATGGTCAGGAAATAGTTTGGGGCGTATGGTGTTGTCTCTGGTGCGAGTTGTCATGGAATGAGTGGAATGAGTGGGCTGTAGAGAAGGGGTGTCGGCTATAAGAAGAGGTTCGGCTGCAGGTTCAGGGGCTGGGAGTGGAGTTTGGGAAGTAGACGGCCCAGTAAAGTGGTTAAGGGGGTTAGAAGAAGTTGTAGCCGGCCCAGAATTGGCAATGGCAGTCGGCCCAAAAGAGGGAAGTGTTGCTGGCGGGCTAGAAGCATGAGAAGGTGGATGTGCTGGCGAGCTAGAAACAGACAGAGGAGAGGAAATAATAGGGAGCCACAATGTTGATGTTGCGCCAGACTCCGGACTCTGTTGGGAAGATGAGGCCGCCACCTGAAAAGGAAATGTGCCTTCATCGAAGGTCACATGTCTAGAGATAAAAATGCGATTAGAATCAATGTGAAGGCACTTGTATCCTTTTTTAGACATGCCATAGCCAATGAAGACACAAGGCAAGCTTTGGTTTTCGAGTTTATGAGAATTGTATGGTTTGGTTAAGGGGAAACACAAACAACCAAGGATGCGGAGCATGGTGTAATCGGGAGGTTTGTGAAAGAGTAGAGAATATGGAGAATGTGTTTAGGATGCGGTTGGAAGTCTATTAATGAGATAGACTATGCTTGCGAAAATTTCGTCCCAAAAATGGAGAGGAATAGAGGCTCGATTAATAGTTGCAAGAGAGAGTTCGACTATATGACGGTGTTTGCGCTCGGCAACACCGTTTTGCTGCGGTGTGTAGGGGCAAGAAGTTTGGAAGGAGAGTTGAGGAAATAGGCGAGAAAGAGGCTTGAACTCGGTGCCATTGTCGGTGCGTAAGGTTTTGATGGTGGTGTTTAAAAGGTTTTCTACTTGGGATTTAAAACGAGTAAAAATAGAAACTAATTCATCTTTGGAGCGCATAAAGAAGATCCACGAAAACCGTGTAAAATCATCGATAAAAATCACATAATAACGAAAATCGTTAGTGGAATGAACAGGGGCCGGACCCCATAAATCCAATGCACAAGCTCAAGAGGCGAAAAAGTAGAAGAAGTGCTATAAGAGAAGGGCAATTTGTGACATTTAGCAACACTACAATCATGACATATAGACAAAGTTTTTGAAGTGCAAGGTAAATTATTGGAATTTAAAATATGAAGAGTAGTAGAAACGGAGGGATGCCAAGTGTCGGCGGTAACATGAACACCAAGGAAAGCTTGAGGTGATGGTGGAATGGTGATGGAGTAGAGACCATGATGAAGCTTAGCTTGAATAAGGGTTTGCTTGGTGCGGGAATCCTTAAGAACACAACAAGAAGATGAGAACTCAATAATTAGTGAATTATCAAGCAAGAGTCTAGAAAGACTAAGAAGATTTTTTGTAAATTGGGGTACATGTAGAATATCTTTGAGATGAATAGTGTAAGAATTAATTTAATTGGAAAGAAGAAGAACCAATGTGATGAATTGTCATACAGGTACCATTACCGATGTGAAGTGAATCCATACCCTCATACGGAATGAAAGACAACAAGTTGTTCAAGTCGCTTGTGACATGATGAGAAGCACCCGAGTCTAGAATTTTTTGAATGCATTAAAACAATTTCATTTTGGAGCATTCATTTTTCATCAATTTTGACCACTTGACTTGAGACTAAATGAATTCAAAAAATTCAAAATTTTGCATGTACGCGCATCACTCGTAAAGTACATCGGTTTCAACGGTTAGATTCATCTCGTTTGAAGTGAATCCGATAGATTGTGTAGAATTGTGTTCACCAAAGAGTTTGGTGAGCACATCACATCCTAGTTCTACTCATGTTATGATAAGTGTGGAAATCTGAAGAATAGATTTGTATGGTTATCTTGCTATGAGTAGTCTACACATGATCTGTTTTAGGATATACCGCCAAGCCTTGTACGATTGATTTGAAATATACCGCCAAACTGGTTAATTACTATATCTATTGTAAAAAATTCGGTCCAACTTTGTAATTCAGAGGTACTTTTTTAAGTGAGGAATTTGAATTTGATCACCCGTCATAGAAAAAATAAAATAAAGAACAAGATAATTGTATGAATTAGACTTGAGGTGGTTGTATGCAACAAGTATAATTTGTAAGCTGCTCATAGAAAAATGTCACCAAGGCCATATTGAGTTAGCTCATACGGGCCAGAGCCCAAACGGGCCATTTGGATTTCCTATTAGACGGTCATTCTAACTGAACGAGTATCCTCTCTAAAGTGGAACCCATAACTTTACATTTTATATTTACTCTCCTCCCGACTAAACTCAATCCGGTACCTATTTAGATGTAAGGGTCCTTTAAAATTTGTGTCAAGTTAAAATAACAGTCTAAATTCACTAATTCTAATTGATTCTCATTTACGGTACCAAAGAGGATCTCAATTTCATTCTGCCTTCGGTCGTGTCGTGCCATGCCTGGCTAGACTAGTCATACCGTGATTTGGGTCACGTGTCGTGTTATGTCATGATTAAATCAGATTTTAATGACCAAAAAGTGATCATAACACATTAATGATGATGTGATCACACTTGTTATGTCTAAACATGATTGGTTACATTTGGAATACAACATTAGGGGGTATTGATGTATATAGTTATTGTCATTTTTAAATTTGTAATTAATTCTAATATCTCATGTGTTAGGTTTTACTTTTTTTACTTTCCCTTGTTAATTTTCTTTTCAGGTTACTTTTCCGGATCATTGCCTATGATATCGACATTTTTCCAGAAAAATTGCACTGGAAAAAGTTTTATATATCGATTTTTGACACAAAAGAAATCTTAAAATTTAATTATCCCGAATTTGTCGTAGGCGCCAAGGTGCTGTACTCACCTTTTACCCGACATTTTTATTAATACCCAAAGTCCATAACAAATTATTAAAAAATAACCACCGGCCCAAATCTTTATTAAAAATACCCATACCGGCCAATTATTGGCCGGATCCGATTAAAAGCCCAACCGGCCAATAATTGGCCCTGGTACCGATTAAATCTCCCCAACCGGCCAATAATTGGCCGGCCCCGTGCTTTAATACCCTTTTACTGTTCGAGCCCCTATATTAACCCCCGAATCGCAGCTCACTCCTCACATCTGAAGCCTTCTCCAGCGGCTTTAAGAGGTATGTTTTTTTTTTTAATTATTTTAATTATTTTTTATTTTTAAATGTTAGTAATTAATTGTAATTAAATTTAATTAACTTCATTAAAATTAATGTTAATTAGTTTTAAATAGTTTAAATTCTTTTAGATTAAGTAAAATTAATTTGAATTAATTTTTTAGTAAGTTGTAATTTTTTTTAATTTAATTAAATTAATTGTAGTGAGTTAAGTTAAGTGTAATTAATTAAGTTTACTTAATTGTAAGTAATTAATTTTAATTAATTATAATTAATTAATTTTACTTAATTGGTAATTAATTAATTACAATTAATTTTACTTAATTGTAATTAATTAATTACAATTATTATAATTAATTAATTTTATTTTATTTATTTTAGTTAATTTTAATTAATTGTAATTAATTAATTGTAATTAATTTATTTTAATTAATTGTAATTAATTGTAATTAATTAATTGTAATTAATGTATTTTAATTAATTGTAATTAATTTATTTTAATTAATTGTAATTAATTAATTTTATTTAATTGTAATTAATTAATTGTAATTAATTGTAACTAATTAATTGTAATTAATTAATTGTAATTAATTAATTGTAATTAATTGTAATTAATTAATTGTAATATTGTAATTAATTAATTGTAATTAATTAATTTTAATTAATTTAATTAATTGTAATTAATTACTTTTAATTAATTGTAATTAATTAATGTTAATTAATTGTAATAATTAATGTTACTTAATTTTAATTAATTAATTTTACTTAATTTTAATAAATTTTAAGAAAATTATTTTAATAAATTTATTTAATAAATTTATTTTAATAATTTATTTTATAAAGTAATTTTAATAAATTAATTTAATTTAATTCATTTTAAGTAATTAATTACTTTTAATTAATTTTAATTAATTGTAGTTAATTTTATTATTAATTTTAATTAATGAAAATTAATTTTAATTAATAACAATTAATTGAAATTAACTAAAATTAGTTAAAACTAATTGAACTTTATTTAAACTAATTTTCTTTATTATTCAGTCAATGTGTAAATTAGTAAACCTGACAAATGTTTATCACTTTCAAAATGTAGTTCGATCCACAATGCCATTGATTTCTATACACTGTGGTGGTAAGCTTGAACATAATGCAGACGGACCTTATTACAACAGAGAACCAATTGCTTCGGTTATGGTTGACGATAATATATCTCTGTTGGACTTGAAAGTCACAATTTTCGGTTACACCCGTTTAATCCAGAAAGATGCAACCTGAATTGGGGACCCGAGTGTGTAATGGAAACACCGGGAAATATGCACTTGCGAAAATAACAGATGAAATACCTGGAGAGGGTTGTGTGGGCATTTTAAGGCCAACGGAGATTTTGTAATAGAGATCTATGTTAGAAGAGTTCCGAGAGAGGCAGGGGTTGGTAGTTCTAGTCAATGCTCAGTTGCAATGGAGACTCCCGTCGTGCCCCCAACAGAACGAGAAAGCAACTATCCACCTATTTACCCAGAAACGAACTATTACCCCACTTACCCAGAAACGAACTATCACCCTAATTACCCAGAAACGAACTATCACCCTACTTACCAAGAAACCATCTATCCACCTACTCACCAAGAAACATACTATCCAACTACTAACCCGGAAAACTACTATCTAACTCCGCCGCAACCACGACCTCAACCAATACTCCGAATTTGTTCCCCACCTAGACCCGTGCATGAGGAGCCTTTACCATTCCCAGGCCCAGTACAACGATGAAGTTGGGTCAGATTTTGAAAATATCAATGATATCCGGATGAAACGCTTGCAGAGTGGGGATGAGTATGATGGACATGAATGGGACTCTGATCACATAGATGGATGTGGTGAAGACGGTCCAGTTGACACAGCTGAAGGGCCCATTCGGAGCAGCTCTTACTCAGCGCCGCTCAGCGGGCGGAGTGATACGCACCCGTTCCCAGAATTCAATGATGTATCTCGGTCAGAGAAGCAGATACTGGTTCATATGGGCCACGAATCGAGCGCACGGGGTGAGCTGGCTGCAAACCAATATTTTAAAAGCAAGGATGAATTAATGAAGAAGATTAGGGAGCACCATGTCCACAAGAATCAGGAGATAAGAATGAGCACGGCAGAGGTGGGAGTACAGATGGGCTAAGACGGTCGCACCCCAGTTGTACTTCGACGGACATCCAGGTTTGCCAGCAGCTGGAGATACATCATCGGCATACAGTCACCGGAAGAATCAGCAAACATGACGGAACCAAATAGGTCCATCACATAGCCCCGTGTATATCTGCAGTAACAAACATGTAATATAAGATCAGCAACAAACGGGAATTAAGAAAAAAAAATACGGGAAATTTGAAGTTTGTACCTCTGAATCTCCACATCGGTGGAGTATGCTGTCAGACCCGCGCTGAAATGCTGGCGCAACCTCTTCATCCTCAAGTGGAATTTTGATGTTCCACTCTTCTCAATGAGGGAGTGAGGATCAGCCCCCAATAGCTCCTCAATCTGAGCACCAAACCTCGTGCTGTCAGATACACCACTGACGGGGGTGGCCACTGATAGCCAACCCCCACAGAGAACTCACGTCCTGGAGAGTTACTGTCATCTCTCCGAACGGCATGTGAAACGTATGCGTCTCGGGACGCCATCTCTCAACCAAACCCGCGATGAGAGACGCGTTGATGACGCCACTCCCAGTCCGCAAGATGTCTACCATCTGGTAGAGGCCTAGATTGATAAGATACCGGTCCATCAACGGGTAGTATGGCAAGTGAACGCACCGCAGCTTCACATCTAAAATAAACTTGTCCTACATTGACAAATTAAATCCACATGGGGTTAGCACATCAACACTTAAATTCAAAGAAATTTGAAAATGTGAAAAAAAAAACATACCTCACGAGAAGCCAGTGAGACCCGGTGATCGCGGTGCGGCACCCACAGAAGAGGACTGAAATGATCTGTGCTGCTAGTCGCAATCGGCTCGTCAACTATGGGTGAATCTGGACGAAGCTTAGGCCGTCCTCTAACCATCCTAAAAATAGTTAAATAGGCTTAATTACGCTAAAAAATGATAAAGTACAATTAATAACGCTAAAAACGTCTAAAGTAGACTCAAAACTATAAAAACAGCTAAAATATAGTAGAATAACGGTAAAAATATTTTAAAATAGGCTTAATTACGCTAAAAAGGGGATAAAGTATAATTAATAACACTAACAACGTTTAAAAAATTTTAAATAACGGAAAAAAAAACCGCTAAAATATGATTCATAACGGTAAAAATAGTTAAAATAGGCTTAATTACGCTAAAAATGATAAAGTACAATTAATAACGCTAAAAACGTTTAAAATGGACTCAATAATGGTAAAAACGGCTAAAATATGTTTTCATAACGGTAAAAAAATGTTAAAATAGGCTTAATTACGCTAAAAAGGGATAAAATATAATTAATAACGCTAAAAAACGTTTAAAAAATAATCAATAACGGTAAAAACCGCTAAAATAGGCTCAACTATGCTAAAAACGGCTAAAATATGCTTTACAACGGTCACAACATCTAAAATAAAATTAATTACGCTTAAAACGGAAATAATAGGCCTTACTTACGGTAAAAACTGATCAAATTGGCTTACTTACGGTAAAATCTGATCAAATAGGCTTCACGACGGTACAATATGCTAATTTACCTAATTATAGGCTTAATTTAAATAGGCTTAATTTACCTAATTATACTAATTGGCCTAATTTTACTAATTGGCCTAATTTTACTAATAGGCTTAATTTATCTAATTATACTAATTGGCCTAATTATACTAATTATACCTAATTATACTAATTTACCTAATTATAGGCTTAATTTACCTAATTTAAATAAGCTTAATATACCTAATTATACCTAATTATACTGATCAAATAGGCTTAATTTACCTAATTATACTAAAAAATATAGTCAACAATGCTAATTATATAGTCACCAATGCTAATTATACTTAATTAAAAATATATTGACCTAAATCATAAACTGTATACCCTAAATTTGACTAATTACTCTAATTACTATTTAATTTCAACTATTTCTACTAATTATACAAATTATGTTAATTACTAACAATTTCTAACATTTTACAACTAGTTTACTCTAAAAATAAATTCCAACAAATAATATGGACTTACTTGCAAATCTGGGAGGAGAGGGAGGAATCCGGGAGAATCTGCTCAATCGAGGAGAGAGAGTGTGAAATTTGACGAAATGAATTGTGAGAGAGAAGAGGGAGTGTGCATGCCAATTTATAGAACCGAATTAACCTCGGAACCCGGCCAATTATTGGCCGGTTGGGGCTCTTTAATCGGAACCGGCCAATAATTGGCCGGTTGGGCTCTTTAATCGGATCCGGCCAATTATTGGCCGGTTGGGCTTTTTAATCGGATCCGGCCAATAATTGGCCGGTATGGGTATTTTTAATAAAGATTTGGGCCGGTGGTTATTTTTAATAATTTTTTTATGGACTTTGGGTATTAATAAAAATGTCGCCTTTTACCTGGTTCGCCTTGACGTGCACAAAATACAGCTAATGAGATGTTTCTAGTATTGTAGTCAGTGGCATAACTAGAATTTTCATCGGAGATAGGCAAAAAAGAATGAAACAACTACAAATTTCATCTAAAATTTTAAATGTTTATGGTATTTTTTATATCCTTTTAATGGTCAATTAAAAAATTAAAAAATAATAAATTTAGGAAAAGAAAAAAAAGCAAAAAAGAAGATGAAAATATAGAAAACAATTAAAAAACAAATCAGAAAACACAAAAACAAGAGAAATGGATGCGTCCTGTATACCGAAATGAGGGAAAGAAGATAAAACGTGGAAGAAATGATGGTAAAATGGCTAGAAATGGAGGTATCCAATGTATTTAAATGGAGGGAGAAGAAATGGAAATAAGTCGGCTTCTCTCAATAAATCTGACAGGTTGCCCCCTCATATTTGATATTTTAACATATAGACTTAGATTATGGAATTCCAATACAAACTTTCTTCATAGCTCAATGTACACCAAGTTCAAATAATTCAAGGGTTCATCTTCCAGTGAGTATTTGAAAATCAGGACAAAAAGGAAAACTCATCAGCAAAATCACAAAATGAAAAAAGATTGATTCAGATTTTAAAGCTGATTCCTTGCAGTTAGAGGAAGAGGGAGGTTAGAATAGCACCTTTCATTACAGGGGTAGGCAAAAGCTCGAATATATATAGATCTAACTTTGCAGGGGCGGACCCAGAGTATTCCACGGCGGGGGCAGCTGCCCCCCCCTCCTAGATTTTGAGTTTTAGTAAAGATTTAGGTCTCGACAGACTTTGCCTCCCCTGAAATTCTTTTTGCTCCCTCTGGACGTTGTAATTCGTTGTTAAATTTAAGGTTAAAAATTGAAATAAATTTGTTGAATTTTGATTTGGTAATTAGAATTATAAGTTAGAGCATAAGAAATTACAAGTCAACAACATTGAAAAGTATAAGTTAAAAACATTATTTTTTATCGAATACTCAATTAGTTTAATGAATTTAAATCCGATTAGGTATTTAAACCCGATTCGATATTTTTTTGGCCCCCCTGACAAAAATTCTGGTTCTTGTTAGTGTAATAATCTAGAAGTCAATCATAGGATAATTGTTCTATACATTTTGTTTTGTTTTGTTCATGTAATGAATGATTAATCAAGATATAATTTTGTTCTTTGAGAATTTATTGAATTTATGAATCATTTCAAGTTCATGACTGAAATTGTAAAACTCCATAATATAGATGATAAATACTCTTAAAAGTCCTCTAACCGTGGTAATTAGGAAATAACACTAATTGACCTTTTAAAGGTTAGTGTGTGGATAAATGATAGTTAAGTTTTACAAACCATAGACAAAGAGTTGTCATTTTTAATCACACAGATACATGTTAGAGAACATGATATTTGACAGACCCATAATGAAACGTAAATGGATTGTGTTCGTGTCATTAATATTTTCATTGAGTGCAAGTTCTAAAAGTATGAGGTATTCGTCTTTCCTACATAGAAAGTGTGTATTCGTAAATGTTGTTCAACGCTATTCGTAAAAAGTAGCTATACAAACAACATTTCAGTATACATAACTTATGCGGAGGGAAGATGTTCACCAATACTACTATTGTCCCTCGTATTTTTTATACGAGAGATAGTATCACTAGGCCTCTTGATAAAGTAGGATTATCTGCATGCGATATGATTAAAGAGGTTAATCATATTTGATAAAACTACTTAAGATCATGAAAAGATTAAGTTTGCAAGGATGACACATACCTACCTTGAAACTGATCTGATACTATGAGACAAAAGAATTAACACGAGTAAATTGTTTACTGGATCGTGATATTGCAATGTACAAGATCATCTGTGTCAATTGGGTAGTCATAATGTATTATGCCAGATGCCTCTTATGATTTATAGAATTAAAAGGAGTTTTTAATTCTATGCCAACATAGCACAGATCCTATCGGGTCACACCAATAGGAAAGTACTTCAGAGAATTTTATGATTATTATAAATTGTTATAATTAATAATAAAATAAATGTCATAGAGATGACATGCTTAACTAGATTAAATTTATAAACGTGTATGACAGGTCGTATAAATTTTAATCGCAATCGCAAACACTAGAAATATAATTATTCAGAATAATTATATATATGTTATATGGATTAGAATATAATTATGAATTAATATTTTGGGCCAAAGTCCAATTTGAATTTAGACCTTAATTAATTTAGAATTTAATTAAAAGCCCCAAATTAAATTAAATTGAAAAAGCCCAAATTAAATCAATTCAATTTGGGCCAAGGGCATTTTTGACTTTTCACTCCATAACCGACTTTGGAGGGTCATTTTGGTAATTTTAAAACTGACTTTAAACCCTATATAAAGGGGTAGAGGGGTGGAGAGAAAATCAGAATAATCCGAGCCAAGTTCGAATCAGAATCCTATTCGATTCGTACTTTAATTTTCTCCCAAAATAGTGGATTTGCAGAAAATTTGGTAATCCATAAATATATATTCTGGCGAGAATAAAATAGTTATTCTTGTGAATAGTGTTTTTGCGGGATCCGTGAATAGTGTTTTTTTTAAGATCGTCGGTATGTCTATTTTTACGAAAAACACAATATCTTTACCTGTGATCGTGAATCGTTTTTATCTGCATCTCGTGAATAGTAATTTTCACGCCAGCTGTGAATAGTGTTTTTGCGAATACCGCGGGGTTTTCAGTATTTCTAGCAAAAGAAATAACTGCTCTCTGGTTAGTCCTGGTGGATAACCTATAGAGCATCAGAACGTCTGGTGCTCCGAGACGATTCAGACTTCAATCCAATTGAAATTTGGATACGAGGTATAAATGTTATCTTATTTATTAAATTGTTAAATAGATTTACTTTTTCGAAATCAATCATGGAGTAGATCCTCGTAGGATTAAAAGGTTCTGTCAAGGGAAAGACGGAAAAGGAATTTTCGGGGGTCTTTCCGACATACTTCTTTAATCCTCGGCTGAGTTAGAAGTAAAATTTTGTTTTACGGGTTTCTTTCCGCAGCTTAAGCCTAATCAAAGGTAGCAAGATAACCCTAACAATTCTACCCCTGTAACCTTTATTGTTTAAATATTCAGGAGTAGGTAGTTGTCTACCCCGAAATACTCTAGCTCCGCCACTGATTATAGTTAGGCTGTCTCATTTTGTATAACGACCAGTTACTGGTTCTTTAATTTTTAGATTATCTATGGTTCGCTCTAGATTTGCTTTGAAATTATAATTAGAGAAATTACTGGTTTTCAAAATAAAAATCAACCCTGTTTCCAAATACTAGTATCGTGCCCGTGCGTTGCAACGGAATATATGATAAAATAAAAAAAATAGAAATTCTCATACAAAAGAAACAATTTTCATAAAAAAAAAACAAAAATTAGAAATATATCTAGATTTGTCACAGTAATATGTATAGAAATAAGGAAGTGAACAAAAAATTGATTTGCATTTTGATCCGCCGTATAGAAAATTTCAATTGAAGAGGGAGAAATAAGGAAACAAATAATAAGGAAACGAGAATTATATCGCTAAATTTTAGAGTCTGTTTCAATTTTAATTGTAACGCATCGTGTGGCGGTATGTGTGGCGAGTATGTTTGTAGCTAAATTTAAACTTCTACAACATAAAGCATATGCATTTAATCAAAAATAAGATAGATTAGTGATTGGAGAGCTGAGATTATAATTCAAAAATTAATATTTCAATCGTAGCCGTTAGCGGATCGGACACCCAACGTGCTTAATAATGGAATGGAGATTATAATTATAATTATAATTATAACTACCATTTTACTGGTTATTTTCGCAACTTTTTTTTTTATCAAAGTTCGACTTACTTTTTTTTTTTTTTCCACACATACATAGTATGTTAGGTGTATATAAACACTTGATGTGTTATATATCAACACTTACCATATAGATATTAACACTTACATCACAAATAGAAAATTTATTATTTCTCTCTCTACTATCATCCGCTCATCTTAACATTTTAGGTTTTTGTTTTGCTCCGTTCAATCTCGTTCATATTACATCACAAACTACAAGAAAACAGTAATTTTTTCTACATATCTAAAAAATGTAAGAAATTTTTAAAAAAAAAATGTAAGTTTTGACCTCTAAGCACATTTTAATAGATCGACTGATGGACTTTGAAATCGCAAAATATGGCCCCATAGCTTAACTCAGATAATAAAATAATATATTTTATTATGAGTAAGTAAATAACTTATATTTATTTTAATATCAATATTTGCAATTATATAAATTAGTATGAGTGTCAAATTGTCCTATAAAATAGATCAATCAGGTAATTAGTTGCTCTGTCAGCCCGTGAAACATATAACTTTTGAAATTACTAGCTAGTTGCCCTTTTTCTGGTTTGATTGCTTATTTGCCTGTTTTCTCTACAGAGTTGCATCCTGTGGTGTCATCTATGAAGTAAAAATAACTTTTAAAAATGGCGTCCTCATATAACGTCAAATGCAAGACAAAATTCCAACGTCTGCTTTGCTATAATTACTTGTAAAACATGGCCATATTAAAATCTCTAAAGAAAATGAGGTGAATCGACGAATTTTTTTATAAACCATAATTAAAAAAAAAAGAATTCTATGAAACCAATATGATTATTTTTTTTTACAAAAATCATAATAACTGAAATACCATTTCGGTCCGAACTTTTTTTTTTCTGGACCAAAATGACAATTCAGCCCGAAGTAGTTTACAGGTTTTCATACCAGTGGCCACAGAAAATCCGAAAATCTCTCTAGACTGAAATGTCATTTCAATCCCACTAATTTTTTTTTAAAAACCTGAAACAGCCTCTTCTCTCTTCTCTTCTTTATCCTTTCTAAGCAAATATGTTTTTCTGACCTTTCTAAATAATTTATAAGCAAACCTTTCTAAATAATTAATAAGCAAACTCCAAAAAAAAAAATTCGAACCGAAATGACATTTCGGTTCGGGCTAAAAAATTATTGGACCAAAATGACATATCGATCCATGGGTGTTACACCGAAGGCTACACCTGTTTTTCTGAAAAAGCTGTGAAACCACCTCGGACTGAATTGCTATTTCGGTCCAGAAAAAAAAAAAGTTTGGACCGAGATGGCATTTCAGTTCTTATGGTTTTTTGTAAAAAAAAAAAAAATTAATCATGTTGGTTTCATAAAATTCTTATTTTTAATTATGGTTTATAAAAAAAAATCATGAATCGACTCCCATATATCTGCTGCACATAATTTTTTTTTGCCGAATTGACCGTAGGTCTAGGGGTGAAAACGATATGGATAATATCCAATTCGTATTCGATCCGTACTTGAAAAATTAGATGTGGATATCCAATATCCGAATATCCGTGTGGATATGGATACTGATATAGTTTTACGTTTCAATTATTTGTATCCGAATAGTAGATTATATCATATATTTTAATATATATTATGAAAAAAATATTGTTATTTACCATTAAAATTAGATAAATATTATAAACTTTGATATTTTTTAATATTATTTTAATAAGTATTCAATCTAATTCGTATTCGTATCTGTATTCGGCTGATATCTAATCCGTATTCGTATCTAAAAAATTAAAAAATATATAGATATAGTTTTACTGCTCTTCGCTCCGTTTTCACACCTACGTAGGTCACGTACACTATCAATTTTTTAACAATAACACAAAAAAACCGACATTTTTATTAATACCCTACGTTCAATAAAAATTATTAAAAATACCCACGGTCCCAAATTTTTTTTAAAAATACCCATACCGGCCAATTATTGGCCGGTACCGATTAAAATTCCCGACCGGCCAATTATTGGCCGGTTCTGTGATTTTTTTTTTAGAGAAAAATTGCTAAAATGCTGAAATGAAATCTAACACAAAAAAATTAAATTATTTTTTTAAATATTTGTTAGATTATTTTTTTGATAGCATATTTATACTAAAATACGCTAAATTACTTGAAATTATGTTAATTTATACTGATTGACACTAAATTACTTTTGATAGGGCCATGTTCCCAAGGCCCTTTATTTACTAAACTTTAGGCCTATGAAAGCCCGGGATTCGGACCTCCTTTCAGGAGCCAGCCCGGAGCCTAGGTAAAGAGGCCCAAAGCCCGAGATACTTAAGATCCAGTACAGAACAGGCCGAAGGCCTGCAAAGGTCGAACTCGGCCCGAAATAGTACACCGCCTTAATGCGGGATGACCAGTCAACTCGGTCACAATAACCGTTTTACCGGCTTAAGGCGAGATAACCGCCGAGATAGCGGTTATGACTCAGCATATATAAGGCAAAAATCCCCATTGAACGGGGGTCGAGATTTTACACACACAGAGATATCGAATAGGTCAGAGTCAGAATCTCTCTACCCACCCTCTTATCTTCACAACTCTCATCTCGGACTGCCACCGGGCAGGGCGAGATCATCCACCTCTCACATACGGACTACTCTCCTCGGGAGATAGGACGTATCAACCACCGTGGGGCCCCCATCGCTCCAATACTGAAGCATCCAATGGACGCGCAAGATGTTTCCAATCCTCCCCCTCCGGGCACCAGCAAAGACCCCGCAGGAGGTAAGGATACCGGGAACACCTCCAAACCCTCTCCGAAGGTCGACATCCATCCAGCAGGCGAGAAGGACAACCGACGTCCTAACAACCCGCCGAACAACCAACCCGTGATCGGGTCAGGGGTGACCTCTCAAAACCCCCTTGTCACCCCATCCTCAGGGCAACTTGTCCCACCAGGCACCACGCCGATAAGACCGCCCCTGAGTGCGATCGCAACACGGCCGATGTCACCTCGGCCACAGCGACCCCAACAACCCTTCACGGGATCCAACCCTCAATACACCCAGCCGTTCGCGCCATATCAGCCGCAAACACCCGTGTACTATTACGGGACATACCCTTACTCACCATATGGCCCACCGGGCCACACTACCCGTATATGACCCCGCCCGGTCAAATGACCCAGGAAGGCGCTCCGGGAACTTATCACCCCGGTATCGCAGCACCTTATCCCCTGGCTCCACCCAATTACCTTCCCCTCAACAAGCGCAGCAGCACTCAGCCCAGATAGTAGCCACGTGCGCTGCGCCAACTAAGCCAACAAAGCCCCTCTCCAAAAACCTCCAGACGGCTATCTCGCCCCGCAACCTTAACTCCGACTTTATTAAGGTTCGGACAGCGGATAGTGAGGAAACAGACACTCCTAACCCCCAAAACAACACGGTGCAGCACGGCCCCAAGCCAATCGAGCAGGAAGGCCAGGGTGAGAACCAAGGGAAGGAACAGGGACAGGAAGCCGGGGCGGGACGCAACCCATCACCCCAAAGGAACAAGATCTGTCCATAACGATGACCGGGGGCGATCGCGCCACCGAAAACAATCTCGCTCTCGCCATGAGCGCGAAGATAGCCAGCTACGGGGAAGACATAGGACTCGCAAAGGCGACAGGAAACGCACCCGAAGGTCTCCCACCCCCACTAAAGGTATCAGCATGACCCAAGTGGAAGAGCTGATACAGGCCCGACTCAATGCCAAGATGGCCGAGATCGAGTCCCAGAAGGCTGGCACCTACTCTAAACCTATGGGGATTGCGGACGGACCTCTGTCAGCCAATATATACGGAGCGTCTATGACAGACTTTAAGTACCCCGCTTTTCTCCCAAGTTTCCGAGGTAACGGAGACCCCGCAGACCCGCACAACTTTGTATATGGGTTTTTGGAGCGACTACGGCTCTTAGGAGCCACGGACGCGATAACATGCCGAGTTTTCACAACCTGCCTCCAAGGAGAAGCTTGGGACTGGTACATGAACCTCCCTCGAGGTTCGATCACAAAATTCGAAGACCTCGCCAAGGTTTCCTCGAAAGATACACCGTGATCAGGCCCCCTCAGGTCACCAGCGAGACGCTCCTAGACATCGTTCAAGGTCCAAGGGAAAAAACCGGCAATTTTGTCAACCGCTTCATACAGGCATCTCGCCAGTCCAGAACTTGAACGAAGAATTTGCTCTAGCCGCCATCAAAAAAGGGCTGCGCAAAGGCGGCCCCGGTACCTGAGGTACGCGCACGTGAAGAAAATGACTACCTTGCGCGAGTTTGTGGCCTTTGCAGAAGGGTACATCAGGCCGAAGAAGACAATGGTAGCCCCCAAGACTCGGCCAAGATCACCCCGACAACAGGGCCACTGGCCACCTCAAAATGATCAACCTCGGGCACAGATCGAACCTCGGACCCAGAATGAACCCCGCAGACACAATCAAGACAAGAAAGGAGGGAACAGACCAACGAAGCAGAATACCGCCCCCACTACGTGCGGTACCCCCTTCACCAAAAAGCGGCACGAGATGTACCATATCGTGAAGGACATGTTCGATCTACCCCCCCATTGCCCAAAGACATCTTCGAAGTACAGGACAAAACTAAGGAATGCTTGTTCATGGGTTCGAGGGACATTCAACAAGCGACTGTCTCCAGTTACGCGACATACTGGAAAGACTAGCCCGGGAAGGAAAGTTAACCGAGTTCATCCAACCCGACTTCTATAAAAAGTACACTTGGAAGTACAACGGGCGTGGCCGAGATTACAAGAAGAAAATTCCATACAAGGAATTACAACGGTGACCGACGTCCCGATCAAGACCAACACCGATGATGGATCAGGCCCGCAGCGGGGAGAGCGACAGGGCAGCCCAGTTGTCAACACGATCAGCGGTGGTATCGGGCATTACCCCCGCAAGGTCGAATCCCGTCCAAAGACTAAACCTTACCCCACCATTTAAATGTCGAACAAGACACAGACAAAAAACGACCAAGAATGGATGAGGTAATGTGTTTTCTGAAAAGGATCAAGGCGAGATGTTGGCCCGCATGTCGACCCAATTGTGCTCAGCCTAAAAATTGATACACACAGGTAAAAGGATCCTAGTGGACACCGGAAGCTCAGCCGACATCCTTTACTTGTCCGCTTTCCGCAAAATGGGACTCAAACTGACACACTCAAAAGGATGACACCCCCCCTCATCGGTTTCACAGGCGATGCCCTCCGTCCAAAGGGTATGGTTTCTCTCAAAACCACCTTCGGCACCTCGCCTAAAACAGTGGAAACAATGATCGACTTTCTGGTAGTCGACGCTCCGTCTGCCTACAATGCCATCCTAGGGAGGGGTACACTGAACAAAATCGGAGCCATAGTTTCTTCCCTCACTTAAAAATCAATTTTACACAAGCCATGGGTGGGAGAAGAATGTGGAGTACAGGAGATAGCTCGGGAATGCTATCACGTATCTCTCCAGGAAAGGTGCGGCCAAGTCCATCAAGTCGATACCCCCAGAACAACCACCTGCCGCTCGGGCGGCACATGAAGGCCAGCAGCGACTTCATGCCCCCTGACACTCAGTTCGCGCTGGATCCACGGACAAAGCGGAATCAAGTCTTCCCTTGAGCCCGCAGACGAAGTTGACGAGCTCGACTTAGGCGAGGGAAGACATTGAACATAGGAAAAGCTATCCAGGGGTCAGCCAGAGAAGACCTTATCACTTTCCTCCGCAATAACCAGTCCGTTTTGCCTGGACCGCGGCCGACATGCCAGGTATTCCGAGTCAATCGCGGAACATAAGTTGCACATTAAACCAGAATTCAAACCGGTACGCCAAAAGAAGCGCAATATGGGGGAGGAACGACAACTGGCAGTAAAAAAGGAAGTCGAAAACTCTAGCTGCGGGATTCATCCGCAATGTTGACTGCCCGGAGTGGATGGCTAACCCGGTTCTGGTCAAAAATCAAATGGAGATTGGCGGATGTGTATCGACTACACAGACCTTAACAAAGCATGCCCAATGGATCCATTTCCTTGCCGAAAATAGACCAACTTGTAGACTCCACCTCGGGACATGCATTCCTCAGTTTCATGGATGCATTCTCGGGGTACAATCAAATCAGGATGAATCCCGACGATGAAGAAAAGACTGCTTTTACAACCCATTCCGGCCTCTACTGTTACCGAGTAATGCCATTCGGGTTGAAAAATGCAGGAGCAACTTTTCAGAGATGGTGAATAAAGTCTTCCAAGACAAATCGGCCGAAACATGGAAGCTTATGTCGACGATCTGCTAGTCAAGAGCATGTCGGATCTCGATCACATCCGAGATCTCGAGGAACTTTTGCGACGCTCAATGCCGACATGAAACTCAACCCAAAAAGAGTTTCTTCGGCCTAACCGGGGCAAGTTCCTCGGGTTCATGGTATCCATGCGAGGTATTGAAATTCACCCCTCTAAATCCAAGCTATACTCGATATGCAACCACCCGGAACTTGAAGAACTCCAGTCGTTAACTGGACGCTGGCAGCCCTCAACAGGTTCATAGCGCGGTCCGGAGATGTTGCTTCCCTTTCTTCAAAGCTATGCGGAAGTCAGCCAAGTTCGAATGGACTGAGGAGTGCGCGGCGGCTTTTGACAAAATCAAAGCTTACCTCGCTGACCCACCTTGCCTCAGCAGACCCGCAGCAGGCGACATCCTTGTCCTTTACTTGGCAACTACCAACCATGCTGTCAGTGCAGCCCTAGTCCGAGAAGAAGGGCGGGAACAGCGACCCGTATACTTTGTCTCACATGTACTCCGCGATGCCGAAACAAGATACACCCAGATTGAGAAAGCCGCATACTCTCTGGTAGTGGCGGCAAGGAAGCTGCGACCATACTTCCAGTCATCCTATCAAAGTATACACCGGGGTGCCACTCAAGAAAGTCCTTGCCAACTTCGACTCTTCCGGTAGATTACTGGCTTGGGCTCTGGAACTTCCGAGTTCGACATTTCCTTCCACCCACAAATGCTCTCAAGTCGCAGATCTTTGCCGATTTCATCGCAGAATACTCAGGAGCACCACCTGAATTAGAAGGACGATGGACGTTATATGTCGATGGAGCATCCTCCCTACAAGGGGCCGGGCTGGTGTCTCCCTTATCGGACCACAAGGTGAAGTTCTGAATTATGCCCTCCACTTTCAGTTTCCGGTGACCAATAACACTGCAGAATATGAAGCCATGATAGCTGGGCTCAAGTTAGCCAGAGAACTCGGGGCACGCGAGGTATACCTCCATAGCGATTCCGAGTTGGCTGTCAAACAAATCAATGCCGAATGTCGCGTCATGGATAAATTGCGCAAATACCGGGAGCAGTTCAACAACCTGAAGAAACCATTCGATAAAGTCGAGATCCAACATGTTTCTCGCAACAAGAATTGCCAAGCCGATGCTCTCTAAGCTCGAGAGCTGCAGGAAACTTAGACAAAGACAGACCAATCATAGTCATGGATATACCCAATTCCAGCATTGATGTAGATGTTATTGCGGTATATGCCATCCATGAACCACCAGAAACATGGTTACCCCGATGTGGAATTTCCTCAATACCGGGGTCCTGCCAACAGACCAGCTTGAAGCGCGACGTTTGAAGAAGATAGCCCGCTTTACTCCATCTTCAACAACCAGCTCTATAAGAGGGGCTATGTCCGACCTTGGCTGAAGTGCATCCCGGAGAACACAGCCCACCAAATGTTGGCCGAGGTACACGCTGGCATATGTGGCAGCCATCAAGGAGCAAAAACTCTAGCCAAGAGAATACTCCGAGCAGGATTTTTATTGGCCAACAATGCAGCAAGGACGCTGCGGACTTGGTCAAAAAATGCGACAAGTGCCAATCTCACAGCCAAAGCTCAGCAATATCCACCTTACGATCAGATCTCTATCTCGGGGGCGTGGCCCTTCGACTTATGGGGATCGAACATCGTGGGTCCGTTCCCCAAGCCGTGCGCCAGCGACGTTGGATTATAGTTGCTGTCGAGTACTTTACCAAATGGGTAGAAGCCGAGGCCCTGGCGACTATCACGGCCAAAGCAGCCGAACACTTCATCTGGCGCAACATCATCTGCCGATTTGGTTTACCCCATGCCCTCATTTCCGATAATGGCACACAGTTCAACGCAGCCAGCACGATAGCATTCCTATCAAGGCCTTGGGATCCACAATAATTTCACCTCGGTCAGCCATCCCGCAAGCAATGGCCCTAGCTGAGGTGGACCAACAGGACCATTTTGGAAGGCATCAAACGCAAGGTGGGAAGCCAACCGCAAAAATTGGCCCGGACATGTTGGACGAAGTCCTTTGGGCATACCGGACAACCCCGCGGGAAGCTACGCAACAGACCCTTACTCGCTGGTATTCGGCATGGGAATCAGTCACCCCCTTGGAACTAATAGAACCATCCCTTCGCACTGCGGACATACTCTGTTGAAGGAAATCCAGGCTCTCGCGAGGTCGACCTTGAGCTCCTTCATGAAACCAGAGAACGAAGCCCGGGTTCGGACAATGGAGTACCAACGGAGGATCAAGCGTGCTTTTGACAAACACGTTATACCTCGCGACTTCCAACCAGGTGATCTCGTGCTACGAAAGTCGAAGCCACGGGTAAAACATGTAGGCAAGCTAGAGCCAAACTGGGAAGGCCCATATCGGGTTAGTATCCCTCAGAGGAAAAGGCGCGTATGAGTTAGAAAACTTGCAAGGAATTCCGCTTCCGAGACCATGGAACGCGGGCCATCTCCGCAAGTTTTACACTTAATTGGCCGGACATACCCGCGAGCACATCGAAAGGCGTTATAAGCTGAGTACATGTGATGCTACTACAAGGCGAGATATGCCAAATTCAAGGCGAGATATGCCGAATTCAAGGCGAAATAGGCCGAATAACAGGCGTGATAGGCCGAATACTTTACTATAGGCGAGATAGGCTTTTAGTTACTTTTAGCGAGATGCTTTTTCATCTCATGTAACTTTTTATTTTTTGTATGCGATGTTATAAGCATACTTAATATATATATGTGTGAATTTTCAATTTTTCATGATGTCTTATTGTTACTTCACTTTAGTACCTGCTTTTTTGAGCAGTACTTTTTATCATATCGGAAACAACTAACGAACGAAAACCCTTCGGGGTAACGAATACGAGTTTACCGATCACAGCATTATTCTGACTGGCGTTGTTATGTCGGCCTCGAATATTTTTCAAAAAAAAAAAAAAAAAAAAAAAAAAAAAAAAAAAACGGAAAGAAGGATAAACAAGTAAAGTTGCGGACATCACAGATGACGTTCGCAGACTAATCACATGCTGACAACGCTGAATAACAGGTAAATGTATTTAATATCTCTAGCATTGTTAATTCCCACATCTCGGGAACAAAAATATCAATTACAAGCTTTCTTTGTTAAGCCCCCACATCCCGGGGGCATCAAAATATTACAAAATTTAAACTAAGGCACGAAGTCGGAAGACATGACCAGCTCGTCCTTATATTGTCACCACGCTTCACGCCATCATTCCTGTAACGAGTAAAGATTGTACCAAGTAATATAGATACACAGCGACATTGCAATTACGATATATATAAATCATGATAAAGAATAACTTACCAATCAGGGGAGTTTTGAGATGGTCCCGAGGTGTCGCTATTGGAGACACAACCTCGGGGTGAACTAAGTCTTCTCTTCTCTCCTGGTCATCCTCCTCTTCGCTTTCTTCTTCCTCCTCCTCCTCTTCCTCCCCTTCTGCTTCCGCTATCACAGGTCTAGCCATCACAGGCCTATCCACCTCGTCAACGGGGTCGGGCAGATTTTTGGGCCACCTGAATTTCCCATACCACGGGTACGGGAAGTATGCGGCATGATCGTCAAGTGGGAGTTTCTGGTCAAAGATAGACCCATCTGGGTTTACCAAACGATCCTGGCCCTCATCCCAATGATACTCGGCCAACCCCTGAACCTTAGCTTCTTCGGGGAGAACTGGGTTAAACCCAGCATGTTCCGGGGTAAATGGAAAATGTTGCCCGACCTTCTTCAACTCGCGATATATCACGGCCTTCATTGGTTTGTGCAAGGCCAGACACGCGGCTTGCACAAAGGCCTTGCTACCCAAGAATCGACCTAATGTCAGGCCGGGTGCTCGGTGCAACTCCCCCTTTAGCCGGGATATCTCGGTTTCTTTTTCCGCGATGGTAATATCCTTCTGAGCTGCCTCCAGATTCAGAGCCGAGATCTGTTCTTGCAGGGATTTGATTTCCTCCTCTTGGTTCGCTATCTTATCATCCCGAACCTTGAGGTGGAGCTCGGCTGTTTTTAGTGTCTTTATAGTTGCCTCATGGATGCGAATTTGCCTCTCTTGCACCTTTATCTCTTTTTTGGCAACCTCGAGACGGGTGAACTGCTCTCTGGCCAAACCACGGAAATAATCCCGCTCCAAAACGGCCTTTTTGACCATTTCACCGTCGGAATCAACAAAGAGCATGTTGCTTTGCTCTTTGTCAATTAGATCCTTGTAATGGCCAAGGATGGCCCCCATGTCATGGATGGCCGAGATGGCATGGTTGAGAGTGACCTCGGGCTTTTCCCGAATGGTCTCCTTCTGATACGCGGTTTCTGTTACTCGAAATACTTCCCGAGCATATCGGGCGTGGAGGTTTCTGTTCTCCTCCCGCGACTGCTGCATGGCAGAATGACCCGGGAGATGTAGGCCCACGCTATCAGCAAACCCGGGCACAAGTCTGTCTTTAAACACGACCCCAGTAACAAGCTCTTGACCGGGAACGGCCGCCTGTAAGAAACTCTGGAGGTCGATGTCGCAGGGGTTCCTCTATATCAGCTGGGGCGGCCTGGGTGGAAGATCCCGGAGTGATTGCCAAAGCGAGATTATCCCGGGGGAGGAAGTTCACTCACTTTCGACCGAGATACCTCGCTAACCGGAGCCGGCCTCAATAACGGCCGTTTCCAATACAGCGCGAGATTTCTTCTTCTTAGGGCGTTCGGGTGCTATGCCCTTACCCTTATCGGCCCGAAGAGAAGG
The DNA here is from genome assembly GCA_025461125.1 of Carex kokanica. NCBI lineage: Eukaryota > Viridiplantae > Streptophyta > Magnoliopsida > Poales > Cyperaceae > Carex > Carex kokanica. The sequence goes on from JAJGRX010001237.1 coordinate 499,404, forward strand.
AACCACTACGGTTTCCCTTCCTTTTGTGGGGTTGGAGCGTCCTCCGAGATGGCTCGTGCTGGTGCACGCGTTGGCTCCTCACAGCGAGACTGGCCGACGCCGCAGCCTTAGAGCTTTTTCGGGGAACTTTCTTTCCCGTTGTCTTCGCCTTTTGGCCCGCATAGTGGCAGTGGCAGTGCTCTCCTTTGGGGCTGCGCGATTCGAGGTCTGTGGCGCGCTGGTCCAGATCAGCTCCATGCAACCTTCTTCTGCAAAAAATAACGAAACATACATTAGGTTATGCAATTGGATATAACGAGATTGGGAATAAGCCTAAAATAAATTGCAACTACACCCAAGAAAACAGGACTCACTTCTCACAATATCTCTCAATCCTCGTGCAGCCACCTGCTCTTGCAGATCAAGTTCTTGATCCCATGCCGGGATCATTCCCTTCCCGGATTTCAACGGCCTCCACTTTGGATCGACATCTTGTAGGCTAGTCACGTCGCGCCAATTTCTATGTACACCCATCCGTGGTCCCAGGCCTCTATTTTGTCCATCTTCTTGCTTTTCTCAAACAAGGCCTGGTGATGCTTTGGGGTTTTTTGGCGAAGTGCGAGGTGGCCGGGGTCCACATAGAGTGTGGAAAAGAAATGAAAAAAACAACCCAAGGGTTGGCCGGTTCATCCCGAGCTCAGCATCAAAAGTCTTAAAAGCTGGCTTCGAAGCTGCGGATATAGCTCCAGGCCACCCCGGTCAGTTGGGCAGGAGCCACCTTCATGAAGTTCAAGAGGCTCCGCTCAAATTGGTTAACCTTAACTGGAAGCCGCATTGTGGCATTTTCCAGTAAACGCACATGCCCCGTTCGTGGTCATGTGCCCGATCTTCCGGGCCAGGTGCCCGTAATGTGATTTGATCCCGGGGAATCTTATTTTTAGTTGCCACTAACTCATCATAAAACGCCTCCGCCCAGGCTTGATCTTGTACCTCGGGTGCGGGGGCTCGGTGTGGATGATTTGGGAAATTCGGTATCATCTGGATGACCGGCCCTAGGATTCACGTCGGGTAGTGGGCCTAACTATGGCCTTTGATCTGGCCTTAGGTTTTGTGACCCGAATTGGACCTTACTTGTAGACGTCCCGGCTTCAGCCAAAATACGTTCACCTCGGGTGATTTTTCCGGGCTTGAATTTAGTATATCCACCTCCACATCGGTGGCTTCACCTTCCCCTGCTTCCACAGTTTCTTTTTCCGAACTTAGGTCATATAAATACCCGCTTGACCTTTGCGAGGTTCCCTCCTCGCTATCAGATCGGCCCTCATAAACCACGGTTGGCAGCTATCTCAAGCATGGCATCTATGCTCTTCCTACACCGTGATGAGGGGTGGGCACTTTTTGCCTCCGAGAGAACCCGGGGGAACCAGACTGATCCCACGGATGGATGGGTTTTGTCCTAATTTGGACCGGTTTTCTTCAGATCTCGCACCGGAAAGGTCAGCCATTTCTACGATTAACAAAGGAGTTGGCTTAGGTACAGACTTATTCAAGGTTGGTACATAATTTCATCCGGGTTTTTGGATCATACGACTATACCAAGTTGGCCTACTTACTTGTACTCCTGATCCCGGGTTGCACTAATTTGTATTAACCGAGTTCTACCGAGGTCCAGGAATCACTAACCTTATCGAGGCGAGGTCTTCTTTGGCTGATTTTCTGTCCTCGGTTTGCACTTGAGTTCGCCGCTTTTAAAGTCTCTTTCTCCGAGATAACGATTGCTCGATCAGAAAAAGTGCAAATGACGGGGACGGGGGTATATATAGGTCCGAAATTGGGAAACTTTTTTCCGCTCGGATCCCGAGGAGAGTGACACCTGGCGCAATCTGCGACGTTCATCCACGCGACGCTTCGATTTCCCGCGCTTATTCACCGGACGCGAGCTCTAACCGAGTTAACGCATGACACGTGTCGCGCGAGGATTGCGCCTTCACCTCGTTTTTCCCTGCCCGATTTGATGGGCGATTTGATGGCTGACGGCGGGTTACGGAAGACGAGGCGTCAGGCATTTAATGCCGGTATACTATATATACTTCCTCCGTCTCCCTTTAACGATCCATCAACCGTACATTTCTCTTTCTAACTCGCATTCTCACGAGATGTCTGATCACGTGAATGACGAGGTTACCATCTTGAAAGATGATATTCCATCACCCCCCCACACTTCTTCCAACATCAAGGTCCCGAGGTCGCCCTCCACAACTCCAACAAAGAAGGCGACCCACTAGCTTGGGACCGATGTGCCATTTGCAAGTTGAGGGGATACTCTCCGCAAATGTTCCATTGTGACGACTGCGAAGAAGCCTTTCATCCCGGGTGCTCGGCTAGACGATCACCTCGGAATCATCATGACCCTCGCTTCACATCCTTTACTTGCAAGCAATGCCTCGCGAACGCACGCCACAACAAGCGCCGCCGTCAGGAATAGTTTTAGTCTAATATAGCATATCGCATGTCGTACTGAGTTTCTATTTTCTATTGTATGTTTTGCGATATTAATGAACTTTCTTCAACTGTTTCATTTTCTGTCTTGATTATGTCGGGTTCCATCCCGACCTCGTCTTTAAAAAAAAAAAAAAAAAAAAAAAAAAAAAAAAAAAAAAAAAAAAAACTGCGAGTTCACAATATCGCGAGATTACACTACCATACGACATTACAACATACAGTGCCAATCAAACAACATCTCGGGAAATCATAAATAATTTTACATAGTTTTTTACATAACTAAGTAATATCAAGTCAGAAGCATATGGCTATGCATTCTGACTTCGGGGGCTAATGATAGGGCCATGTTCCCAAGGCCCTTTATTTACTAAACTTTAGGCCTATGAAAGCCCGGATTCGGACCTCCTTTCAGGAGCCAGCCCGGAGCCTAGGTAAAGAGGCCCAAAGCCCGAGGATACTTAAGATCCAGTTACAGAACAGGCCGAAGGCCTGCAAAGGGTCGAACTCGGCCCGAAATGGACGTACACCGCCTTAATGCGGGATGGACCAGTCAACTCGGTCACAATAACGTTTTTACCGGCTTAAGGCGAGATAACCGCCGAGATAGCGGTATGACTCAACATATATAAGGCAATAATCCCCATTGACCGGGGGTCGAGATTTACACACCACACAGAGAGATCGAATAGGTCAGAGTCAGAATCTCTCTACGCCCACCTCGCTCTTTAATCTTCACACACTTCACACATCTCGGACGGCCATCCCGTGGCAGGGCGAGATCATTCCACCTCTCACATACGGACTACTCTCCTCGGGAGATAGGACGTATCAA